>JAQQZU010000007.1:23991638-24018403 GCA_030068025.1 Parauchenoglanis punctatus | reverse complement strand
GGAGAGAGAGAGAGAGAGAGAGGACAGACAGAGACAGAGACAGAGAGAGAGAGAGAGAGAGAGAGAAGGGGGGAGAGAGACAGAGACAGAGAGAGAGACAGAGAGAGAGACAGGCTCAGACATAAACCAAACATCGAGAGCAGACTTAAAAGCAATGAAAGTTAACACGACTGAGTGGGAGCGAGGGAGAGATTCAGAAGGAGAGGGCAGGAAGGCAAAAGGGTTGGAGTGATCAGGGGAGAGAAAGGCAAGAACGGGGCAGCAAATGAGAGCTTCAAACCACAGAAAAAAAGAGTTTACATTGGACACAGGCCCTTAGACAGAACTCCAGGACGAGTTAAGATAAGAGCAGACACACAAAAACCCCGTAGTAATGTGAGTTACTATAATAACACAAAAAACAAACCACATTACAGCAAGTATTTAATATAATATAATATAATATAATATATCATATAATATTATATAATGTAATGTAATGTAACAGATGATTCACGACTACACTGCACAGGACACGCTGGAGATCGTAGACGTTACAGGAAGCACTTAATAAGAATCCGTTCCAGTTAAATCTGCAGCTCTGCTATTAAATCCACATCTAGAATCAGTAAATGACAAGCTGGGAAACAGTGTGGGACCGTTTCTGACATATGATCTACATGCCAGCCGTGTTTAGCCTGGCCTGGGAACAATACGGAAAAGTTCAGAAAAATAAAAACATATCGCATGACATGTGGGCCGCTGATCTGAACCCGATCGCTACAAAAACACAGGCTTGCTCTAAATATACACATAAATAGCTTCACAAAAAACGCAAGTGCAGTGGCGCCTGACTACACAGCATTATAATCCACAGCAGCAAAATGACGATGATTACGGATTTTCCGTGTCACGACGGTTTGAAGCGGCGGAGCGCTGAGCTCGGCAGCCGAGAGACAATAACAGGGCCGCAGTGTCGCTCCGTAACGCTCCTGAGGGAAGAGACGTAATGACAGCATGCTGGGAGAAACGACATGCTTACAAAGACAAAAGAAGGCTTCAAAACACACCCACACCGTATACACACACACACACACACACACACGTTTACTCAACACAAGGACATGAGCATAAGGTTGCAGCTCAACACACAGAGCTGCATGAATCACGATGAAAGTGCAATCATGGTTTTCTGCATTAGAATTGAGATCATGATTCTTTGACCAGTTTTTACAGAACAATTTGCATATTTATCCAATTATTACATTAGTGTAGCGGAGCGTGGGGTTTATCTCACCTTATACATTCGCACTGCCGTTATACATGTAGTCATCGTTTCTTACTCATCAGGAATTTAACTTTCACTCCAAGTGTGCACTTGGATCATTTTAAAATCCACTCTCAGCTCTCCAGAGTAGTATCTCCCTTTTTTCTGGTGTAGACTCAGTGAGCTTCAGGTGTGTGTGAGGTCACGTGGTATAACGTCTCCCTGCTGATAGGTCACGTCCTGGCTTCACTCTGTACGCTTTTCAGCATAATGTTGCTCTCGCAGATAAAAATCTCACATCGTAAAAGAATTCTTTGGTGGTTAGTTGAGATCGGCGTCTTAGAATGACGTGACTTAGTTACTCTCATATAAAAATGCACCAACAGGAGGACGGCAAACTCACGGGACAGCTACAGATACGGTGGCGGTGATGGAGGAATATAAATGAAACATGCAAAAGGAGAGAAATAACCTTCTAACTACCACAAGCTCACTGTGACAGGTGTGTGAACTCGTTTCCTGTGTGAGCTGATTTCCAGGTCACGTTGATTGATGACGTGAGCAGCGTCATACGTGGATTCCCTTAATCGCAGGTCTATCGTCAGCGGATCTGCATCACACGCTCTCGCACAGTCCTTTAGAGCATTCCCAACAGAGTTTATTGTACTTATTAATTGTATATAGAGACTAATAAAAACTGTTCTTCTTATTGTTGGAAAGTTTGTTGAGATTCACAAGAAACGTCATTGTGACTTGTTTCTTATTCCATGTCCAGGACATGAGCATCACGGCTGAATGAGACTTGCCCCCGACTACAGGAGTGTTTTTGACAAATCCATCATCACCACGCTAATGCGCTCAGCACGAGGAGCCCAAGGCGGCGTGGAAAATAGAAGGGCGTCGCCCATCAACAGCATAACAAGAGGAAAGCGATCTGTCCTGGCTCCTCGCCAGGAAGCGTATAGACTGCGCACGCTAATGATCTGTTTGGAGAACTATATATGGGTTCCTAAAAGTTCAAAAGTTTGATGGTAAGACGCACATCAGTATCTGTACATCCTACTGTTAAAACCGTATGTCCTGTACTATTATACAAAACAATAATTATTTAATTTTATTGCGTAATATCACACCTTCAGCAGTAAAGCCACAGTGTGTGAGTACCGCTGGAGTGTACGGCCTGTGTAACAGCAGCGCTCGGTGATGAAATAATATCAGTAACGTGATAAACTTATCAGTATCTTTATAACACAAAACTCTGATAAGATATAATAAATCAGAATTTTTATTTTCCTTCTTTTTCAGTGATGAATATTTAATGTAGAATATAAATGAAACTTTTTTATGCATTGGCAGATCTTTATATCGTGGTGCATATCATGTATTCGTGATCACGATACGATGTCTTTGTCATATCGTCCATCCCAAACACCTCGTCCGCTCCTGAACAGAAAAAGACAGAAGACTGATACAGAAACTAGTGAAATTAAACCTGAGCGTCATTTTCTTCTCATTTCTGTCTCAGAAACAGAGCGCTGACCTGAAGGCCGTGTCAGGAGCGCTTCAGGACACGCATATTTATTATATTTTATCCTTTACAAGCTGTGCACATTGTAGACGTGAACAGTTGCTTTTATTAACGCACCCTGATTTAACGTTCTGTTGGCAGTGTGTCTCATGTTTTCATGATAGCAGGAATGACGAAAAGTATCGTGATGTGACATTGTTGCTGTATCGCCCAGCCCTACTTCTGAGCTCAGTGTTTGTGTATTCCTCTGGAAATAATCAGCGACCAAAAAAAAAAAAAAACCAACTGCAACCTCTATGTCAACTGAGGTGTTCAGCAAAACAATGGGCTCTTTGTTGAGGCAGCACAGAGACGCAGTCACACGGCCTGAGTCTATCGGTCACCGTCTCTGAAAGCTGAAACAACCCCAGCACAATGAGAGCTCCGTGCCAACGCTCTAATTCAATTGTGTACATGAAAAAGCCTAGAAGAACACCGTCGGAGAAAAAGAAATGAGAAGAAAAAAACAACAAAAAAAGAAAAGCTGTGTTGCGTTTGTCCAGCTGTCATCTCGTCATTCCTCGGGCATTCGTTCTTCCAGACGTCTTTACAGCGTCTGGTGCCAGAACCCCATCAGCAGCAGGCCAGTTTTACGATCTGGCCACGAGGCAAGAAACATGCGCTGTGTGTCTGTGAGAAGCTCCTCAGAGTCCGAGCACTGAAGCAGCTACAGGCCATTTCCTGTCGCAAAGGAATGTAGCACATAAACCCGGCGAGCAGCAGGTCACTGTGAGAGCAGGGCCTCGACTGCGCAGTCATCGCAAACGCAACACGCTTTCTACACCAGCAGCGTGTGTGTCTGATTACACAATACAGTCTCTGTGTTTAGACAATATCCCTGATCTGAGTTCAGTCTGATCATACTTTCACTAAAACACTCAGCTTTAATAATATTCAATATTTAATGTTTCTTTCTGTTGTCACTTACATTATAGCAGCTATAAACAGTCATTCCCTCACCAGCCTCTCTTATTTTTCTCTCTTAAAAACAGTAAGACGCATCTTACCAAGACAACACAAATCCACATGGACTCCTCAGTCCTGAAGACGTCAGAAAAACAGCTTACAGTTAAAGCTTCACCTCAAAGCACTGACACTAGAGACTCCTTCCAAAGTTTCAATCTTAAATACACCTCTCTGTACGGAAAACTTCACCACAGCGCTTACTGATTAAACATGTGGAGTTAGTGGCAGACCTTCTGACCAATCAGAATCCAGAATTCAGCAGCTCTCTGGGATAAAGACACACAAGGAATGTAACGAGTGTCAACAATCATCCAAAAGTCTGGGAAAAATACGACTCCGGTCCATTTTATTAAAAACATCCCACAGGCACTGCAACTATTCCAATCTGCCAAGTTTGACTTTTTTCCCATAAGAAGCTTCACACATGTTTTAAACCCGACTGGCAGGATTACATAATCCATCTGTTATTGCTGTCTTTCATATCTGCGTTATCAGGAAATATCAGTAAGCCATCATATATCATGACAAGGAAAATGCCTTTAAAATCATAACATTGATATTGACAATAAAATTGGTGGGAATTGAACGCTGAAGCCAGGGCTTTTTTCTGAGTGACGCAACGTCGGTGAATCAGCGCTCACCTGACAATAACTACTGCAACTTCTTACTTCCAGTAAAACTGACTGTTTAAAGCATAGGGCTAATAAACAAGCGCCGGCCGTGTAAATGATAACAGTAGCGCTGCAGTCGGACAGATCATTTCCCAGCATGGATCAGACTCGTGAGTTTGTTCGCATTCGGCCGTGAGTCTCCGTAACGGTTCTAGTCCTGACTCCGCCCCTGTCCTGTAACTGGCTGGTTACCCTACTGTGCTCATCTATTCTGTGTTGATTAGTCAGTTTATATCCAGATGTGTCTTTGTATCTTCACAAAGTCTTGTCAGTTGTTTCATGCATTTCCGCATGTTTTCCATTTTTCTGATGTTTTCTTGCCTGCGTTCTGATCACTGACTTCTGATTTTTCTCACTCAACTTTACCTGTGTTTTTTTTTTACCCACTCTAGAGAAACTGACCATGATTTCTGGATTTACCTGAGATAAAGGGCAGGCTGAGGTAATGTACTTGCTTCCTGCCTCTTTCACTGAAACGTCACAGTCATCTCAAGGGCAAGTACAACCACGGCACACAACCAGAGAAAGAAATGAAATGTTCAGCAGTGACGTTGTTGAGTGCATAAACATTAGAAACTTTGTTAGTGGATAATGATGTGGATACACAGAGGCATCCTCTCTCTGAGAGTGAAGCTCGAGTCTCTTATTAAAGCCTCAGAACACATCACGCAGAGACGATGTTCTGTAAACAACTTGATGTGATTGCAGAGCAAACGGATGCTGTGCAGAGGTTTCACTCAGCGTTTCACGCACAGCTGGACCAACACTTTGCACAACAAAGCCAGCGATTGGAGCACGAGAGTACAGGAACTCGTGAGCGTGGTTCCATCTTCAGAGAACTCTTACATTTACATTTATGTCATTTGGCAGATGCCCTTATCCAGAGCGACTTACATACATCTTATTTTTTATACAAGTGAGCCCTTGCTCAAGGGCCCAGCAGTGGCAGCTTGGCAGTGCTGGGATTTGAACTCACAACCTTCCGATCACTAGTCCAATGTCTTAATCACTGAGCTACCACGTACCCCTTATTCTAAGCGTCTCTGCATGAAGGACACTCAGGCCTTTACGCTGAATTAATGCACATAACTAACCAGGCAGCCATTAGTTCATGATTCAGGCAACGTTTTTACTCTCGTCAGCTACATTTCCGGGCCGGAACACAGACGTGAGCAGCACACAGACCTTCCTGTCTGGTGTGCTGGGTAATGAATTTATAAATTGTTCACTAATTAAATTTAAAAGCATCAGAATGGACTGAATGAGTTCTTGGTCCTCAGGCAGGTCGTGAGTGGTGTTTGGTGAAGGTGTGCACTCACCTGTAATGTCCTCGTAAGCGTTTTCCTCTAGAGTGCTTTTCGAGCTGGGGCGGCTATGGTTCTCCATGGACGCGGTGCCATTTTCTGTGGGTGAGGAGGGGTAAGAGGAGGGCAGGCTCACTGCATCTTCAGACTCACACGACTCTCTAGAATACAAACAGAAAAGAAAGAAGAAGTCATGCAGGTCTTTTTAGTTAAAGTCCAGTTGTTCTGGCTTCCTGAAGTCCTTCCTTCCACAGATTCCAATCAGACCAGACCACCTGAGCAGATGAAAGCTTCCTGCACATGAAGGCCAAATATGAACAATCCCTCAACGATTCTCAGATACAGGGCCAATTAAAATCAGGAGCAGACAGAAATCCTTGGACAGATGGGCTGTCCAAAATGAATAATGGCTCTGATGCGCTGACGGTAACGCAGGACGGCAGTTTCCTGTTTATTCAAAATAAGCCAAACACAATAAGAGCATTTTAATGTCAGTAATGCATACCAAACACAACATCAAAGTGTCAGCATATTAAAAAAACAACAACAACAACACCAAATGTCTACGGCTTGTAAACAGTTGACTCTGAAGCGGCCACAGGAATTTCAAACATACAAATCCTTCGACCCACAAAGCATGAGAACCTGGCTCGGCTCCACGCCCAGAGAACCGGTTTAAACAATCTCCACTCCAGAGCTCGTTCAAACGGCCATGAGGAACGAGAGCTATAAACAAATCGTTAGTGCTCCTCAGAGCCGTGAGGGCTTCTGAGCTGAGCCGCATTACATCAACGTAATGAGAGGAGATGAAGCGGACTCGTTACAGAGCGCGGCGTTGCTGTACAGCACTTCACCGTGACACTCGCTAATAAATCACAGCTCGACGCAGCCTTTCAGCTGAACTGCAGCAGGTTACTGAGATAGTGGGAGAGAGGGGTTATGAATGAATTTTAATGTTATAGTGCAGTAGATTCACAGAATTTAACTGTTCTGAGTATTGCATTCAATAAAGTGATTGTGATCTGTTTTTTTTGTTACCAAGAAACCACTATGTGCAAACTCTCTGTCCTGACACTGGAGACTCCTGATATCAATGCTGTATATTCACATAACTCATATACATGTTAAAGCATCGTTATCTCTGCTCCTCTGAGAAAGTGCAACATACCTCAAAAATGAACGTGATGAGTCAGCATGTGGCATGACATCTCTGAAATAAAGTCAATGTTTTTGCAGGTTGACACGAACACCTACAATGAAGAACCTATAATGTTTTCCACAAGTAAAAGGTTCTGTATAATGTGATGCTCCAGAGCTTCTGTGACTCATGATCCCGAGAATCCTGTAACACTCATAGCTGTATTTCGGATCTAAATTATTGGGAAACTTCTACGCATACGTCATACACCAGCTCAGATACGCTAAACACCATCACACGCAACTTCAGACACGACAGAAGTCTGATTACAGAAGGCTGAATCAGTGGGAATGATGGGTGATTCATCCTCTTTGTGCAAGTTGTGAAATTGTTTCAGCTACAGAGTTCATGGTGCCCTGAGAGTGACTCTGTGAGAGTGAGTGAGAGTTAGTGAATGAGTGAGTGAATGAGAGAGTGAGAGAGTGAGAGTGGGTGAGTGAGTGAATGAATGAGAGTGAGTGAATGAGAGTGAGAGTGAGTGAGTGATTGAGAGTAAGTGAGTGAATGAATGAGAGTGAGTGAATGAGAGTGAGAGACAGTGAGTGAGAGTGAGTGTGAGTGAGTGAGTGAATGGGTGAGTGAGTGAGAGTGAGTGAGTGAATGAGTGAGTGAGTGAGAGAGAGAGAGAGAGTGAGAGAGAGAGAGAGAGTGAGTGAGAGTGAGTGAGTGAGTGAGAGTTAGTGAGAGCGAGTGAGTGTTAGTGTGAGAATGAGGCATCTGAGGGCATCATTACTATTTAGGCATCCTACTTAGTGTGTTATCTGCCCCTACAGCTGTAAGTTTAACCTGCCCGGTACAGAACGCCGCAGCACAGCCCACGGGAGGAAACGTCTTTCCACCTGAGAGAGCAGCCAGTCCTAAATCCAGGAGCTAAACATCACGAGCATCCTCACCGACTACAGAACACAGTTCCTGAGTTACAGACACGCAGCAGAACTAGTCTTTCAGGTTAGTGAAAGGATGGTGTCTCACCTGTCAGGTGTTCTCTTCAATGAGCTCTCAGGTGTCTTAACGGTGGCTGGAGGAACGCAAGTGTCTGGAGGTATTCCATTACTAGGAGAAGAGTCTTTGTGGCTCCGATTAGCATCATACTCAAAAGTGCGTTTGGGTTTAGGTAGGGGGTTGACGGGTGGGCCGGGTGGGCCGGGTGCACAGGGGAGTTCTGAGCTCTCAGATGTAAAGGAGGCCACGCTGAACCTCTGTCTGAACTTTAAGAGTTTTTCCGAGCCTGGGTAAACGTCTGGCTCAGTGGCGACAGAACAGATGCTGCTCCGCTTGCTGTCACACGTGCTGTCCAAGTCCTCATGACGTGATGAAATGGTGAAAGACTTCTGACGTGACTTGTCCAAGCCGTAGCAGTTGCTCAGATACCTTGGAGGAGTAGATGGACTTTCTTTCAAAGCCTGCTCGATCTTCTGTATCCGGTTCAGCACGGCAGACGTCTCTTTACGAGGATAAAGAGTGCGCAGAAACGTCTTCTGTCCTTCACTCTTTTGGAACCGTCCGCTACTCTCTTGATCCAAGGCTCCATCCTCTTCCTCGGTCTCTGGATAGGAACACTCGGAAAACGCTGTGCTCATCCTGCGCATGGATTTGAAGTCAAAGGCTTTTTCGCTGCAAGGAGAGGACAAGAGGCTGGGGCAGCCTTCACTCCCACCACCAGGCCTCTTGTCCAAGCACAGACTCATCCTAGGAAGAGCCACGTTCCGACACTCCCATTCCGAGATCTTCTTCCGGATTGTAGCTGATGAGGTCCCGGTTCCGTTACGGCTGAGTGATAGTGTGCGCTTGTGGCCGTATTTGGCGGAGGCGGAGGTTAAAGACAGCGTACTCCAACTGAGAGGTCCAGGGCAGCCTGTATCTCCTCCAGATTGGTTCTCCTTCTGTTCTTGGTCTTCTCCACTGGACGGCTTGTAGATGCTGAGCTTCTTATCCAGACAGCCGATGCTCTTAGCCTTGGTGAGTCTATTCTGGGACTCGGTGGAAAGCGTTGAGCCTCTGTGCAAGCTAGCTGATTTCTGACTCCAGTTCCTCTGAGACTGGACTTTTGTGTCAGCTTTGGCGTATCTGCTCTTCTGACCGGCGTCTTCTGTCTCACTGAACGGAGCGTGACACGGCTCCTTTACAGCAGAAAGAATAGGAGGTGGGGACGAAGACTGGCACCTGTAACAGGAACCCAAGAGCAGAAAGCAGTCAGAAACTCTACCATAACAATTAGCATGAGCATTGTACTTGTCCACTGAAAGGACAAATCGCTTAAAAACTGTGTGGGGAAACAAAATGTTCTGCTTTGCCCTGAGTTAATCTGTATAAAAGAATGAAAAAAGTAAAGAAGACAAATTTCAAATAATACGCAGCATTTGCTTTGTCAAACGATCAGCGGAAAGTACCACTGCAATCCGACATAACTTTGGCAAAATGGACTCCGTTAACGTCAAGCCAAAACAAACACAGCTCAATAAAACCTCTGTGTGGGATTTTCTATATAATTAAAACAATTTGGGGTAAATTTTAAATGGACCTCATGCAAAAAAACATCGAAAACTCAAAAAATAAGACACCTACCTTCACTCAACCATTCTTCTTTCCTGTTTCGGACAGATTACCTGACTGCCACCTCCTCATCATCACTCCCACTCTCACTGCTCAAGACGCAGACACTACTCGTGACTAGACGCTGGTGTTAAGGACAGCACTCAGCTCGTTCCAGAGCAACGCATTACAAATGAGACGCAAACGCTTTGCTCGTGAGGTTCCAGGACCTGGGACTTGACTCGACCCGTACGTGAGTGAAACTGAGAAAGGCAGATCTGATGTCCCAACAGCAGTTAGAATAACGAGAGTGTGAGCTGGGAGGAGGCCAGGAGCATGAGCATGCCTGCATGTTGGGACAGATTGCTTAACACCTCACCATTACCACCCTCCCTCAGGAGGGAGGAGAAACGCTACAGCAACCGAAACGCTGCAATGCTGAAATGCTGCAGGCCTTCAGCGGATCACAAACTCACAACATTCCCACAACACACCACCACACGGTGTAAAGCATGCACACTAAATACATCACCCATATATAGTCATTTTGTAACCATATAACACACCGCGCCTCATTTATGAATCCTTTAGTAAAGTTGTGTGTAAATCCTTTTGTGTCCAAATTGAAGTAAAAATTCCCACCAGATTAACAAACGTTTCCGATATTCTTTGCACTCATGCATGCACAAATCAGCCATAAATTCATATTTAGCCACGCCCACAAATCTGCATAAAGGCAAAGCTCACTTGAAGTAAAATGACAAAATGGCGACTAATCAGTGAAAGAGCGCCTTGTAAGCAGAGCGTGCACTAAATCTTCCAGTAACGCAGCTCAGCCACTGCAGCGCATCAGCTACCACAGACACACACTAACTCCTCCTCCTTTCATAGGGTGCCATTATTTTTGTACTCGACTAACTAGACTTATTTGAGCTAATTTATGGGATTGCTTTGGAATCGCTTTCTTTCACATTAAATTAATGTGTAAGTGAAATAAATAAGTGATTTAAAGAGACAGTGTAATCCGTATATAAAATCATAGGAACTTGCAGCTCATCAGTAATGTGTCTCCTTATACGCAGATTTACAACATAGGATACAAACAATTTTCCTAACTAACAGGATTTCCATGAATATCTTACTTCTTGTGTAACTGCTCCAATGAATGATTTATGAATAAATTCTTTTGTATGCAGTTTAATAAGCAAGACCCGTTCCCTGTAAAAGCTCTATAATGCCTGTACATGTTGACGAGCTGTCAGAGCTTCTTAATGACCGATTCTGCTGCTGGTCTCTTGATTTTATCTTCGTTACGAGGGTGGATTCTTTAGGGTGTTTTTGCTTGTAGTTGTAATGCATGTGAATCATCCATGTGACGTTATTGGTTTGGTTCATTTCAGGGCAGAGGTCTGTTCACATTAATGACATCACTTTAATAACTGTGCAAATACATACTAGACATACTGAGATTTGAGCAAATGTTTTCAAAAGTGAACAGCAAGGCTGGTAACTGAACTTTAAACTACAAAAAACAGCAATTACTGAGTGTGGGGTGTAAAACATCCTGAATAATGTGATGTTCCTGAGCTGCTGTGAATCATCCTGAGAATCCTGTAACGCGCAGAGCTGTGTGTCAGGATAGTCAGGCACAAATTAGAGGGAAAGTTGTACAAAAAACGTCAGTCACACGACTTCATACACGAAATAAGTCTGACTGCAGACTGACTGATCAGAGAGACACCTTTTTTCTTGCTGAGCAGGAAACTGGGCATTTATTTCTCAGAAATTCACGTCGTATTCGGAGTGGATTAGTTTATCAGTGGGACACCTGTAAATAAATACATTGTTTCTCACGTCTCCTCAGTGATAAAACTCTCACATCCAGAAGCAGTAAAATGACCACAGGAGGAGTTTCTAGCGGTTGTATTTTCTATAGATGTAGATGTTTGCGTCATGTGGTCATACGATCACTGACAGTGAGGAAAGAAAAAGTAAAAGTTGATGGCATTGTGCATATGTGAATTTAAAGTAATGTTTTATACCAGTAGCTGCAGTCAGAAAGGCTCCTTTAACCAGCCTGCAGGATCTTGTTTTCATAATGATTTTAGTTTCATTCTCCTCTTGAAAATGCTTTCCCCGTTAGTGTGTGCCAAGTATATGGTCGAGTGCCTCCCCTAAAGAATCCACACTTCACTTGGCCATTTGGGAAGTGTTTGAAACCTGGGGGAAGGGCACTGATACGCCCGCTACGAGAATAAATACAGCAAGTAGCAGCAGTCGAACATTTTTTCCCCCAATGTGAGGAGACATCTGCATGTAATTCCGTCTGTAATGTTCTCAGAGGACGATGGAGAAAAACACTGACATGGCCAATGTGAATGGAAATGAAATCGCAGAGACACTCCTGTAAAATGGGAAATTACCCCAGGACCCTGTGTACATTTAATCCCATCTGAATAGGGCTGAATAAGATGCTAATCAGGAGGTTTATCCTCGTTGTGGAATTTGTATCGTTACCCAGTCGTAAAGCTGTCCAGATAAAGAACATGCAGTTGCAGCTTTCCTAACATGTCCTGAGTTCTTGTTAAAGCGATCTTAATGTCTGGCTTTAACGATGAACGCTTGGATCGCTGTTTTAGTTCACATCATCAAGATGGATGAAGAGTATTGCTGAGAGAGCAAATATCCCAATAAAGCCTTATACTGGCATCAAAATACTATTTGTCCTACTGCAGAAGATCTCTAAATGATAATAAACCTTCACCAACACCACAATCTCGAGTCCTCCACTTGGAGTGATCCAAAATGCAAAACCAAATTTAAAATTTAATCAGCTGTAGAACAGCGCGACACGACCGGGGCTCAGCTCCAGAATCTCATAACGGAGTATTTCCACGACAATGTTCAGAGCTGCTCTACACAGAGGGAATATTTTAAGTGCAGAATTTGGTCCCTGAACCCCACACCGAGTTCATATCTGCAGAGTGAGGAGGGCCACAAATAACAAGCTCAGCTCCAGGGGAAGTTCTCCAGGGCTGGAGAAGCTCAGCTGCCCGGCCACACACGGCTGGAGCGGCGTGCCAGGGTTGGTCCGGCTCTTCCTGGGGCTCGAGGGAATGCTGACCACAGGCACATTTCCTGCTGGAGCACCGGGTGAAAATACAGCACTGCGCTAACACACATCAAAAGACACACGGCAAATGCAGAGCTAATGGTCCGTGACTCGACTCAGCGGCCACAAAAATGTTTCAGTCATTAAATTCCCTCTGGAAAAAACACACACATAGCATACCTGTGACAGTGTAGGCGGAGTTGCCCAACAATGGACATTTCCTCACAGCAGCTCTGTTTCATCTTATAACATTAAAGTGATTAATAATGAAACTGTGAGATTTTATAGAAACACTGGGCTCAAAAAAGAGGTTCTATTAACCTTGTTCAGGCGGGATTAGTTTTCCACATGGAGGCGTCATTATTCCCAGACTATCACACACACACACACACACACACACACACTCGTCCTCTGAAAACACTACTGAATGAACACACACGGTCTAAATACACAACTGAACACACACATCCTCTGAATACACTACTGAACACACACACACACTTCATGTCTCTAATTCAGCACTTTATGCATTCTAAGGTATAATTATTAGACATATCGATTCTGTACATTAGGCCCTGAGAGCGAACAGGTGATAAATTCCCCACAGATGTTCCTTATTTGATTGTTATTCTGTATCATTTTGTTTGTTCTGTTTAATAATAATAATTAAAATGCTTTTAAACGTCATCCTTTACCCGGGAAACCGAGCACAAAAGATTCCACGTCTACTGTACACGCCTCAGCTTCTGCGAGAAAACGTCTCAACATGTCAACTGGATCACGGTCAGTGTGTGTGCGTGCGTGTGTGTGTGTGTGTGTGTGTGTTTGTGTGTGTTTAAACAGGTGTTGAATCCACAGCAAAAGAGATGATGATGTTTTTCTACCAGAACATGAAGAAGATTTAACAGTTTACAGTTAAAGCACTCAGTGAGGATTTAATGCTGAACTCACACACGTCAGAACTTTTTCTTATTTTTTCTTTTCTCTAACCACCACACACAACTTTATTTCTTTATTTCTAATCTCAACACACAGGAGACTTTAATAATCTGAAAAAAAAAAACAATCCACTGAAGCAGCAGCATCACCTGACTCTGAATAACAGGAACCTTCCTCATGTAAACACTGGCGTAAACAGTGATGCTGACAGTGACGTGAACACTGATGCTCACCTGTCAGGAATCTCCTGAGGGCTTTTAGCCCCTCCTGCTTTGGGCGTGGCCTTTGAGTTCTTGTTGGCCGTCATCTCCCTTACACCACTCTCCCTGACAAAAAGTACAAAAAAATGCCATTAGATAGTTTCGAAAAGTGCCTTAAGGCATAATTACAAATAATACAGAACAGTACTGATCATGTACACACAATATAATAATACATTATACACAATATAAATGTGGCGTTTGTGCTGATCGTTTGCGAATACATAAAGAATGAATATTAAACATAAATGAGAAAAATTAAAAGTCAACAGAGGTGTAGTGAAAAACAGGAGCATTTTCAGTTTGAATATGTATTACACGTGTCACAGATCAACAACAAATTCATATACGATGAAGAATTGAAAAGTAAAGGCAAAATGCACGGCTTTAATAGAAGTAACTGTGAAGAAAGAAGTCGTCTTTATTCATCACATGTATGTTACAGCAAAGTGATATTCTTTTCTCTGCATATCCCAGTGTGTTAGGAAGTTGGGGCACCCTGGAGTGGGGACGGCTAAGGGCCCTACGGTAGCACCTTAGTGGTGCTGAGGCTGAACCCCCAGCCTTCTGAGCCACCACTGCCCCTCACCCCGGCCACCACCAGGCCCACAGGCAGCTGAGCGCTGATTACACAGCTCACGTGTGTGCTACAAACCTGAACACAAGAACAGCGAGAAGTGTTCAGGGGGCTCTGAGCAGTGCTTCATGACGATTAATGATCAACTGAACGACAGCACAAAGCCAGACTGAGTCAGTGATTCTGTGTGTCTGATTCAGTGAGTCTGAGTCAGCGTGTCAGTCCTTGAGTCTTTGAGTCTTTGGTGCATCTTGGTGTGCTTCGGTGCATCTCGGTGCGTTTCTGTGCGCTTCGGCGCATCTCGGAGCGTCTGGGTGTGTCTCGGTGTGCTTTGGCGCGTCTAGGTGTGCTTCGGTGCGTCTGGGTGCGTCTCGGTGCATCTCGGGGTGCTTCAGTGCATCTTGGTGCGCTTTGGTACAGTATGTCACGGTGCATTTCTGTGTGTCTCGGTGCATTTCGGTGTGCTTTGGTGCGTCTCGGTGCGTCTCGGCGCGCCTCGGTGCGTTTCGGTGTGTTTCGGTGCGTTTCGGCGCGCCTCGGTGCGTTTCGGTGTGTTTCGGTGTGTTTCGGTGCGTTTCGGTGTGTTTCGGTGCGTTTCGGTGCGTCTCGGTGCGTCTCGGCGCGCCTCGGCGCGTTTCGGTGCGTCTCGGTGCGTTTCGGTGCGTTTCGGTGCGTCTCGGTGCGTCTCGGTGCGTTTCGGTGCGTTTCGGTGCGTTTCGGTGTGTTTCGGTGCGTCTCGGTGCGTCTCGGTGCGCCTCGGTGCGTTTCGGCGCGTTTCGGTGCGTTTCGGTGCATTTCGTCTTGGTGCGTTTCGGGGCATTTTAGAACTGTGAGCTCATAAAGATATTCTGCACCCTGAGACTGATGGAGCTGATGTTGAGTTTGTCACAGAAGCAGAACCTGCAAAAACACTAAAACACTGAGAATAATTTTCTATAACAGCAGCTCTGACAGCAGCGCAGGTTTATATTAACACTAGAACTAACTTGTCTCCCAAACATTAAATGTAACTATAAATGGGTAACATGTATGTTGTGTTGTTCTTTAATTTAATTTAATTTAATTTAATTAATAAAAAATGTAATGATGTATAAATGGAATGAAACACTAGTGGACATGCTGTCAACTAATGCTGGACAAGCTAATCAACTTCCTGCTAGAAACAGCAACTCCGCTTCATCACTATAACTGCTGAGTGTGTGCTGCAGTGTGGTGCTGCAGATGGAGATGGAATTGTTTACATGAAATTGTTGTGTGAAGTAACGGGCCAATCAGAGCCAGAGTTCAAAGCCCTGAAGAGACGGATGAAGGGAGCGACAGCATTCCTTCCTCCAGCAATTTCCTGTTTCAGAGCACAACTAAGATTATCTTCATTTCAAATAAAGATAAAAAAATAAAACTGCTATGCTGTAAACAGAATATAATTCCAACCTGTAGTTTTTCTCCATACTGTTTCGTTTTTGTGCTTCTCCTGGAAGGAAGGACGCACTGTGGGATTTAGGGCTAATCTAGAGCTGCAGCATTCTTAATAAAACAGAAATCATGACAGAACTCGTTTTGCATTACAATGAGCAAGGTGTGTATGTGTGTGTGTGTGTGTGTGTGTGTGTGTGTGTGTGTGTGTGTGTGTGTGTGTGTGTGTGTGCGTGAGGATTCCAATATCTCAAGTGCAATCTATTAAACTCAAAACTGATTTAGAAGACAACTGATATTATTGTGAACATTTTCAGAAAAAAATAAACTAAACACAGAAGACTTACACATGAAGAAATACAGATTGTATGAATATGCAAATTGCATATTGGTACCTGATTGGTGGCTACGAGTCACATGTTCTCAGATTTTTTAAATGAATGCAGATATACATCTGCTATATGTTATTATATAAACTTTAAGAATAATGAAATTTGGATTAATTAATAATCCAAACCTTACAGACTGTATAGTTGTTGTTTTTGTTGTTGTTGTTGTTATTGTGTTGTATTACATTATTATAAAACCCGGAAATGTTATCAGAAAATACAGTTGCTGTAAAAACAAAGATAAACTGGTTGTAGAACCAAAACCTTTCCCCAAACATCACCTCTGCTCTTTAACACAGTGCTCCAAACACATTTATACAGAACTGTTGTTCTTTCTCCAACAAACCTGAATATTTTCATCCAGCTGCTGAAGGACGAACAGCTGAACAAATACAGCACTGAACTCAGAAATACAGACACCGTTAAATCACTGCTACCCTACACTGCTGCTCGCCCTGCCTTCACACCTACAGCAGATAAACACCAACACACAGCCACGAGCTTCCTGTCAGAGCCAGAGCCACGATCATGGTGAGGATGATGTGGAGGAGGAGGAGGAGGAGGACTCAGTGACGATGATGATGATGATGATTATGATGATAAGGAGGAGGAGGAGGAGGACTCAGTGACAGTGAGGAGGAGGAGGAGGAGGAGGAGGAGGAGGAGTAGGAGGACTCAGTGACATTGATGATGATGATGATGATGATAAGGAGGAGGAGGAGGAGGAGGACAAGGAGGACTCAGTGACGATGATGATGAGGAGGAGGAGGAGGAGGAGGAGGAGGACTCAGTTACAGTGAGGAGGAGGAGGACTCAGTTACAGTGAGGAGGAGGAGGAGGAGGAGGAGGAGGAGGACTCAGTTACAGTGAGGAGGAGGAGGACTCAGTTACAGTGAGGAGGAGGAGGAGGAGGAGGAGGAGGAGGAGGAGGACTCAGTGACGATGATAATGATGAGGAGGAGGAGGAGGAGGAGGAGGACTCAGTGACAGCGAGTGGGTGATGATCATCACAGTAATTAGGCTTTATTACAGCTGTATAAGAGTTTAATAAGGTAGCATGACAGAACCCAACTGCTCCAGGAAATTGTTCAGAAATAGCAGACAGTAACGATGCTCCCTCATGCACTCTTCGAGCAGCAGAGGTCCCAACCTGCACAAACCGTAGAGTTAAAATATACAGAGAGCCAGACAGCTGTGGATCGTAACGACTGACACACACTACACTGAGTACACTCACATGACCATGTTACAACGGTTTAAAAGGACTCTTCAGAAGCCTTCAGAGCACACCGACCCACACCGCGGTCACCTACACAGCTCGGGCACGAGGCTGCAGAAGCCGGACGTTTTAGCCCACTTCGGAGCTCTGTTTCTGTTACAGAGCTCATTGTGTTTCAGTCGATCACTTCCCCCAGGTCAGAGACGTTATTTAGTAAATCAAATTTTTAGGAGAATTTAGCTATTTATTTATTTTTTTAAGATATGGTGAACCTGTAGTATTTTGGTTTACAATATTAAAGCTCTGTTTGCAGCTATTTTTGATTGATTTAATTTTATACAAACAAAAATGCTAAAGGAAACTTTTCAGACATAATTTGTCTTCATTCTCATTTTGTTCAAAATATTCTGCTGATCGAATCAAATAGTGAAGCCATTAGTAGCATGAATCATAACCCGACTTTATTTCCTACTTGTCCTCACATCACAGTCAAATATATAAAAAAAATAAAAACACATCCAAGTGAATTTAACATCAACTGCCTTCCTTTGTTTTGGTATTAATGTAATATTTTATTTTTCGTTTGTTATTTAGAATTTTTTGGGAAAATCTTTTGATTTATTTTATTAAAATATTGTCTAAATTTTTAACTGTATAAATTTTTTTCGGTTTATTTTATAAACACTTTATTTTATGGTATATTAAAATCATCTTTTATTTAATCCTTATTGCATTGCTTTTTAGCATTAAATTTTTACAGCACTATAAATAAAGGTTATTTTTTATTTTCAGTATTGTGAAACGTTTCCTCCACACTTTTACACTTTTTAGTTTATTGTTACAATAATTAAATGTTAAACCCTATATTGCCATTTTTATCCTGTTTCTGTTACATTTATAAATAGATAAATCACTGGAATAACAGATTTTGCCAGCTTTTCTGATGTTCTGCTTTTTGTTGTTTTTTGACATTCTGAACTGTGGTGAAGGCCAGAGCATCATCATCATCATCGTCGTCATGATCGTCATCATTGAAACATTCAGTGAGCCTTCAACCTGTAGATGTAGGCGGGGTCATCCTGGTAGAGACCACGCCCTTCAGGAGAGAAAGTGTTCATCGTAGGATAAAGGGGTCTACAGGAGGACTGCAGGAGCAATTTGAAGACAAACCACTGCAGTGAAAAAAATAAATGCACCCCACATGTATTTGCTTTTCCCCAGAAGAGGTTATAAAGATTGAAATAAACTGACCAGTGAAAGGTGTTATATGTGCTGCAGCTCGTGGTTTGAAGGAAAATCAGGAGAAACCTGTTCATCACCATCGACTGGAAAGCTGCCTACTGAAATGCTAATATTGGTAGAACATGCGAGAATCTCCAGACTGCAACAGACTGGATGATAACAATCAGGATTTATCAATTTTATGGAGTAGTAGAACAAATAAAAAACCCTCTGTACAGGAACCACACCCTCTCTGGGATCATGATCATCATCATCATCATCATCATCATCATCACCTCCTCAGCAGAAGCAGCACTCATACCTGGTGTATAATACCTCCATATGACCCGTCCCACTCTATAACCGGTCTGATAGCCAGTGCCTGTCTCATTCTTTATGACGGAGCGTTCTTTCAGCTCCAGCTTCTAAATCACACAGCAGTCCTGTTCTCAGAGATCTGCTGAACAATCCCTTCTTTCAGAGACAGAGATCAACAACAGGAAGAGCTGGAACTGCACCCACTTCTGTGAAACAGATCCACGGAAAGGAGTTGTGACGCTGCAGAAAGACGACAGAACAACATCAGCTGTTTAACCACGACGTTACTCCTGAAACGGCGACGCTTTAATGAGTGGCACTGAGAACTCACAATCACTCCCTAATACCCATTTAAAGCTGAGTCTGAAATACACTTTACACTGAATCTTATTTACAGATCAGAGGCAAAACCATCAGTGATGATCTCTCACACTGCTCTCTCACTGTTATATTATTATTATACAGCAGTTAGCTCTGGTTCACTAATCTGATTGGCCGAGAGGTGTTCCTAAAGTGTTTATATTTCCTATAACGCGCTGAGACGTTTCCCTGTGTGCACCACTCCGCTCGTCT
Source organism: Parauchenoglanis punctatus (assembly GCA_030068025.1). Classification (NCBI taxonomy): domain Eukaryota; kingdom Metazoa; phylum Chordata; class Actinopteri; order Siluriformes; family Auchenoglanididae; genus Parauchenoglanis; species Parauchenoglanis punctatus. The sequence goes on along the minus strand of JAQQZU010000007.1, from coordinate 23,998,898 downwards.
GTGTTCACCTCGTAAAATTCCACTTCCTGGTTTGAAACGGTTCCTACAGTAGTGTTAGTGACATCATCAAGCACATGGCAAATGATTCTTTTTCAGGAATGTAACTTTTGCCTTAAAAGCTTTTTTTTTTGTTTTTTTGTTTACAGAAGTGTTGTATAAAATACTCCTCGAGGTCGTGCAGTCACACTGAATATCAGCACAGCTGTGATTAGCTACAGCCTCGCGCCTACAGTCGAGTCACAGCCGTGATGATATTCAGTACAACCGCACACCCAATCGTGGGATCTTACTTAACTACATTTGTGAAATGTGACGTTAGAATTTTACAATGGGTTATGTTTATATACTGCTATTTTCAGTATATTTTGGTTCCCATCCATCCATTCATCCACTTCCGCTTATCCGAGATCAGGTCGCGGGGGCAGCAGCTTAAGCAGAGAAACCCAGACGTCCCTCTCCCCGGCCACTTCTCAAACTTAGCATTCACTTTATATCATCCTTTAAAGTCAAATAATTGTTAAATAAACCTGCAAAGAGTTTTACTTAGCTAACTTAATTTTCAGCTAAATCCAACATTATATTAGTGGTTAGAAAAATATATTTTCTGGCTCTCGGGTGGCCCGATGGAAACGTGTGCACCGTATCACCTGGAGACCTCGAGCTCGAACCCTGATGATGCCACAGCCGTTTCCGGAAGTCTAAGACAGAGTGACCGGCCGTGCCCTTTGAATGGGAGGGGCATTTTCTCTTTCGCTCTCTCCTGTCAATCACAGCAACACTGGAAAATCATGGGTGTCTGTGAGCGCATGTACGTAGAAGAGGGCGGCTAGCACCTTAGTCTATAGTGTCAGAGAAAACAGGTTTTAGCCTTCACCCTCTGGGGAGGTAGCTGTCATATGGAAGGGGAAAAAATAGATTAAACTGCGTGATCTAGAAATCAGCTGATGCAGAAAACATGTTCGCATAAACACACACAGTGGGCTTGAAGTAACGAGGAGAGACTTTTCTCCATCAGCATGTTTTGTTTGTTTCTCCATCGCCGCTACCGATCTGTAACTGTCCCGTGAGTTTGGTGGATTTTAACAACGCCGGTACATTAGAAGTTCTAAAAACTCAACTCAAGACCTAAGAACTGTTTTACAACATAATATTTTTATCTGTGAGACCAACATCAAGCCAAAAGATGTGTAAAGTCACAATTAGCCTTGAACCCAAAAAGCATGATACAAAAGATTTCGTGCATTCCTACAGAATTATTAGGCAGTAGTGTGAAAGTATGAGGGCGGGCAGCTTTTCTTTGGTTTTTGACTCTATAGAAGTAGGGGGCAATAAAAAAGTGACCCTCCTTACAGCGCTGTTTAGTCTGGCTTTCCTTATTTCCCACTGCGTCAGTGATCGCCAGCTCTGTCACTAATACACTAACGTGAAATAATGAAGGACTTCCAAGCAAAAACCATTACGTTAAACCATTAAAGATTTTTAAAGTGAGAATGCATTTTATAAAATGGTTCCAAGTTCATTTAGTTCATGTTTCGTGTCCACTTTAAACACTCGCATCTCTGGACACTGAGAAAATTCCTGCTAATAAACACGACTCATCTTTACAAGGTCGACTCTTAGCTTAGTGTGGAATTTTCTTGAACAGTTACAGTTCTTCTGATTCATTCACATTTCTCATCAGGCAGAGAAAAGAAAAGCGCTTTGTGAGTAAAACGTCCTTGAGAGGAAAAGTGGTTAAAAAGTAAACCCAGTTTATCAGAGGCTCGAACAAACGTCCAATGAGCAGAGTGTGTGAGAAGAGCGAGGCGTGGAATGTCCAGGGGTCAGGAGGAGACTGCAGGACGGCGCAGATGACCCACTGAGGAATGCACTAATATTTGCGCTGTCCATCAAATCCATGGAAAACCAGGAAAGAGCGCCCGGACCCTGTGAGAGGTCACTGATTAACGTGTGCTACACCTCACAGCCAAGGATTAATGTAACGTCAATAAATAACTGAGAAATGAAAATCAATGCCACGTCTCTGTTTAATCAGACGTCTGACAGCCAACGAGATCAGAATTTCAACAGTCCTGCAGTCGCACACTAAACAAACACCACAAACACACATTAAACACTTTAATAAATACATGTTTGTAATTGTCAGCACGTTGCTGAGAGGAATAATCACTTAAGGACACGCTGTTATAGGAAATGAATCAGCGTTGGGGTGGTGATGGTGACTCTGCTTTAATCACTCAGTATTTTACTGTAAAAAACGGCTTTCTATTTCTGTAACAATGCGCAGGAGTGTAACACTTGTCTGGCAGAGAGTTCCGTGTCGTTAAGTGCAGAACCGCAGGAGAACCTGACCCTCTACACATTCTCCACTCTAACCAGACCCCATAACCGCTGTAGATGCTCACCTGAGACCACTCTGTCTTCCGCAGTTCATCTGTCTCTGCTGTTTCTCTGTCTAGCCCGAGTCAGACTTACCCCGGGGGTTAGATCAGGGGGTTAGATCACCGCATAAATATCAAACCTCACTCTCATGACCCCATCATATGTTCCTCATCAAGGAGCCACACGGAGGTGTGTGATGTTGATGTTGAAGCTGGCCTCATCACCTGAGACCCTGGTGTTTAGACGCAGGAGACAAGACAGGATAAGACGAGTTCCGTCTGGGTTTCGGCATTTTTAAACAGCTGTCCACTTGGACAAATCCCTGGTGCTGGATGAGTTCTGATCCGTCCTTCACACAGCCAAGAAAGCTTTTTTCGATTTGCGCAGCGAGCCTCCTCGTCCCTGAGAATGATGACTGAATCCGAGCGGGAAGCAGAGGGAATTTTTTGGACCCCGTTGATCTCAACGGCATCTTTTTTTCCGTCTATTTTTTTCGGTGTGAATCAGGCGGTCACGTCTCATGGCAGCTGTACACTCCACAAACAATACCCCTGATTTCTTGCTCACAGAGATCGGACTGAAGGAGCCAGATGGAACCAATTCCTACAGCCATTTTCATGCCATTTCTTCCATTACTTTCAGCTGTTTACACTCGTTCTAACTTTTTTTTAAAAACACAGAATCTGCATTTCAGAGTTTGAAAGTAAAGCTGTGAGACACTCTGAGAAAGTGAAACTTTTGAAATGGCAAAAACATGAAAAGGGAATCGTTAAAAAGCCGCTTCGTTAGTCAGCATCCGGGTCATTAGCACTGCATCTGCTGCAGCTTCTGGTGCTAAATTCCGAGAGGTGAACTATCCAAACACTGACGTCAGGCCTGCGTTCCTGTAACACCAGTACGCAAAAGAGCCATCACTGCTAACAACACTGCAACTCTACGTAATAATAACTCCATCATCTTTACTGACCAAAGACACCACAGCCCCGCCCACTCGTTTCTACTGGCTCACAAGACCAGTGCCTGCGAATTCACACGACAAACACAGCAATCCATTTTACTCCCAACTCGGTTTTCCTGAGTTCTGGAAACAGTTCTGGAGTTCTGGAACACTTTCCTGTGTTGTTCCAGTGCTATGGTCTGTTACTTAATGAACATAATAATAAGATCAAGCGATTTTCTCAAGTAGAAAATAATGTAAAGGGAAATCTGTTTACAGCTGAGTGTGTGTGTGTGTGTGTGGCTGTGCCATGTGACTCCCAGTCCTCTTCCAGAAGCAGATCCGTGTATCACGACGTGCGTCCTTTCCCCTTCAGTCAATCAGATTTTCACATTTGTTCTGTCTAACTGCACCGATTCAGACACTGCTATCAGACATATCAGTCTGATACGGTGCTCATTTACTCATACTAAACATAAACAATGCTCTGACACCAACATCTGATACCAGGTGACACTTTGACACTGTGTACGCTGTTACGCTAACAGCCAGACGACCAGAGCAGGAACCCGAGTACACATTAAACTCAGCAGATCTGCATTAAGATCAAACACTGGGGCTTGAGGAGATAAAAAGAGTCCAGGTGACGCAGGTGAGTGTGAATATCAGCTCGGATGGTCCACTGTGGAGGCCCTGATGATCAGCTGCTATCGCTCGCCAACAACCAGGGATCCTGATGTAATGAAAACAAAAGTGTGCTTTATTTACAGCTGGACAGGAACACTTTTGTGAAGTGAAGTAAAACCTGCTCTCCTGCTCGGTCCAAGATAACTAACAAAGCGCTTCATTTTTATGTCAAATCAGCTCGCTAGCATTATAAAGAAGGAGAAGTTCATGAACATGTACGCTCATAACTGCTATTTAAAGCAGAGAAATAGAAACCGCTAAATAAAATGTTCATGGTGCCGCTGATAGATTAATACTAACTACTAACAAATCACACCCACAATCGGTCTGAATAAACTGAATTATCAATCAAGCTGAGATATCTATAGAATGGGAAACGTGTAGTTTCAGGGAGATGTGAGCGTCTCTGCGATACGAGTTCTCTTTTCAAACCGAGAGATGAAGTCATTCTTTTAATACTAAGTGCACAATCCAAAAGCTTCGAGCTGAACCGAGCGTCACAGCGACAACAAATGAGAATTATTCACACGGACTTTGCAGTACAGCTGTGCTGGCCTTTTCATATCTTCTCATTGTTCATTACCAAATCACACAATTCATTCACATTCCACAGTCTTACAAAGTTGGGGTTTTTTTAGCTCGGGACGAGATACAACACGCCTCGTCCTTCCAGCTACAAAGTAAATTAACAATCGCTTTCTGCTTCAGGTTCACACAATCACGAGTCCAAACTTTCATCTGCCGAAGCAAGTCGCCACTGGTTTGGTTATAAAGTGTGTTTAAAAGACAAACGAGAGTTCAGCTCGGCTCTGATGTTAACTCAGGACAAAGCTCCAAGTACATGCGTTTCCCAACCGTCATAATTTATGACTTTAGCATAACGTAATCATAATGATGTCAGCAATGCAAAGCAGATGCTCAAGTATGAAGCAGAACCCAACAGAAACAGCACAACTTAAAATAAAAAATTTTAAAAATTAAAATAAAAAGCTGCGAGACTCATGATACACGCTTTATCTAACACGAGGAAAGATAACGGATGTAGCTGTACCATCGCAGGGTTTAAAGTCTTCACTTTTGAATCATGGATATTATAACCAGGGTGATACATTCTGTATGTTCAAGTACTTCCTTCTGAAACAGGAAGTCAGAGTAATGACTTATTGACTTATCTACACAACAACCGACAGCATTCGAGATTTACATCATGCTACGCCCCAGTCCAATCCAAACACACCGAACATTGCGCAAGCTAAAATGAAGAATTTTATAACAAAACTGAATAGTTCTTGAGCTGTGGTGGATTTCTAACCCACGCTTCACCAGGACCACTTTAATCATAGATGACAAGACACTGTGTGCGTGTGTGTGTGTGTGTGTGTGTGTGTGTGTGTGTGTGTGTGATTAGCAACTCCAAACATTTATCCTCAGTTGGAACAGTGTGTGTAAAGACCCATGGCCAAAACACACCGATGAACTACGTTTACTGCTAACAAGCTACTGCTTCATCTATTGTGGGGCAAGACACGCCCCTCAGGGCGGGGCTTTTAATTGGACAAACACAAAACAAGTTCAGGATGAGTCATCAAAAATTAGTAATCGCTGCAAATTAAAACTAGAACATTGTTTCCTATATATACTGTTGCATTGGTAACGCTGCTGGTTAGCGTTATGATACACAAAGTTCTGGAACTGATTTTAAAGCACTTTACAGATAAGATCAGAAAAACAAGGCTGTTTTGATATTTTATAGTGGTTAAGTGCCTGATGACATCTTGTCCTCGTCCATATTACACAAGCGCTGGACGGAGAACAGGAGGCCTGCGTGTCCGAGCTGATGATCCACACCAATCAGAAGGAAAGGAAAGAAAAGGAAAGAAGCCATTGTTTCTCTCCGCACAAAAGACGGCCTGTTCACAAAGTTCAAGAGGAAAAAAATGTTGGGCAGCTGCAGGGGGCTTCGGCTTAAAGTACACTCACTACACACACATTACACACATCACACGCACATCACACGCACATCACACACACATCACACGCACATTACACACACATTACACACACACTTTCATCCAGAACACTGAATAAAATCTCAGGAATAAAAATGTTGTGATGCTGATGTTGACTGATTGCATGTCATTCTATTTCAATCAGAAAAAAACTAACTTCTGACTGAGTGTGTAAGCACAAGCCTACCTTAAATAATACAGGAAGAAAAGCTTTAATTATGAATTACTGTATTAAGTATGTACTTTAAGCTAAGCAAAAGTAATTGCATGAAATAGTTAGCAGCCTGGCAGTGCGCATGCGCAGTGATAACTCGCCGTGTTGGTGACTGTGATGAACTCCAACACAACTAAAGCTCAATGTAAACTAAAGACGTTATAACGCGACATAAACACAACACTAACATGGCAACCAGCCGGTTTCCGTGTTTTCCGGATCTATAGTTTGCTTTTTAAAGTAAATTTAGCTGCCTGACATCCAGGTGAACTACAGCCAAATGTGTTTCTGAGAAACTCCTAGGCATTTCTGAGAGAGAAAAAAAACAAAAAGCAAAATCAAGACGAGTGGAAAAAAGGACAAAGTGGTTTCATTTTTACCTCAGAGAAGCGCTTCGTTATCCAAGTCATTGTGTCCAGCTTGTCACAAACACAGTTAGAGAGGTAAAAAGCGTCGATGATAAGCCGGTACTGAGGGAAACTTTCTCTTCACACTCATGTTCTCTGAGGCGGACAAAAGCCTCCGCGCCGCTCGCGCCCAGTGTCTCGTGCTGAAGGCTGAGCTTGTTGCTATAGCGACAGAGTGTTTTTCCCCTCCTTCCCCCTCCTCCCTCCGAAACCCCCCTATTTCGAGTGTTCTCACTCCCACACAAACCGAGCTGCTTTTTACACAATCACCAACACAAACATCACAAAACTGTGAAATAAAGTGGAATCCAGCTGCAGCTCCTCACACTGGCCTCCTACTGAGGGGCAAAAAGCCTGTCCCTGGGCAGAGGAAACCCCAGGATGGATAAAGAAAGATTCAGGGTGGGCAGAAGAAGCCTCAGGATGGGCAGATGAAGCCCAAGGATGGGCAGAGGAAGCCTAATGGTGGGCAGAAGAAGCCTCAGGGTGGGCAGAAGAAGCTTCAGGGTGGGCAGAAGAAGCTCCAGGTGGATAGAGGAAGCCTAAGGGTGGGCAGAAGAAGCCTCAGGGTGGGCAGAAGAAGCTTCAGGGTGGGCAGAAGAAGCACCAGGTGGATAGAGGAAG
>JAQQZU010000007.1:23943993-23956290 GCA_030068025.1 Parauchenoglanis punctatus | reverse complement strand
AAATGATAAACATGGACCTCACACACACACACACACACACACACACACACACACACACACTCTTGTAATGAGCAGACAGCCTGTAGGCTCCAGCTGTTGCGCGTCGCTATCTGATGCATGTGTTTGTGTATGATTATGTGTATGTGTGTGTGTGTGTGTGTGTGTATGTATTTGTGTATGTGTATGTGTGTATGTGTAAGTGTATGTGTGTGTGTGTATGTGTGTGTGTGTGTGTGTGTGTGTGTGTGTGTGTGTGTGTATTTGTGTATGTTTGTATGTGTATGTGTGTGTGTGTGTATGTATTTGTGTATGTGTATGTGTGTGTGTATGTGTGTATGTGTGTGTGTGCATGTATTTGTGTATGTGTGTGTGTTCGTGATCTCTATCACTTTGTTTGGAGTTAGAAATAAAGATCATCATTGTGTTTGAGTCGCAGTTTTAGACAAAAGGTCACATGTACATACCCACACACGAGCGTCCGTCGGTCTGAAGCGTGTATCTGGCGTGACACCTGCACACCAGCCCGTGCTCCATGTCCTCGCACATGTGGTGACACCCCCCGTTACCATGGTTACAGGTCACTAGGAAACAAGAAGGAAGATGGAGTCAGATGACGGTAGTTGATTAGGTAAATTCCTGTTCAAATATTCTGCAATATATAAACATGACTTTACACACGATCCGTTACACATCATCATCATTTCACCCAAAACTCTTCACTTCTTCACACACTTTCATTTAGCTCATGTGCAAAAAAATGTAAAATTCAAGTGAATTCCAGCGTATGAAAATCGTACTGCTGACACATACGGAGGCAGCCACGCTGGTTCTTCGCGAGCTCGAACCCCGGACGGCACTCGCAGGAAACCCCACCTTTGGGCGTCTCTCTGCAGATGTGAGCGCAGCCGTGCTCCTTGTTCATGCAGCTCAGTCCTTCTGTGAGGAAGAGAAAAATCTGAAATCTGAGGTATGTGAATTTAATTTAATAAACACCTGCTACGGATTTGAACAAAATATTCAAATCTAGTTCATAAATGAAGTTGTATGAATGCACAGAATGTTCTATTTAAAAGTCTAAAAGTGAAAAATTGTGTCTTCTCTTGGAGACAGATCAGTACGGGGATGGACAGATTCCTGAGGCAAATTTGGGAAATGTTACTGATGAAGAGTGGAAGTCATTTTAATTGTATTTAAAATTCTAATTTATAAAAAGAAACCTGAAAAAAAACCATGGGAAACTAAAACAAAACAGTTTTAATTTCAATAAATTAATTTTAATTTAATTTCAAAATCATGCACGAATGTAAAATAAATATACTGACATTTTTTCTACCGCTGTTAAGAATCCAGGCAGAAAAAAAATGAAATAAAATAAAAGCTCCAGAGGAAGGCATTTGCAGCTCGCAGCTCTGACTCATACAATTTCTCTTCCTCCATTCAACTGAATTTAAAAGAGTGTTTTGTTTCGTGTCCTCAGCACACATCTGCAGACTGTTGGAGTTTGATCTGCCAGATTAATAGCAATCAGGGAGTAATTAGCAACACACACACACACACACACACACATGTGCAAAGGGACAGATGGATGAGGATAGAACTCTGTGTGTGTGTGTGTGTGTGTGTGTGTGTGAGACTCTTTTCAAATCCGCTGCTATTTAGTGGGCTGCACTCTGACCTGGCGTGAGCGAGTGTAGCAGGTCGGCTCTGCTTATTCACACCGAACCCCACGCTGGACGTGCTAATAGGATAAACCCAATGGGGTGGAAAGCCTTGCAGTTGGTGTTACAGAGGGGTGAGGGGGTGTGGTAGGGCTTTTGTTTGGCGAGAAGTGAGAAAGCGACAATGCTGGAGACTGAGAAGCTCCATAAAAAGCTGCTTTATTCTGATCTACGAGCCGAGTGTCGCAGTTACTGACTCATTTTGTTTCACATAACGTACGGACTCTTTTTTCCCACAGCGTGGATAATGAACCAGAAGGAAAAAGGGAGCACAAAGTTTAAAGCTGTCACTCTCTATTCTGCTGTCAATCAAGTGCTCGCATATATGTGCTGACATTTACGAATTAGCCTGGGTTCTCCTTCGACCTTCGTCCTAACACGGACCAAACACACCAATACGCAAAAACACGTTTCAGAGGTTTATCTCTCTCACCATCACAGCAGTGCTAGCAAACAGGACATACTGGGGAAAAAGTCTTTTTTCTGAAAAAACTGAAAATCCCAGCTTAATTTACACGCTATCGTTTCTATAGTAATCGCTCATTCACAGGGACGTGTACTTCTACTCAGTAAATGACATGACAAGGAGGTGTGTGTGTGTCATGTGTGGAAGGAGTCTCCAGTGTCAGCGCTGTGTAACAGTCGGAGCTACTTTAAGTTTACACTTCTTTGTGGTTTCTCAGAAACGTGTAACAAGCTGTGCTTTTTGTTTAGTTTTTTTTTTCTGAAGAAAAAGAGAGGCTGGTGAGGCAACGACTGCTTATTGCTGCTATAACGTAAGCACTGAGAGCTTGGTCCACAACATTAAGTGTAACTACAGACAGATTTAATAAATTAAAGATTGTAATTGTTGGTAAATTGTTGCGGTATAAGAGGAATAAAACGTGTTCTTATAGGAGCAGTAGCTCCGCTTCATCGCTGTATTCCCATCATGTTTTATTCCTTATTTAAGGAAGAGTGTGTGAGTTGCAGCCGCTGAAACATCACCCTGGGCCTCATCACTGCGGCGTGGTGCCGGTGAGGAGGTGTGAAGCTACTCACCCACTGAGCGATGGATGCACGTGTGCTGATTGTCACTCAGGAAGAATCCGTGCTTGCAGCGACACTCGTAACTCCCCATGGTGTTGACACACACATGCTGACAGCCACCGTTGTTGAGAAGACACTCATCCACGTCTGCACAATACACATCCAGCGCATAAAACTCTAAACTTTACTTATTTACCTGACACCAAAAAACCCAGGACGTTTTAAAATATACATTTTAATCCCGAAATCTCCGAAACATTTCTCATGCATTCAAAATCTGAGATCAAAATCAGTGTGAGAAATTCAGCATATAGTATGTGACACACGCAACATAAGAAGCGATTATATACAATTCACACATTACTGTAGAAAACGACACACTTCAATAAAGACTAAAACTGAATCCTGTATTACGTTTATTTTTCAGTACTCTAACTTATAGTTCTGCACAATCATTTTCATTCCCATCACTCATACCTCAGCTAGAGGAGTCTTACCGAGGCAGTTGTGTCCATCATGAGCCAAATTAAAGCCATCATAACAAGTGCAGCGGTAATTTCCCGGGATGTTGTTACACTCGTGCACGCAGCCGCCGTTGAATTCAGGATCACATTCATCAATATCTACAAAAACATAACAAGAGTTACTACTGATTAAAGATTAAAGGTGCCGTCTGTACAGCTATCATAGCAGAATCCCCAAAATCTTTTCTGGTCCTGAAATTAGAGCTACTCAGCTCCGCCCTTTTCTCCTTAAAAGGTAACTCACAACAACCATGAAACACATTAGCCAAATCCCATAGCAGATAAACGATAGTTTATTATTTAATTGTAATTACAGATTTTTATATATGACTTTATATAAATGCTGATTTAAAATGCTAATTTATTCATGTGATTGTAATTAGAGTTGCCAAAGGAGAACAAACGATTTTTGGAATTAATACATTTTTTGTGAACGTGGTTGCATTTGCGTTTTTTCTGTAAGCATATAGAAAGAAAAGGCACTTTCACATTTATGACATTTACATTTATTTCATGACAGGAACAGAAAAAGTCACAGTTTACGTGCTTTTATTTATCGTTCCACCTCCTAATTATCATGGTCCGAATCTGCCTAAATCTAAATTATATCATAACCCATTATTGCCTCTCTGTAGCTGGGACTTCGGGTTCTTAACAGGACTTAATAGGAATCTTCTTCCTAGGAGTATTTAAGATGGAGATTAGCCGTGCTGATTCCTTAAAGAAACGCCCATCACCTGACCGCTGCAAATGAAGGCAGATTTTTTCATAATAATTCACACACACACACACACACACGCACACACACAGAGTCAGCCAAAAATGTACACACATTTCAGAAAAAGAAAAAAGTGTGTAAATATTTTAATACTACATTTATTCAGACATCAGGAGATTAATACAGGTTCCCTTTGACTTCTACAATTACAAGAGATGCTTAAAGCGGTCGCCGTTAGCTTCCAGACATTCATGTGTAGAAGTGTTCTTGAAGTGTGTGTAAAGTTTTTGGCTGACTCTGTGTATATATAAATGATTTTATAATAAATGATTCAGTTAGTAATGCATCGCTGTAGCAGTGCTTTAACAGCAGGCGTTAAACCTGCCTTGTGAGAATTATGATCTCCTCTCACTTGCTAATGGTCAATCATGCATACTGTAGTACTGCACTGTCTCCTGATTCGACTGTTCCAGAAGTCCATTACAGATAATAAACACCATTAACTTCCAGCTGTGGAGAAAACATCTGGAGTCAGTCATGGGTCAAGACTAATTGTGATTCCAACCCTTTATTTAAAAGAGTTCCAAAACAGCAGGAACCAAGAGAACTCTGGAGAGGAGAGGAGAAAGCAGGAAGCAAATAAATAAAACGAAGTAGGTTACAGAAGTAGAGGAATACCTTCACAATGCGTCCCGTCACCTTTAAAGCCCGGTTTGCACGTGCACTTGTAGGATGTCGGGGTGTTTTGACAAATGGCGTCAATGTGACAGGCATCACTGCCCTCAGAGCACTGATCCACATCTGCAGCTCAAAACCACGCAAACATGCGGAGCACAGAGCAAAGGTTCACAATGAGGATGCGCCAGAACCAAACGCGGCCAATAAACCCAGATAACGGGGAAATTAAACAAACAAACAAATGCATAACTAACACTTGTGTGTGTGTGTGTGTGTGTGTGTGCGTGTGTGTGTGTGTGTGCGTGTGCAAAACAAAGCTCTGCATGAGAAAAGGAGAGAGTTGCAGCAGCAGAGTCACTTACCGGCGTCTCCTTCACTGTTTAACAGCAGCAACACACACAAGTGCAGCGCAACACTAACACACCCCATGGTGTTCAGGTTCACTCTCAAAAATTAAACATACATTAAAAAAAAATAACACCACCAAAAAAAAAAAAACGCGCTTATCCTGCTCTGGAGAGGAGCGCGAGCGTCCGCCTCATCTTCATACCGCACTGGAAATGAGCTCACGCTCAGACAGAGAGAGGTGTGTGTGTGTGTGTGTGCGCGCGCTTGCGTGCATGCGTGCGTGCGTGTGTGTGTGCGTGTGTATGTGTGTGTGTGACGGGGGAGGGGGTTGTCAGATCTTCACCGCCTCTTTTCCCAGAGTGTGGATACTAGTGTGGGGTACTAAAAAGGGTACCTTTCCTTGTGACTGGGATGGAACCATCAAGAACACACCTTTTGTACCTTTAGGGTGTCTCCTTCACCTGCAAATGTGGATAAAGTTTAAGATTTAGAACACAGAAGCAGTGTATGGCACAGGTTAATTAGTGGAATTAATGAGTAAAGCTTTAAAGATAAAACCACTCTCACCTTTCCAGGTAGACAGGTAGGGCCTGTGCCACACACTGAAGGGAACCACACCTATTTAGTACCCTTTTGCTGTTAGCGTTCCACACAGCTGGGCTCTTCATGAGCAGGCAGAACTGAAGCTTATTTTGGATTTTAGAGATGTGCTGCATTTACACTGCACACAGTAAAGGTTCCACTTCTGGAGTATTTCTGGAAGTTAGGAACCTTTCAAGGTTTTATGTCAAGGTTCCTGGAGAGACTCATTTGTGGTTTCTGCCCGTGAAATAATCCAAAACCCTGTGAAAAGGATTTTATTTTGTGTTTATAGTTATAGTCACTGTGTCTGCACAGGGCTAGATCAGAAATAATGGTACTAAACGGAACTGTTCCTTGTTGCTGGGATGGTACTAGAACAGGGACATGCTCTGGATCTTTAGTGTCAGTGTTTCCCCTAAGCTTTCCAATTGTGTACCTCAATTATTAAAAAAAAACCCCAAAAAAATCGATGTTAGCATTTTCAGGGAAAAGATACACACTAAACTAAAAGCTGTACCCCTGAAGGTACCTCCCCAGGGACTGCGACCTTTATGTGGGACAGTATAGAGTGATTTATCTGAATTTTATTTCTATCTTTTGTATTTCCTGCAGGATCTGTATCGCCCTGTGTATTTTTATACATATTTAGTATAAGGTTTACGTAATTTTTAACTGTACATTTTTAACATGTTTCAAATATAAAGAACATTTAGTGCGTTTCATTTATGTGGCAGCTGAAGATTAACCTACAGCTACAGTGCGCCATCTACAGGCCTCATATTACAATGACATCCCAAATAGTTTCAAAAACCCCAACACTACTGTAATGAGTAAAGTGACTTAAAAAGGTTTAAGCTGCATGAATGGATCATAATTTTCATTCCGTTGATAAACAAGAGGACAGTGAAACTTGTTAAAGAAAATCTAAAATTCATCTTGTTGCTTAGTTAAGTTGTTTTTAGGCAACATCCTGCTCCTCACTTCAGTAGGTGGTGGTAATGAACTAATCTATTGCTTGCCAGCTGCAATAATAATAATAATAATAATAATAATAATAATAATAATAATAATAAGGTATCTTGAGCTAAAAAAATATATTCAAACTTTATGCATATGTGTGCCCAAAATGAAATTAATTAATACAATTTGTATTTTATTTTTCCATGTAAGCATGCAACATTAGTGTCAAAAATAAAAATAAACTCAAAACATCAAATGTCAGAAAAACATTTTTCTTCATCATGTTTGTATTTCGTGTCCATAATTAAAATTAAACAGAAACTCCTGAGTAGATATACTTTGGCTTTTCGTCTTCTTAATGAATTTCTAAATGAGTGCAAAATGAAAATGAAAATGGGTGCGATAAGCGTTACACAGACCCAGAGAGCATGAGGCCATTCACTGATTTCATTTTGGCACCATCTTTTGGGTGCACATGGGAAACAAATGGCAAATGGGGAATTGCGTTTTAATTTTCGTGTTTTAGTTTTAATTTTGGCACAAAATATCTCTCCTAGAAGAAGAAGAAGAAGAAAATGAAGATGAAGAGAACACACGGGGTCTTAAAGAATGTAAGATGTTTGGTAGAATGTATTTGTTTATTTATTTGTTTGTAAAGTAGGCTGAGCCTGCTCCGCACTCCATGCCTTAGGTGGCGCTAAGATTACACCAATCTGTTGTTTGCCAACTGCTATAACACAAAAGAGGAAGAATCAGAAGCGGCTTGCAGAAGAGAAAGCGTAGAAGAAGAGCGCCTACTGCATTGTTGTTGTTGTCGCTGTGCTTTTCTCCTCAGAGCGGTATTTTCCCCCGAACACAACGCGCTGTTAGCCTCATGGATCCCGGGACCACCATCCTGCGGGTGAAGCGGAAGCGAGGCACGGACCCCGCGGACGCGCTGCTGCTGGCCTGTAAGCGGATCCGAGCCGAGTCCGGCTCCGCGCAGCCAGAACCCGAACCTGAGCACGAGCGCATCGAGAACTCCGTCTTCAAGCTCGTGGCCACCGTCGCCTCACAGGTGATGCTAACTAGCCGACATGCTAACTCTTTATCTAGCTGCTCATGTAGTCATTCAATCTTAACCATGCAGTAGCTACTTAAAATACTGTTTTATTACAACACTAAAGAGCTAATAAGATAGCTAACAATCCTGAGGATTGTGTTCCCTTAGCTAGTTTGCTAGGTAGATAGCTAACTTTGCTAACTAGCCTCAGGTGCGTACATTAGTTAGCTTCTAACTTGACTAGCGTAAGTAACGGTATTATCTACTTGGCGTGATCTATACAGTATTTATATTTGTATGAACGTTTACATTGTAAGCCGTAATGTTTACTTTAGTAACATAACAACACAATTGCTGTAACTATGTAACTAACTGCTGTATTTGTGAAGTGTCATGGTAACAATTATTAATGATTTAATCAATTTATAATGTGTGAGAGGGATCTCAGTTAAACTCTGTGCCTTTGAGTTTTAGAGCTATAAAATAAACACCTCATGGTTTAATGTTGTCTTTCTTTACAGGACGCCCCGGTGCAGACTCACGTGCGTGAGGCCCTGTCACGTCCACGTCTCGCACACGCCCTGCGTCCGTCTCACGGCAGCTCCAGCAGGATCATCGGTGACTTGCGCAATGCCAAATGGAGCACCAGGCGAGAGGAGCGGTACCGGATCCTCTCCAGCCACCGAGCCGGGCTTCCTGCGGAACCTCGTAAAGAACGGAAAGCCGAGGAGAACCCTCAGACAGACACGGAACCGTGCTTGGGAGACGTGCAGGTGTTTGATATCGTTCAGGAGGATGTGGAGGAGGACGTGAAGGACCCTGAGAGGGTAAGGCTCATCGTTCAGACCGACTGAACGTTGGTGTATAGAGCGGTCAGAAATCAGAAACGGTTATCAGTCAGTCTCTTTAACGGCTCGGTGAGTTTATCGCTTCTCTGTCGTCTCTAGAACGTGAAGCCTGATCCCGAGACGATTCTGTGTAACTCGGTGAAGATGATGCGCGAGAAGCTGAACGTGTCGACACACGGAGCCGGGATTGAACATCGTGAGAAAGAGGATGACTACGTTTATGATTTGTACTACCAGGAGACGGCCACGCCCGGCTGGATCCAGGACATCTTATCGGTCAGAGCCTACACTGAAGAAGGAGAGCTGGTGAGTGGAGAGATTTTACAGCCGTACTGGAATCGGTCAGACGAGAACACTGTAGTGGATCCTTTTAAAAAACAGCTGAACATCTTACTGTTTGAACTGGTGTTATTGTGTCATAAACATTTAAGAACCAATCAGGATCCAGTATTCAAATGCAGGCTGTTTAAGGGGTTCCCAGAGTTTGTCACATTTATTTGTCAAGCAATTTATGATTTAATACGTGAACGCTTTTCTGGTCTTCCAGACGCGTGCAGACGACGCTGATGTTGAGGAGTCACCGTTCCTTAACAAACTATAAATTAGCGGTTTAGTACCAACAGCAGCATGTCTTCATCCCATATTAGAGAAGTTAGTTTTGAAGCTGCAGGAAGCATTTATAATGAAGATGAATGAAAAGTTTTGGTACTCCGGTATCGGTACCAGTGTTCAGTCTAAGCAATGTGATTAAATCCACAGGTTCCTGATGAGGTCGCTTGGGAGGAGGAAGTGTATGAGGATGAGGATGATGAAAATGCTGAAAGCAACTGGAGGAATGATTACCCAGACGAGGAGGACAGCGATGACGAGTGTAATGACGAGCGTTACGGAGGTGCGTGGGTCAGGTGCCGGTTCTGTCCTGAGTAAACGTTACGTTTGGAGCTCACTGAAAGGTTGTTGCACACGGGCTGCGTACAAAAACGTTAATTACTGGAAACCGTCACACAGAGAATCATTCCTGTGCCTTAAAAATCACTGTCTTAACAAAAGGGATGCAGTAAAAAAATAAATAAAACCTACTTGACCAATCGGATGACAGGCCATGATCACATGACCCTCAGGTACAGCCAGGTGTGTGTAGGATCGCTGTAATAGCCACGCCTTGTTTTCTAATAGGGGTGCTATTATTTCTGCAGGATTAGTAAACAGATCTGGGAACATGCAAAGAGAAACAAAGATATTTTGTTACTCTATAAATAATTTGGGCTCTAAAGTTACAGGTTTTAGATACATTTTATTCTCAGCACCAACCCTAACCCCGCCCTCTTTATATATTTGTGAATATATATTCATATTCACAAATTAATTAACGAATTAGAGTTCATGAGTTGAGGATGAGTTATCGGCGTGAGCTGTGAAATCAAGCACACACACTAAACAAGCTGTGAAAGATATTTCGGATTATGGCGGCTCTTACGAGCGTCCTGTGAATTTTTCCTCTCCAGGTTGTTGGAGCGAGGAGCACTCGTACAGCCGGAGGAGCTGGCAGCGCTATCAGAGGGAGGTGGTGAAGGAGTTGGACGAGGACGATGATGAAGACCGAGAAGAGTATGATTCTGACTGAAATGTTGAGTGTGTGGGTGTGGGTGTGTTTTTATTCCCATGATGATGCAGTGTAGTTGGTGTGGCAGTTGATGCGTATAATCCTGCGGATGTTTTGTTTTTGTGTTACTGAGACGTGTGATGTTGCTGTGTGTAGTGACTGTGATGTGCATGCTAGTGTGATCAGAAGTGGGTGGGGGTGTGTGTGGGGTGAGTTATGCTGCGTGAGTTATGCTGCGTGCATAAACATTCCCGAAAAAGGGGCGTGGTGATTTCCTGTAAATATGTAGATGTGTATAAACCAAAATAAAAAAGTTAAAGATTTCAAAATTCAGAGCTGTTTATTGATGCACTGCAAATTAAATTAAACTTCTCTCTTCTGCACTTTATGAACATGAACAAGATTAAAATAAGACATCAGTTTCTGTATAATTGATATATATTGTTATTATGTATATATAAAATGTACAGATAATATTTTTACGTATAATATACACCCCCATCTCTGTCTCTGACAAGAATATGTAAAGACTTGATTCTGATTACACTGCAATTAAAAAAATGTAGAACTATAGATTCCTGTGAATCAGATTTAAGGTGCAGATGATCCCGGGCAGAGCAGAAGAGCATCGCGTGAAGTCATCACCTCGTCTACTAAAGAATAAAACCACCCCTTGGAGTGTTCAGTGATCAGCATCTCGTTCTGTTTCACCTCTGAAACCTGTTTAAACTCAGATGTGACGACGTGAAAGCATCTGTGTGGCAGCCATTTTTATTAAGTTGTGTATCGTGTTTCCACACACACACACACACACACACACACACACACACACACACACACACAACTAATTACATCATGAAATAAAAGTCCCAAAGCAAAGTGCACTGCAAAAAATAATCGTGTAAATATTTTACATACAGATAAATTTATCGATCTCTTTAGATATTATCAGATTATTCAGCCTGGTTTGACACTAATTTAGAGTTTAATATTTACTTACCGTTTTCTTGTTCTATTGGCAGATAACTTAATTAATCTTATACTTGGTTTATTTTAATAGGAAATTAGATTAGGAATTCGACTAGTCGATATTTTCATTCGCCAAGATGTACATTTTTCAGTGTGCAAGTTGTAAATATCCCAAAACATCTTAAATAGAAGAAGTTAATAAATAACTTTTCCACACAATCACATAAAAGACTTCACGAAGAGTCCATTAGACTTTCAACACGGTCGGATAAACATCTTTCAGGAAGACGATCAGAAATCCATCAGCTTACGTCCTCCATAAGGCACCTGAGAGGAGGACACGCCCTGGGTCACATGACTGAGCTTCACCTGACTGTAGGAGTCCAGCACTGTGAGAGTGTGTGTGAGCGTGTGTGCACACACGTGTTCAGGTCTCTCAGAGGCTCACAGTGGGCTGATGAAGCAGTTCTTTTAGATGTGATTGAGGATTTAATCCACAGGGTCCATCTCCGTCAGCACGCAGAAACACGTGAACTGAGTGAATTGAGTGACTGAACCTGCAGGGGAGGGAGAGAGGGGGAGAGGGGGAGAGAGGGAGAGAGACGGAGAGGGAGAGAGACGGAGAGGGAGAGAGAGAGAGACGGAGACGGAGACGGAGAGGGAGAGGGAGAGGGAGAGAGACAGAGAGGGAGAGGGAGAGGGAGAGGGAGAGAGATATGAAGTGACCCGGTCCACACGATCAACACCAGTGGGTTCTGAGACTTTTTTGACGAGAATACTCAGAACATTTAAGAGGAAGAAAATACAACATAGGATTTGCTGCTGTAAAAAAGATGATTCAATGAAGGATGGCCGAGAGATCACGCAACACGATTATATCCGTTACATGCTAAAAGGCTAAAAGATCACGGTTCAAGATCAAGGCAGTTTGATAATTAGCAAAATAAAACCATTTCAAAATGTAATAAAAGATATCACAATATCTGAGAAGTGTATTGTGACAAATATGAATATTGTGATAAATCATCATTATAGCACCCAGCCCTAATATCTATTGTCCCCTCCATAAGTACTGGAACAGCAAGGCTAATTCTTTTGTTTTTGCTGTACACTGAAGACATTTGGGTTTGAGATCAAAAGATGAATATCAGACGAAAGCTGAAATTCTGATCTACATTTCCTGATAGTTACATCTAGATGCGATAAACGACTAAGAACATGGCACGTTTTGTTTGAACCCATTTTTTTAAGTGATCAAAATACTGGAACACGTGACTG
>JAQQZU010000007.1:23881005-23902948 GCA_030068025.1 Parauchenoglanis punctatus | reverse complement strand
AAAACACCCTTTAGAATGGTTTGCCACAAATATAAGTTCATTATGCAGATGTGGACTCACTCACTCGCTCACTCACATTTTTTTTTTTTACAGGTTTTATAGTTTGAGTTTCCTGCAGTGAGTTCTTTTGTGTAACTGTGAGCAGAAGCCACAGAACCGCCCTGGAACTTCCTCTGGGCCCCGGCAGCTCTGTGATGGGCCAGGCTCGTGTGTGTGTGTGTGTTTAAAGTGCAGAGCTTAATTCCGATGCGTCTTTCTTTCTTTCTTTCCTTGCGTTTATTCGGTCTTGTCGTGGTTCTGTTGTAAAAGGAGTTAACAGGAAAAACGTCCAGGTTTAATGTTTATTTAGGAAAAATGCATCATGGGGGGTTTTTCCCGCTGATTGCTAGCACATGTCCAACACGTTATAGCCTCTACACGGACAATTA
Source organism: Parauchenoglanis punctatus (assembly GCA_030068025.1). NCBI lineage: Eukaryota > Metazoa > Chordata > Actinopteri > Siluriformes > Auchenoglanididae > Parauchenoglanis > Parauchenoglanis punctatus. The sequence continues at coordinate 23,902,520 of JAQQZU010000007.1, read as the reverse complement.
ACTCCTGAGATTTATATTCAGTGCACTTTCCCTAAACCTTTACACCGAACCATCTGTCTTGTGTTTGCGTGGCCCCGAGTCCTAACCGTGATCCGCTAATCGCCGTTATTCCAGCTAAACGCGGGGCAGATGCAACGGGAATAAAGTCCGTTACACAGAAACAGACTTTACGTTCATGAACATGATCAGATAGTTGTGTTAAACTCAGATGTGGAAACTTAAAGGTCCAGCTCTGTAAAATACGTCTGGACGGAGCGACTGAACAGAGCTGAAAGATCAGATTATGGCTGTAACCATGACAACGTGACATGGGTGTGTTTGATGTTTCATGATTAATGCTTTTAAACATCATCGCAGGAGATCATTTCGCTGCCTTTTAAATAACAGGACACGTCGTTAACGTGCTAATCAGATCACAGTCTCTGAAAGTTCTGAGCTGATCCGTCTCCCTGTGGAGCCTCAGGGCCGAGCAGCCTTTAGCCAACCCGTTATTGAGATGTGAGTGAGGTGTGATCGGATTTCAGTCGCTGACCTACGAGCAGTTTGTTTTTAAATCTAATTTTTAATAATTCTACGGTCAGTGAGGAAGAGAATTTTCCCTGCTAGTAAATGACCATCTTTTCACATATTTATGTTTATATTTGCTTTGTTGTGTACTTTAGAAACAGGTTTCATAAGTATTTAAGTTAGTAAGTTTCATGTTCTTCTCTAAATAATCCATATTTGTTCGTACAGAGAAGCGTTTCCATGTTTCCTCGTTTCACACGGAACACTAAACCACTTTTATTCTGCTTTCTCTACAGGAAGTCATGACGACTCGACTGCTGTCCTGAGTCAAAACCGACCCATTAGCCAGCTAGCTTTCCCGTCCCTGCGCTAATCATCGGTTCAGTCATGAACCACACGCCCAGCCCTCACCTGGCCGAGGCAGCGAAATCGGGTCTGCTGTGTGGCCTGGGTGTGGGTCCGGACCGAGTGCGCTCCCCAGACAGCATGACGCACACGCCCAGCCCCACGGCGGGCACGCCCAGCGCCAGCCCTCCCCTGCTGCTGTCCCCCGGGCTGGGCTGCGACGCCATGGGTACGGGAGCGGACTGGGAGAGCCGCGAGGAGCTGCGACTACGGGAGCTGGAGGAAGCGCGAGCTCGCGCCGCGCAGATGGAGAAGACGATGCGCTGGTGGTCGGACTGCACGGCCAACTGGAGGGAGAAATGGAGTAAAGTGCGCGCAGAGAGGAACCGAGCACGTGACGAGGTTCGACAGCTTCGCCAGCGCCTCGACACGCTCACTAAAGAGCTGACCGGGGCGCGGCGAGAGAGGCAGGAGTTGGCCGCCGAAAACGAGCAGCTCCAACTGGAGATACAGAGACTCCGAGCCGATCAGAGCTGTCCATCAAACGCCAACGTTTCCTCTCCCATATCCAACTCCTCCATCGCTGATTCTGACAAACCGCACAGCCACGAGGACGGGAGCATCGGAGAGGGACCGGGTTCTCCAGAGCCGGAACCCGTCAGAGACGTAGGAACCGAGAAACCAGAAAGGCAAAAGGTAAATCCTCAAAACCAGTAAAGAACACAAGAATGGTCAGTGAGAATGCAGGATAGTCCTCCTTGCACAACCAGAAGTCCGGGGGCGGAGTCTGAGCTGATCCACGTCCTTTTAGAAGCCTAACGCGGCGCACACGCACAGGAAGAGACTCGCAGCCAGGTGGTGACCAGAGAATGCGTAACGTCAAGGCAATTCGGAGCCCCCCCCCCGGACTTCAGCTTTGAGTTGTGTCCAGCGTTAGAGGCTGGCTCCGGTCCGACTCCACCCCTGATGGAGTACCAAAGCTGGAACAGTTCCTGTTCAAAAGTCCAAGTTCTCAACTAGCACCAGACCATGGTGGTCTTAAATAGAGAACCAGTGATGTCAGTGTCCTGGGGGCGGAGTCGTAACTGCTCATAAGAAAAAGACGAGTTAAAAGCAAAAATGAAATGCGTGTGAGCGTGAATCAGAAGAAATATGCGTTCTGCTGAGGAACTAAAGGGAGCTGCGTTTTGATTTATTGCTGACAAATCTGTGTATAAACGCTGAAGGATTTGAAAAGCTTCTCAAAGCAAGAAACAAATCTCTTAATATTTATATCATGATTATAAACTATAAACAACCATCTTATGGAGCAGATCAGCTTTTAATCCCAGTAGCACTAATGTGTGGATCCGTTTTTTTACCCGGATTATAAACCATCTCAACCATGTGCTAATTTAATCTGAGGTTCTGCATGTTCTAGTTTCTGGCTTTCTTTTTAACTTTTGTACTATTATTAGAACCTGGGCTCTGCATTTTCCTCCTCCTCCTCCTCGTGTTGGCCTCGGGGGGGAAACTGCAGCGGCACGCCGATCTCTCGCGCTCCTTGTTTCCAGACACACTCCTCAGAACGCTCTGATTTTTCCTAATGTGCTTTTAATTGTACCAAAATAAGTGTGTGTGTGTGTGTGTACACGTGTATGAAGGAAAAGCGAGGAACGTGCACCGAGCTGGTTCTCTGCTGGAACCACATGCTGGAGAGCTCAAATTAACATCAGTGTCGGATGTGACCTTTAGAAGCTCTTAAACATGCACGCACACACACACACACACGTGCACACATGTACGTGCACACACACACACACACACACACACACACACACGCAGTCAACACATCTGAGCTAGTTCTCCTGATGAACGTGTTTCCTGATCATTCCTTTTCCTGCCCTACATATCACCCCAGCCTGTGCAGATGTGCAGTTCCTCTACTGCCCCCTGCTGGATACAACTGTTACACAATTATATTTCAGCTTCTTCATTCCATTGCTCCGCAGAGCTCCGCGTGAGGTGTGCTGTGTCCGACGTCCCTCTCTTCAGACTCTTCCTTTCGTACTGTAGACTCCAAAAACACAATTTCAAAATGAGACACAATGAAATCTCTTCTAAAGAAAAGAACAGAACAGATCTTTTGATTTTGGTCTCATTTAGTAAAAAAAAATAACAGCTGAGGCTTGTAGCTCCTGTGAGGTTTGGTGACGGTCCGGAGCTGCTTTTTGGGCTTTTTTCATGAGTTTAACCTGCTGGGTGATGTACTTTTATATAGTATATATTTTATAAATTTACAGGGTCTAACAGGCGAGAAGAATCAGCTGAACTGATCTTTGGGCCACAACAGATTTATTTATAGTAAATATTCTTTAAGCATGTGAACAGATTTGCCTTGATAATTCTAATGTTTAAAAACAAGTGTCAGTAATTTTACCCTTAAATTAATTAAATTAAATAATTTTTATTATTTATAACTGTTGATTTCTAGTAAATAATTCTTATTTACAATTTTTTCCTAATTTTATTAATTCTGTTCTTAAATACAAGCATCAACAATTTAATGATTAAATAATTATAGAATTTTAAACTGTGTAAATCATTTTCTCTTTTGACATTCATTTGGCGTTTGTTCTTAAATTTTATTTGAAAACAATCCTAAAAGTATTTTCTTACAGCTAATTATTTATTGGGGGTGCAAATATTTATGGATCTTACTGTAAATAATCTGCACCGTGAGAAAGGTAAAGAGATGGAGGAGGTTAGAAATCTGCTTTACACTGTAATTAGTGATATTTAGGTGAATTGTTTTTCATGTAGGGCTGAGTGTGAGAAAACAGGAAGTTGTTGACCTGAAGGTTTTTTTCCTTCTTCCTGTGGAAACATTATGAATCATTTGATCATCGTAAAGTCGGAGTAACTCTCCTGCGGTGTGTTGTTTTTCCTCCCGCTGTAGTGAAAGCGGTGTCTGTCTCGTTCCCTCTGGGATTATTTTTGTCCTGGTTTTGTCTCAGGAGCTGCAGCTGTTGGAGGCTCTGCTGAGGGCGAAAGCCGACGCTCCGGACTCGTGGGACGCTCGCAGTGTGAGCAGTCTGCGCTCGGCTCTGAGCCGCCAGGACCGGAACAGACTGCTGTGGGAGGATCTGGCAACCCCGGATGACGACTCCAGCAAACTCAACGTCCTCCAGCTGCGTGTCGACGAGTCCCAGAAAGTCCTGCTGAAGGAGCGCGAGTGAGAACTCCTCATCTGATTTCAATTGTTCCTCTTGTTCCACAAAGCTTGCAGTAACCCCTTTCTACCAGAGAGGGCGACATTCCCACATTGCTTTAAAATAATAAGCTAAATATGGCACCACATCAGTGTCAAAACTAGAGCACGCTAAAACACAAGGTGTAAAATATAAACCTGAGTTTAATGTTTCGTGTATAAATCTCCCACTCACGAGTACAAATGTGAAACTCGCGAGCACAGAAAGAAGGATTTGATGGACGGTTATCATAATGTCGGGAACAATTTGACAGTTGTCCTCGCACGACATATGGATTGCCTCTCTGTGCTTGGCCACGAGCCCGTCACCAAACTGTCAGAATTCCTCTTTGTGTTTGCAAGTTTCACATTTGCGCACTCGAGTGGGATATTTACACAAGAAATGTTAGAATCTTTAGGTGTATATTTTTTACCTTGTGCTTTAGTGCACTCTAGTTTTGGCATTAATGGGCACCGTAATGAAATGTAGGTGTTTAAAGCAGTAGAGGGAGGCAAAGTGCTGTATAACCATTTACTCGCAGAACTTTAATTAATAACCGTGATTGCAATGCTAACAGTTATGTTTCAGGATAATGCTACACCAGTGTGTTAATTTGTTTGTGTGTGTGAGAATAGTTTTTCTAGCAAAGGGCCATATTTACTGTTTTTTACTGCAGCTGTGTGTAAATGTTTTCATGTCCTGAACTTAAATTTGTGGCTACATTTACCAAAGTTTCTGATTTTCTGTCTTTCACGTACTGGCATGCAGAAGTTAACAAACGCCAATCAACCATTAATAGCCGTCAATAACCATGTGTGTTCACAGCATATTTATATTTAGCCCCACTCACCCAATTCCATAAAAGGCAGAGAGCTAAAAATGAAATGAAATGGTGAAAGAGCAACTCAAGCATCATCAGCTACCACAGACGTGGTGTGGGGTGCCATTACTTTTGTCCTGATTGAATAAGCTCAGGGTTGTTTAATAAAAGCCTAATGTTTTTCCCCCTTGGTGCAGTGGTGAAGGTTAAACTATAGTGCTGTGTGTGTGTGTGTGTGTGTGTGTGTGTGTGTGGGGTTTTCAGGGATAAACTAGCGCTCAGTAAGAACATTGAGAAGCTGGAGGCCGAGCTGAACCAGTGGAAGCTCAAACACGAGGAACTGAATAAGAGCAAGCAGGAAGCTCTCAAACAGGTAAGAGAAGGATAGAGGGGGAAGGAGGAAAAACATAAAATAAAGTGATTGATCATGAACACGGGATTTGAACCCATTTAATATGGAAATTTGGAAATGCCCATTTATCCTCCACCCACCTGGAACAGCTGCACAGAATGAGCGCAGCTTAAACTGTTAAATACAGCGTTTAACATGTACCTGGCACTTTAACCAGCAGGTGGCGCTCTGGATCTGTGTAAAATGTGCATCATGACGTCTGAATGAACCTAAATTAAATTAACTATCCTGAGAGTGGATTTAATTATTAGCGAGAGAGAAAAGACACAGGTAGAGGTGTAAGTGTGTGTAATGATGGGGAATTTTCGCTAGTGTTTGTGTTCTCCTGCGTGCACACAGGCTGTAAAATAAAATATCATGCTCCAAAATAGGCAAACTTGTTGTTTTAACACTTACTCCCAATGTGTTTTATTTAACTGCTTTGTCTGTAAAATGAAGCTATTAATTAAAATACTTTGAAGATAGAAAAGAAACGTGTAATATTTGGTTTTGTACTGTAACACAATTTCCATCATTTGTGGAATTTAATGTGCCAGAGAAACTTTTCGGCTGCTTGGAAAACTTCCATGTGAATAGATGCGTATCCCTGGAAGTCTTCCCTGTAATCAAACACTCACATGGTCGGCTTTATTTTAAAGCCCTGTGACACACAACGGAGACATTTTATTTATCACCCATGTTTGCGTAATTCCGAGTTCAGACTTCCTGTTTCCAAGTTCAACTGAATTCAGAATGTGAAACGTGAAGGGCGGATGTGTCAGGCTGTTCATGTGCGCTTGCTCACTTTTGTCTTTCTCTGCCTGTCTGACTCTTTCTCTCTTTTTCTTTTTCTCTCACTCTGAATCACTATTTCTGTCTTTCTCTCTCTCACTCTTGCTGCTCTGTCACTTTTTTCTCTCTCTCTCTCTCTGTCCCCCTCTCCCTTTTTTCTGTCGCTTTCTGTGGCCCTCCCTTTCTCCCTCTCTCTCTTCCTGTGTCTGTCTCTCTCTGTCTTTCTCCCTCCCTCTGTCTTGTGTGTCTCTCTCTCTCTGTGTCTCTCTGTGTGTCTCTGTCTCCCTCCCTCCCTCTCTCTGTCTTTCTCTTTCCCTCCCTCTGTCCCTTTCTCTGTCTCTCTATCTCTCTGCGTCTCTCTGTGTGTCTCCCTCCCTCTCTCTCTCGCTCCCGCTCGCTCTCTCAGCTGAACCTGCTAAAGGAGGTCCATCAGGATGAACTTGGCAGGATGTCTGAGGATCTGGAGGATGAGCTCGGAGCTCGGACCAGCATGGACAAGAAACTAGCTGAGCTTCGGGCAGAGGTGAAAAACACACACGTTATTAATACGCCTGCTCATCAGAAAAGCAAATGGGGGCAAAATCATCCAGTTTTCTTTTTTTTAATGCGCTTACAGTGGGTTTGAAGATTTTCAGATGTAGTGATATTTATAGATTTATTTTGTTTCTGTGTTTGCAAATCTTCTCCATGCTGCTGGATGTATAAGTGAACGAAACCTCTGTGTCCCCTCATATTTATACCTCAGTCAAGCAGGAGGTCATGGATTAAAAGTTCTCAGATGAAAATGGGAAGGTTTTTTTTTCACTGAGTGAAATTCAAGAATTTCTAGGGGTGCCAAAAATTCTGACACACTTTTTGTTTAAAAAAAAAAACACTGTGGCGGTGTGGTGTGACCTTGTATTATCATCGGTTAATTTTGCATATTGAATGCGATTGGCGAATCTTTTGAGTGACATCACAAACTGATTTTAAACATAGCCCGCCCATTTTTCTTACAGAGAATTTAGCAGAAATTGATTGGAAAAATTGTTCTGATCCTCACATCGGAATCAGAATGAGTGTGTAAGAGCAGTTTAAGTATGTAAACACCGTGTTTGGAGTTCAGAGCAATATTTCTGTGTGTAGACGTTACGGATTAACAGAATAAGTGATAGCGTGAGGTCACACATCAGGTCAGGATCAGATCACGCCTTGCAGCGTTTATGCTGGAAATGGTGTGTTTACCTTATTGTCTCTTAGGATGACTGTGTGTGTGTGTGTGTGTGTGTGTGTGCGTGGTTTTTATCTACTTTATGCTCATAATAATGGAAATATGTGACAGACCTGTGTAGGGTTCTTGAAGAGTTTTTAGCTTCCCAACAAGGTTCTGCTTGTGTTTTGTTTTGTTTAGTTTTTTTTATGGAGGAGCTCCCTGTTGTGTTCTTCATGGAACTTTTCAGGGTTCTTCTAAAGGGTCAAACAGTTTTCTGGAAATGAAAATTCAGTATTTAGCTGCAATAATATAAACATTGATGGAAATACTTCACAATAGTGGTCGTGTGTGTGTGTGAGAGAGTGAGAGAGATGTGATTCATTGGATTCACTGAATGCGAGAACCTTTTATGTGTAAATTATGCAGCTACAGTAATCCACAAGTCTGTGAAAGGTAGTAATGTGTGTGGTGTGTGCGTGCGTGCAGATGGAGCGTCTGCAGGTGGAGAATGCGGCGGAGTGGGGCAGGAGGGAGCGACTGGAGACGGAGAAGCTGGCACTGGAGCGTGACAATAAGAAGCTGCGTGCGCAGATGGAGGACCTGGAGGAGCAGCTGGCACGCAAACGCAGACAGGCAGTCAGTGCGCTGGACTCCGACCTGAAGAGCATCCAGAGCGAGCTGTTCGAGAGGAACAAGGTGAGGGCAGGAGAACGCTGACCGCACTCTGACCACGGGGGGAATAAATACACCCAAACACCCACACTGGCCTCTAACCTGCACGTCTACTATAATCATTTCAGGAAAAAAAAAAAACAAATCGACAAATTAGAAATGAAAAACTGTATCTTTTAAAATATAATCTAAATATAATGTAATATCGATTGTGTTAAAGGAAAGAAATCTCTGTGTGAAATTACCTTCCTTCTGTTCCATGTAGCCCACTCTTATTATTTCCTTTTTTTTTTTTTTTTAATATAAAATCTGCAGCAGTAAACGTGGGCCGAGGAAACGTCTTTAGTTTGTCACTTTGGTAACTCAAAAGTTCTACAAAGAACCCTACAACAAAGGTTCAACAAAGCAGCTAGATTCCTTCACGATCCTGAGGACGTTGAAGAGCGAACGCGGCTTTTACAAACCCTCTGCTCACACCAGCGATTTTTTTTAATGATTGAGGCTTTAATGAAATCATAGGAGATGTTGCTGATGCGCCGCAGCGTGCTCACAGCGTAGCCGCGACGTTGCCGTGCGATCGACCTGACCGCAGCTTCACCTGACCCTGGAGTCCCGTCCCTCCTCCTGCCACATGCGGAGTCATTTCGGCGCCCTGGCACTCGTTCACCCTGCCCTGTGTAAGAGCACCGCTTCGCTAAACAGACAGAGACAGATGGAGGGTTTTGGCCAAAACACGGGTTGTCGCATTTAAACGTGTCTCCAGCACGCCGGCTGTACGGCGAGCTCTGGTTATTTATCTCCGCACCGGTCACCGCACGGTCATTTCCTAATCAGAGCTGTAAATTCAAGTTATTTTGACAGCATGACAACTGCTCCGTTGGCTGAAAGCGTTTTCATGAAGTATGGCATATGAAGATTACTGTTGGGAAAGAAAATAAAATTTAACCAACAAAAATTTTTGTTTGTTTGTTTTTTATGCAATTAGTGGAAGGAGAAAAATAATTAATTTAAATATAGCTGCAAGTAGTAATTATGGGGCCAAGCGCAGTTTTTGGCCAGGAGCCACCGGGAACATCAGCGTGAACTCCAAAAGGGAAAACGGAAACATCAAGCCGTTGCTGAGATATCAACACTAATGAACTTTGTTTATAAGAATCAAGTCGTGTTTCTAAACATTTGTACCGAGTCTGGGGTCAATAAATGAAAGTACAGTAAAAGAAGTGCTGAGAAATCACTCACTTCCTGTCTGGCAGCATCACCTCAGGCTTATTATGAAACCTTGATCAACATTTTGTGATGACTGAAGAACATTTTGTGATAAAGTGAGAGCGCTTGCGTGTGGATAGCTGAGACTGTCCTTTAACACTGCACAAAGGACATGAAAAGCAAGAAAATGGCAAATATTAACATGACTAAAGAAGATTAATAATGAAAATGTCCAGTCCAGAAATTTCTTCAAATGAACGGCTTGATCGGAATGAAATGCTCACTTTGGATAGAAAGAGGTGATGTAGACCTCTGATCAGTTTGATAGAACATTAACTTTCTGCACGTGTTCACTCCTCCTTCATGCAGCGATGACATCTGGCTGCTTTGTCTGTAGTCTCACGGTCACATCAGGTATGTCGTCGCGCCCTGTTCCCAGACGTATTGGACATGTGTGCCGTGGGGTGCGTTCACATTACAAGCCTCATAGCTCAGTTCGGATTTTTCGCTCAGTTCAGAGTTGCCTGTCTTGATGGTTCACGTTCATAATGACAGTGATCTGTATCTAACTGTAATGTGAACACGTCTGTCCTCCGACACGTCACGCATGCGCACACTGACACGTTTTTGTACGAGTCGTCTGCGTCACAACAACAAAAACATCTCTGTGAGACGACTCGCAGTGTTAAACCTGACAAACCGGGCGCTAGTAGCTGATGTACGCGCGGCGTTTTGCTCTGGAGGGGAAACAGTTGCTCAGCTGTAGCTCGATTTGTGCAGCTTGACGGAAAATTCTGTAGTGAGAATAAATGCTACCGATAGAGAATAAGAGAATAAACTGGATCTTAACCGTCACCCTTAACCCTGACTCTAGCCTTAACCCTAAGACTTGAATCTTAAAGTTAATCCTAAAATCTTACTCATAACCGAGCTGGCTGAATCGGATACCTGTCGGATTTAGAACCACTAATGAAGGTGACTCCGGTCTGATTTGAGAAGATTTCTGTGCCCACGCAGCCCTGAAAAGATCACATCTGTGTCGCATTAAGGCAAAAACAAAAAATCAGATTTGAGCCACTTCAGCACGGTCATGTGAGCGTAGCCGGACATCTCACTTATCTGCTGTTGCAAGACGAATGTTTCTGTTGACTTATGTTCAATAAGAAAGTTGAAAGCGCTGATCCTGTGCTCGCCTTCTCCTGTTCAGCTCCTGAGTGGGGAGAAGGCTTCTTTCCAGGTGTTGCTTAAAACAATTAGATAAAAGACACCTGATAAGATTGGATAAAAAAAACACTCCACATCCATCTTTATGGGGCAGAGTAAGCCAGCTGTGCGGGGTTGTTCTCATTCTGATTGGTACGTATAAACACGCACGTCTGTCCATTCGCGTTCACATGCATGCGACGTTCGGGGTCACTGATTGGGATGAATTCATTCTGAAAGTAAAAAGTGTGTGGGTGGAAATGTAGATTTCTGTGAAGCAGAAGGAAGTTTTTCTCCCCCCACCCCCCTCAAAAAGCACGCTATAAAGCACTTACAACTGAGAACCCGTTTACTTTACCTTAAACAGCACGTTTTTAAACCTGTGTGTTATTAGTGTTCTGGTGTGCGGCACGTCCTCTGTACACGTCGCGGTGAAGGAGTCGTCCCTATACAAACTTTTACGTATTAGAAAAAGTGCATTAATATAAACTTGTCGTTCACGTTACAGCCGGAGCTACTTCCCAAGCCGTGCCGTTATACGGAATTGATGCACACCTTCTAACCAATCAGATTCAAGCATTCCACCACAATGTGGGATAAAAAAATAATATAGTGGAATATAATGTTAACACGAGTTGCCAAGAAAAATTAACCGTACCTGCATTTTTAAAAAACTACCCTAACTGTCTTTAGGTTACTGTGATGCAACTCTTCATGCAACTATTAATGTTTATAATCATAAATAATAAATTCCTCATCTGAAGCCCCGCCTTCAACCTTTATTGCAAAATCTTCATGAGACACTGCTGAAGGTGTTGAACCTGATCTGGGGTGGGAGTAGATGAAGAGTGTGTGTGTGAGATGCAGCGCTGATTGAGGTGTGTGTGTGTGTGTGTGAGAGGAAGCCCGAGCACTTGGACGTCTTTATGAGCTCCCATTAGCGCTGACAGAGATTTATAGCGCGAGCTCGTAGCCGTCCTCAGCTCATCACCCTCGGATCGTCTCAGACTCACCTGCTCCTTTCTCTCTCCGCTCGCACTCCAGACACGATGAAGAGGCGAGAATTAATACAAGAATGAGACGTGATTAGAGACGTGCTCACGTGTTACCTGCAGCGAATCATCATTAATTTAATCCCATGGCAGATCCTGGATGAGTTACACGTTAGCTCAGTGTGTTTGTCTCGCTGATGTTCTTAAATCTTCGCTGATGTCCAGCTCTGTAAAACAGCCCTCGTATTTTTAACCTGGTTATTAAACAGGAAGCTGAAAGGAGCGCTTGTGAGCCGTCTCGTCCCGCTGAGAGCTTTATCATGTTTAATATCTCTGGGTTTCTTCTTTTTTTTTTTTTTTTATTCACAATAAAAATATATTATGATCTTGTCATTGACATTTGTGCACACACTGCTTTCTGGCAGCTTGGATGAAGGTTAAAGTATTGGCACACTTGCCATTATTCAGTCTGCTGCGTTGGTGGACTGAGAAATGGATCCCCGCCCGTTTTAATGTATATAAGATTCATATGTACTGCTTTTTGATGAGTTTTGAAAATATAACCCATTAGAATAGAAAAAATTTGGCTTTTTTTTTTTTTTTCTTCTTTTTTTTTTTTTCCCTTTTTTCATGTGTTCAAGGATGTGTGATGAAACCAGGTACATTTGTATAAAGGTTTCATAATAATTTTATCCTTTTTCCATCAGCTTGTGTGTTTGATTAATAGTGTTACCATGAAACCATGATATTTGTTCTTTACAAAATGTGTCATTTTTTAAAAAAGGTTTTACATTTTTTTTAAAGGAAAAATGTCTGAGAGAGTTAAACCGTAACTCCCTCAGCGAGTACCAGTTTAAACAATAATAAACAGTTAATCCTGGTCACTACTGCTTTGCAAACCTGCGTGTGCAGAGGTGATGTATGCAATTGTGAAATTGGTCCACGGCTCTTGTATGTGAAAGCACATTTGTTATTATAAGCCCCGCCCCCCAAACGAGCCCAGAATCAGTGTTCGGTTCATCAAGAACAAACAGCATCTAATTTGCATATTGCTTTCTATGTCGACTTCATGTTATTTGGGGTCATGGTATATCAGGGCCTTAAAGTCATGTTTTGCTAATCGTTGTTTGTCACTAGTCTCCGCCCCATACCCTTCAGAGAAACTCCGCCCACTGTATCAGCTGCCGTCCCAGTGCCTCCGACAGGAAGTGATTTAATAATTTGGATGGATGCGTCGAGTTAAAAGGCAGCAACTGAAATGTATCAGAAATGTATCAACAATCAATAATCGAAAAATAGGACAAACAACGATATTTCATAGTTTTAAACTGACGTGTAAATTTAACAGGCTAGTAAGGTAATTTGTCTAACATTAAACAGATTTTCTCAAACATGTCTGCTAATGGAAGCAGAAGAAACTTCGTAGAAATATATAGATAATATTGAACGAAGTTGGTCACACTATGTATCGTATCGTAGTGGATGCAGTGACCTCAAACATCGAGTCGTCGCCTTAGGAATCATAATCGTAGCGTATTGTGTAGAAGTCTGATGTTCACAGCCCGACTCTGTACTATCTCCAAGTGTCACATGATGTGTGTATTGTGTGCTAGCGGCCATCCCAAAGCATCAGACAGGAACTTGGAGAGATTGATGAGGTTCTTTTAGAACTGCTGGGACAAACGGGTCGATGAGGGCGCGGGCGGGACTAGAGGACCAGGAGCAAGAACATGGTGTGATTGATACTGAAATCATCATGCTGTCCCAACCCCGACTCACTGTTCTCTCTCTCTCTCTCTGTTTCTGTCTCTTTCCGTTTCTGTCTCTCTCTCTGTCTCTCTTACTCCCTTCCTCAGATTGATCGACCCGGTATGTCCAGACGATTGTCTGTGTCTCTGTGTCTCTGTTTGTGTCTCTGGATAAAATTGCTCTGCTTTCTTTAAGGTTTAGTTAGTTGAGAGAGCTGAACTGTGGCTAACAGCAGCTCTGACAGTAGTGCAGGTTTATTCAAAATTAATGCATTTGTTCTAATACGTTATCGTTTCTATAGCAACAGCACATTCACAGGGACTCATACAGCGAGCGCTCCACTGCTGATAACCAGATTAAGGAAATTGATGTGAAGTTTTCTGTGAGAAGTGCGTGTGTGCGTGTGTGCGTGTGTGCGTGCGTCCTGTATGAAGGAGTCCCCAGTGTGAGCGCTGTGTAACAGTCAGAGTTAAAGCTTGAACTGTAAGGGTTCCACATCTTCAGCACAGAGGAGTTTCCACTGCACTGCACTTTCTCACTCACATGCTGTAATAAGCTGCGTTTTTTGTCTTATTAGTTTTAATAGAGAATAATGAGAGGCTGCTGAGGGAACTGCTATAACGTAAGTGAGAACTGGTTTTGTAGGTGTTTCACAACATTAAATATAATTATGAATGGATAAAAAGTATGATTTATTGTTCTGTAATAAATAAAAAATGTAATTGTTAGTAAGTTGCCATGGCGTAAGAGGAATAAAACACTTGAAGACATGCTGTTATAGGAAAATAATCATCACATCACCCTGCCTCTCAGAATTTACTGTCTCTCACACACACACACACACACACACGCGCGCTCACACTGTTTATTTCTTACGCACGATGGCATCTCAGTCCATCACTGCTGTTTGTGATCGTGGTCTCGTCTCTTTTCTCTTCATCACTGCTGCTTTTCCTCTGCTCTCCTCACTCCCACGCCGTCAGGACCGTTACTCCAGCACACATGGGAATGTGGGTGTTAACGTCTGTACAGAAAAACATCCAGAAAGCGAGTGAGCGGCCTAGAAATATGTAAAGCCCTCTGAGATTCAGAGAACAGATTATTGTTTTTATTTCAGGAATTGAGACTCGGATCTGACTTCATGACAGTTTCATCAAAGCTAACATCAGAGAATTCACATGAAGGTCAGGTTCAATTTTTATTTATTTTTTATTTTACTTATTTGTATAGCGCAAAGGTTCACTTCCTCAGCTGTTCACACGATGCTCTTAAATCCACAAGTGGTGGATTTTCTGTTCTTTATTACTGTTTTATTTTTCATTATTTGCTTATTGTCTCCTCACTGGCTGGAAAGATTTTAGTCAAACCCAGTGAACTGATTGTACTATGCCTACTACACACACCTCATGTTAACACACACTGTTCTAGTGTTGTAGGGGGCATGGCCACGTGTCTTCATTAGTAGGTCACATGACCACGTGTCTGTAATTTGTACCTGTGATAAGAATTCGTTAACTTTCCTAAAAGCCCCGGAATCGTCGCTTCTGACTCCCTTTTACACCATATTTAAAGCAATTTATTTATTTGTTGAATTTAAATTTGTACCTTTTTCACTGATTCGATGGGGTGCACTAACTTTTGCAATTGTGCATCAAGTGTATCAGTTGCAGTGGGTTTTTTTTTATAGTGCATCAGCATCCTTCCAACATCTGTCCAGATGCCAGCTCATCCACACAGATGTTGTCCCGCCCCCTCATTCCCTCAGGGGGGCGGAGCCAATCAGAGTGCTTAATGAGGTTGCATCTGTGTTCATCTGTTCAGAGTTGCCTGCAGTGTCTCTCTCATTCTGATGAAAGCAAGCTTACTGGTATTGACAGGCCATGTGTGAGACGTGTGTGTGCGCGCGTGTAAATGAGCTCCTGTAGCGTGCAGTCGCTCCGTCTGGAATAAAGCCAGTGTGAAATGGATTGTTTTGCTTCTGAGATTCTCTGCTGCTCCTCCAGTGAGGTTCAGATTTTTTAGCCTGATGTTTTTGTTTCTGAGTTCTCTCTCTCTCTCTCTCGCGCGCGTGCTCTCTCTCTTTCTCTCTCCTCTCTCTCACTGCCTATCTGTCTGTCTCGCTGTCTCTCTCACGCTGCGTTGACACTGACTGCAGTGATGGTGGCGACTGCGTTGACTGATTGCAGTGACTGACTGCAGTGATGGTGACTACGTTGGCGGTGACTGACTTCGGTGACTGCGTTGACGGTGACGGTGGTGACTGCATTGGCAGTGACTGCGTTGACTGACTGTGGTGACTGACTTCGTTGACACTGACTGCGGTGACAGTAACTGATTGCGGTGACTGCGTTTGCGGTGACGGTGGTGACTGCATTGGTGGTGACTTCGGTGACTGACTGTGGTGACTGACTGCGTTGACACTGACTGTGGTGACTGACTGCGTTGACACTGACTGTGGTGACTGACTTCGTTGACACTGACTGCGGTGACAGTAACTGTTTGCGGTGACGGTGGTGACTGCATTGGTGGTGACTTCGGTGACTGACTGTGGTGACTGACTGCGTTGACACTGACTGTGGTGACTGACTGCATTGACACTGACTGTGGTGACGGTGGTGTTATTGTGAAAGTTGAATCTTCGGAATTTGACCTGTTTGAACAGAGTGTACAGGAGAGGAGCACTAAAGCACCGCTGCATCACACTCTCTAGGTAGGTCCTACTTCACAGCTATCAGCACAGCATTGTGGGTAATGTAGGAAATTGCTAAACCAAAGTGAAAGTACATCAACATGTCCATGAAAAATCATGTGTTAATGCTAAAGATTATTATGTAAATAGTTCACAGAGGCTTTTTCTTTTATTCCTTGCTTTGGATCGTGTGTTTAGCTGGGGCATGCGGCTGCTGGAGTTTAAGCCACATCAGTCACCGTGGCAGTGGTGAATAAATATAAACGATTGTTCCTCTGCCACTGCCTGATCCCTGACCTGTCTAAAGAGCTCCCATTAGCACAGGTTCCATTGTGGCGTCTCCTCTAAATGAGTCCATTATCACCTGCTGCTGCACTTTATTTATGAGCTAATGGCCGAGTTTCTCTAGCGCTCATGACATGCTATTACTGCTGATCTACAGCTGTGTGTGTGTGTGTGTGTGTGTCACAGAAAATGTATGGTGGTTCTTCTTATTGTAGAGTAAGTGATTGATTTGACTCCCTGGAGAAAATGTAATAATTGTAAATGAGATTTAAATCTAAACAGAGTTGAATCTAAAATCTTTTTTCATAAATCGTATGACCATTGAGCTACCCTGTGACTCGCCTCAGGTCTTATTTTGTTTTTTTTAGTTCTGTGTGGCAAATTTTCTTTTAAATATTTGTTAGCACTGCAGGTCAGCAAAAAAATGCGAAGTCCATCCTCAGGGGCTCGGCGTAAGGAGGAGGAAGGACAGCAGAGGTGACATAAAGGTGAACGTGTAAAGTGTGAGCAATGAGGATATGAGCGAAATGTGCTGAGGAGCTGAAAATACGAAGAGAGATGAACAGCGCTATCGTGCAGGACAGCAGTCCACTCGAGGGAAATTGATTTGAGGTAATAATGAAAGAAAGGTGAGCAGGATGAAGGAAAGTAAGAGATGCAGCGAGAGTCAGGTTTCTGAGCTTGGGGTTAAAGGTCATCCTCTGTCAGGAGGCTCAAACACTTTTCAGCAAAACTCACAGCTGCTCGAGTTAATATCAGACGCTACACCTGCTATTACAGGTGCAATTATAGCATGTGTGTGTGTGTGCAATAGAACTCCTTTAACCGTTTAGTTGCTGTGTTTACTGCTGATGGTGCAGCCGGCTGTTTTGATTTGACCTCACTTCCTTGAGGGGGTTCTGAGTGTTTTCTTTGAGTTTTTGGAGAGTCTTAAGTTACAAGCTTTAATCAAACACAGTAACACGAGATGCGAGTGTGACGTCGGCCTCACTGGGGAAACGGCGACACCGTCAGTGTGTTGTGCAGATATGAGTAGAAGGTGTAGAACGTTAGTCAGAAAGGTTCACAGGGCACCTGGACGAGATGATCGATGCCACAGACACAAGGAAAAAGTCACACTTGAGTCACCTTTGTATTTATTTGTTTGTTTTTACAAAAAGTTTTCTTTACTAATGTGTGAGCGCATGAAGCATTTACAGCGTCTTTACTAAGCGCCTAGTCAGGGTTCCAGTGGTGCAGATTAGGCTCCTAGTTTATATGTTTAGGAATTGTATTTTTATTTTTCTACTTTAGGAAGTAGAGTCAACTAAATTCATTAGAAAATCTCACAGGAAGGTACAAACCAAAATAATAATGATGAAAAAAACCTACAGAATTTACACACCAGTGTGACAGAGATGCAATTACTACCTCCAGGGACATGGTGGTGGGTTGTGTATTTAATAATAATAATAATAATTAAAAAACACATTCTAGTTAGGCCGCGCCCACTTTAATGCTTGGTAATGGTGTCATTGAGTTACACCCTTAATGAAGCGAGCGTTTGTGTGTCAGACTCTCAACTATTCAACTGTGTGTGTGTGTTCGTGTTCCTGCTGGAGCCTATAGGACCTTGTAAACTCTGCAGATTTGCGTTTCTGTACATTTACGTTAGCAGTGCCGTGTGTACGATGTTCTCCCACACTGACCGTGTTTCCGTTCATGACTCATCTCTGGTTTCTCCTTCATCACGGATGCTTCATCAGGCCGCGGCGTGTTTTATTCATCACCACTCCCTCTGTACATTACTAAACACTCACACAACCCCCGAGTTTAATCCCAGAATTAATATTAAACCTTTTTTTAAGTAGAAAATGAAATGCTGCTTTGTGCTTGATTAGACTTCCACATGAACATTCACACATTTCACAGTGGGATTTACTTTAAAACCTCATTTTTATTTCATTCTTAAGAAATAGTTAGATATGTGAACTTTCCCGGATATTTTTTGATCATTTTAATGCAGCTGTTTTTTTTCTTTTCTCCATCACATCACTTTTTTTTTTTTTGCTCATGTTGATCCTGTTTTTATTTTACTTACTCAGCAACTGTATGTTCCACTGAACCCATTCAGCCCTATGTGTTCAATTTACACACACACATGCACACACACACACACATGCACACAGTGTGTCAGACTGTTAATTAACAGATTTAATGTAAAGAAGGTGTTTTGTCCCAGACGAGCTGCGATCAGGCTGCTCTGCCGTCTCCCTGTGGGATTAGAGTTAATCACTCTGATTTTGAAAAACACCATTTAACCACGCACACACACACACACACACACAGAGACACAGGCACGCACGCACACACTTACTCACTGTCTGTCTGTGTGTGTGTGTGTGTGTGTGTACTCCATATTCTTCACTGTGTGTTTTTGCTCCTGTGACTTTTCAGTAAAACACAACTGGAACATATCATCTTTGCCTGTGACCTAAAAATCAAGAACACACACACACCCCACACACACACGCACTATTACCTCTCCCCAGCTGGCCGTTATGCTGATGCAGGACGTCATGATCTTACAAGAAATTACTGCGTTAATTATTTTCTTAAATTATTGATGTTCTTGAGCTTCATTTTGCTTCTTTCCCCCTCTTTCATTTCTCCTCTTTCATCATCTGTTAAAGGCGTGTGTGTGTGTGTGTGTCAGAACCTATCACCAAGCCACATACATTCTATGGTCTAATAATTGATCTCTGGAGAAGGTTTAACATGAAGCTGTAAACCATCACAGTCGTCACTCATAACAACAAGATTTATGTATTTAAATCATGTTAATGCATTAAAATATGGGGGAGGTGTGGGGGGGGTATGGGGTGGCGGCAGGGGTGGCGAGGGTGAAATGGAAAATACCGATCATCTCTCCTGACCTTTATGAGCTCCACTTTTCAAACAGCAGTCGTCTTTTTCTCCCCCAATAAAACCAGTAGATGAGGCAGTCGGTGTGGGAATCAGGAGTGAGTGACGGATTTGAGCTCCTCTTCTTTTTTGTCCGTCCTCCCGCTGCTGCGGCGTCCTCGCGTTCTGTCATGGCTTTTTCTTTTTTTAGGATTTTTAACATAAAGTGTTTTTAATGTCAAGAGGGTTTTTTGTTGGTTTTTTAAATGTAAATGTATTTTTTCAGTTTTAAATGTGAATTATTTTTCAGTATTTTTCTAATTCCCAGTTTTTTAATGTTTATTCATTTGTTAGTGTATTCCTTTGCTTTGCAATGTCTTTTTTTTTTTTTTCCTTTTTTTTTCTTTTTTTTTTTTTTTTTAGCTTGAAGTCTTTTCCAGTCTTTTTATTAACTGTATTTGAGTACTTTGTGGCGTAGAATAATTTTTCAGTGCTCTTGAATTTTTTTGCAATGTAAAAGCATTTGATTGAATCCAGCAGTCGTCTCGTGTGTGTGTGTGTGTGTGTGTGTGTGTGTGTGTGTGTGTGTGTGTGTGTGTGTGTGTGGTGTGAGTCACTGAGTGTATGAGTCAGACTGTTTGCTGTTTTGTCGGTTGGTGCAGAGCGGAGGAGGTGTAACCACACCGGCTCACACCATCATTTATTCAGGACTGATGTTTGACGATGATGATGATGATGCAGCAGGGTTTTTATTTTAGTTTTTTTAGCCCACGACTCACTGCTCTCCTGCTGTTTCACTTTCTCTGAAACCTAAAGCTGCGTGCTGATATCTGCCAAGCTGTCGCCAAGCTCTCACACACTCACACATCTGCACGCTCTCACGGTTTTAGTTACATTGGCGTGAAGAGATATTAAAATATTTTTAACAGAATCTGTTTAATTCCTTGATTTCAGTCAGTGGTGATTTGGGAAGCAGGTTCGAATGATCCGTGTGAAGTAGAATCATTATAGCAGGAGCTTCACGTCTCCGTGACTTCATTAAAACAGGAAACAGTGAAGTCGTGAGTTTCTGGAAGCTTCTCTGGGAGGACCGTTATGTTCTTTGTGCTGTGCGAAGTGTTTTATCTCGTCATTAGATGCAATTTCAGTTTTTCATCCCAAAAGTGATCCAGCTGTTGGCGTGTAACATCAGCAGCATGTGTTTTATTCTCATTAATCACACGTCCATCAGCTCAGCGGGACGCGCTTCAGCCGCGAAACCTTTCAGGGCGTTTATCTGCCGTCTGCAGTCTTCAAAACTAACACTAAGCTGAATTTGGAACGAAAAGTGAAAATATAAAAATCAAATCCATTATTGTAAGTAAATCAGAGCTATAAAACTTTATCCTTCAGTGATCTTGAATTGTTCCTCTGTTAGAAAATTCTGTGTAGTTCTGAGAAATGTTTTACTCTTAGAGTTTGTAAAAACTTTCTACTCTGAACCCTTTCTAATAGAGAAGCGATCTGGTGTAGGGTTCTACGTCTGTAAGGGTTCTGCAGAGGGACAGTCGAGCCTTCCACTATTTTCAGAGTGTAATGTTAGAAATTAGAATAAAGAATTAAAATTGACTAAATGTTTTGTCATTAATGCACCTCAACTGGACTTTTTAAATTTGTAAAAGACTTATAGTGCTGTGAAAAAGTATGTGCCCCTTTGTAATTTCTCCTGTTTTGGCATATTTGTCATGCTTAATTATTTCATATCTCTTATTTAATATAAGTACACATTTTAGTAGAAGACTACAAACAAACAATACCTTTTCACAGCACTGTAAATACATTCCAGCAAACTGTTCTCTCTCCTTCAGTCACACAATTTCTGCACGATTGTTGAAATGTAAAAATAACGTAAAAAGTCAGAATCGGATTCAGGTTTTAATTTGTATTTTGAGTTTTTAGAAAATTTAGAACCTTAAAAAGGTTCTCCCGTCGTTCCTCTGGGGGAACTCTACACCACAGTGCTTCCCTTTCAGAAAGGGTTCCAAAGGTCTTTTTTTGGATGCTAAGAATGTTTGTTTTCAATACTAAAACAGAAAAAATAAAATGATTGTGTATTCTGACTTGCAAGTGACAGCATCCTGTTTATAACACAGGTTTTGTTTTATTTCAGTTATTAATATAGTATGTGGTGTTTGAATTTGTGTGTGTGTGTGTTGCAGGAGCTAGCAGACCTGCGTCACGTCCACACGAAGGTGAAGAAGCAGTACCAGGAGAAGACTGTGGAGCTCGCTCATGCTAACCGGCGAGTGGAGCAGCACGAAGCCGAGGTGAAGAAGTTGAGACTGAGGGTGGAGGAACTGAAGAAGGAGTTGGGTCAAGCCGAGGACGAGGTTAGCCTTCTGTTAGCATTTAAAGGAAAGCTCCGCCCTGAATGACGTGCATGTTAATCTCCGTGGTTAAGATGGGATTCTCAACAGCGTCTGAGATTTATTTTATGATTATATTTTTGGGTTTTGGGCGGGGGGGGTCTGTGTGTGTGGGGTGGGCGGGGGGCGGTCCGTGTGGGGGGGGGGCAGTCCG
>JAQQZU010000007.1:23772932-23792729 GCA_030068025.1 Parauchenoglanis punctatus | reverse complement strand
CTTACTCACCACCAGGTGGTGATCAGTTGACAGCTCCGCCCCTCTCTTCACCCGAGTGTCCAAGACATAAGGCCGCAGGTCCGATGACACAACCATAAAGTTGATCATCGAACTGAGGCCGCGTAAATGAGGTTGTGGACTGAGGTCGTGGAAAAATCTAATTGTGAATTGAGTGAATCTTTACATGCCTGCTAAAGACATACTGTACATTTATCTAAGTATAGATGCATTTAATGTTGTGCAAGGTTGGTGAAACAAGTCAGTTCCTGTTCTCACGTACGTTATAGCAGCTATAAACAGTCGTTCTCTTAGCAGCCTCTCATTATTCTCTCTCTTGACGTTACTGAGACAGTAGGACAGTTTGTCCTGCTTTGTTTCAGAGAAACCGCAAAGAAATGTAAACTCCTTTGTCCTGAAGATGTCAGAAAACTTTACCTCTGACTATTACAAAGCACTGACACTGGAGACACTCTGGAGAGCTGTTACCATAGAAACAATAACGTATTAGAACAGGCGCATTAATGTATATAAAGCTGTGATATGCAGCTGCACTGCTGTCAGTGCTGCTATTATAGAAAACTAATCAACACCTGACCAATCAGAATTGTTTTTTTCATTTCAGGAGGACTTCAGTGAGTACGAGGCAAACGATCCATGGGTTCAGCAGCTGATTGTGCAGCTGGAGCAGCTCATGGCTGAGTTTAAGGTAAAGCAAATCACACTCCGGTGTTCAGTGTGGAGGTTCACCGAGACGTGACGTCTGAGCGAGCGCGTGTGTGTGTGTGTGTGTGTGTGTGTGTGTGTGTCCTCAGGCTGGATTGTCTCCTGTCATCTACGACACACTGACCAGCCTGATGACCAGCCTGATCGCCATGGAGCTGGAGAAGACCATCTTTAAATGCACCTTCAGCAGGGTGAGAGTCACTGCAATTCACTGACTCGCTTCAGGGGGGCGTCTCCTCACTTCTTAGCTCCTCCCTCTGGGGACTGGAGGAATCAAGGACAAACATGTTTCCTAAATAAAACATCCTCATTTAAGCATCACTTTGATTCTGTTTCCTATCGGTGTCTCTCTGTCTGTCTCTCTCCCTCTATCTCTGTATCTTCTAACTTTTTTCTGTCTGTTCATCTTTTATTCTCTCTCTCTCTCTCTCTCCCCCTCTCTCTCTCTCTCCCTCTCCCTCTCTCGCTCTCTCTCCCACTCCCTCTCCCTCTCTCTCCCCCTCTCCCTCTCCCTCTCTCCCTCTCCCTCTACCTCTCCCTCTCCCTCTCCCCCTCTCTCTCTCTCCCCCCTCTCCCTCTCCCTCTCGCTCACACAGTTGGGTGGTCTGCAGTTTGATAAGGAGCTGCGTTCGCTGGTTGCGTATCTCTCCTCCGTCACATCGTGGACGATTCGGGATAAGTTTGCTCGCCTCACTCAGATTGCCACCGTCCTCAACCTGGAGAGGGTTCGTATCTGCGTAAAAAATCAGCAATTGTGTAGTTTTTTTAAATCTGGATTACAATTTCATCACGTGTTTCTATGCAAATTGGCTCATAACGTCCAGATGTAAACAGGATCTAAGGTTTTGTTCCCTTTGTCTGGTTTCAGGTGTCTGAGATCCTGGATTACTGGGGGCCGAACTCGGGGCCTCTGACGTGGCGTCTGACTCCGGCTGAGGTACGACAGGTCCTGGCGCTCAGAGTGGACTTTCGCAGTGAGGACATCAAAAGACTCCGCCTTTAATACGGCACTGAACATAACTGGATAATTTTGAGTTATTTATGATTATAATAGAACAAAAAGGGTGAATGTAATCAAGTGATGTTTTTGTTTTTCATTTGTATACTAACTTGCTAAGAAATGTTTTAAGGTTTTCAGTCATTAAAAGAGTTATCAATATGTCCATCTTTTATTTATCTTATCTTTATTTTATCTTTATCTTATCTAGTCTTTCAAAGAAAAAAGAAATAAAACTTCTGATTTTTCAAAACTCTTCTGCACTGCACCAGGGACAAGTCATGCAAATTTAACATCTTTATGTATTATTTAATGACTATTCTTATTATAATACTTTCAGTATTTAGACGCTTTTTAGACTATAGCGTCTCAGTAACACAAAGAAAATCTGTAGCTTGTGCATGTGAAAAACTGTATTTTTACACATCATGTGAGAGGTTTGTTTGTGTAACAGGCCTGATTTAGCGAGCTGCGTACAATCAGACTTATTCATAAATCTTTTGTACGAGTGTTTACACAAGAAATCTCAAATTCAAAAAATTTTTATATTGTGTATGTAAATTTGCACACTTGCACATTTACTAACTCATGTAAACTTCTACACAATCGACTTCAGATCATATAATCTGCATGCATTACTGCTCTTTATATCTGGAATAATCTGTGGAGTTTAAACTGTTTATAGTGTTTAGCAGAAGCCCTCGTGCAGAGCCACTGCAGAAGAGCTTTGGAGTCCGGATCAGAACCTCATCCTCATGCTAGTTCACTCGGTCAGGGACTAAGAGCTCCATCCAGGACATTTAGTGAAAACCACTCACTTTATTTAACTGGCATTAGTTAAAGAAAGAGCGCGAGCCGACACGCCCATAAACTAATAAGCTAATTACTAAAACAGATCATTCAGTTATTGTTCAGAAAGTAACGGCGGCGTATAAACGGGGGACGGACCGGTCTGTCTGCGCAGAGACGTAAGACGTACACAAACGCCTCAGCTGACGGAGGATTTACCGCTCGCTTATACTTCTCATTATAGAGCTTGCAAAGCGCTGTATTGTTCTCCTTTTACTTTTTCTTCTTCTTCTTCTTCCAGGATTAATAACGCAATTTCTGCTTAACGTGGAAACTTCATTCCAACTTTGTTTCGTAGGGCCTGGTCCTGGTACGGGCGCTATGACTTTTCTTTCCGATATTCCACTCGCATCCCTCTTTTTTTTCCCCTTTTTCCGTTCTTTTTTTCCCATAGACTTTGAATAGGAGCACTTTTCAAACTGCTCCCATTTCAACTATTTTGGAACTAATACCTTCAAACTTTATAGACCTGCTCCAGGCAAGACTACAAAGCACTATTGCTTTTCATCCCTCGATCACTTCTCCTTTCTTCTTTTTTATCCCTCGCTTTTTCTCCATTGACTTCCATTTATTTTTCCCCATAGAGTTTGTATGGGAAGATTTTCAAACTGCTCCCATCGAGTCACTCTTCGACGTGAGGCCTCCATTCTTACTATACATGTTCTGGACAACACTTCAAAGCAGTCCATGTCTTTTCATCCATCTATCTCTCCTTTCTGTTTTTTTTTATCCCTCTCTTTTCCCCCATTGACTTCAAGTCATTTTTCGGGGCCTGACTGCTCCTAGAGATTTCATGCTAGAAACTTTGTTCCAACTGCAACATGTTTGGCCCAATGAGACTAACTGTTCATCTATTTTCCTTTTTGATATACCCCTCGCATCAATTTTTTTTATCCCTCTATCCCTCCATTTTTTCCCTTAGATGTTGAATGGGAAATTTTTCAAACTGCTCCCATTTCATCAATTTTCTGGGTAATAACTCCTAAGCAGTCCATTTCTTTTCATCACTCTATCACTCCAGCTTTCTTTATTTCATCCCTCACTTTTCTCCCTTTGACCTGAATTGATTTTTCGATTCCTAACTGATAATGTTGTCGAGCTTCCCCAGCTATTTCATTTCTTTATTAGTCACACCCAAATTCAATCACTTTCACTCACTCACCAAATTACTCACTATCTATCTATCTACTTCTTTTTATGTAATCTAACTTCCCCACTTATTTACTTTTTTATATTTTCTCTCTCTCTCTCTGTCTGTTTCTATTTTGAACTTTTTTTTCTTTGCAAGCACTAGTATTTCCTTCAGGAAATGCACATCTAGTTATTATTATTATTATTCAATATTTTTATTGGCAGAGACGTGAGTAACTCGTAAGTGCCACTTCTGTTTTTCAGTCTTTACTCTGATCAGTCATTTCGTGCTCCCTGCTGCCTGTGCACGTTACCTTATATGGAGTTTTGTGGGTGTCGCTAAATGCAAATGTGCTGTTGGGAATGCGATGCTTTGCAGGTGATCAACAGAAAATGTGATAAAAGAATCTGAGTTCACAATTTGAGATGATTCCTGCTGTAAATATTTACATGTACAGAATTATCCTGTGATTGTCTCTTAGTTCTAAAGCTGATAAACTAGTATAAAAAGTATATCACTTAAAACTTAATAAAACTCATAGGTGAATAATTTGCATCTCTAACTCTGCTTTATGAATATTAATGAGCAGTGGGGCATCGCTGATGAAACAGGCTGTGAGTTGGAGAGGCACAAAATAAAGATTTGCAAGAATTTAATAAAAAATAAAAACAAACATTTTAATAGGAATAACACAAGCGCTTGAAAATATCACAGGATCACTACATCAAAAAAATAGACTTGAATTTGTTTGAAATCTTACATTTTTTTACTCCAAATGCTCAGTTCATTTTTACAAATAGTGAAGATCCACAAACTTGGACTGAATATTCCACTCGTATCAAAATATGATGACAAACAGGATGTCAAATACAGAATAATGAAACCTTTGTAATGATGGAACATTCTGAGAGAGAGAGAGAGAGCGAGAGAGAGAATGCTATGCTGATTTTATGTACGCTGGCAATTGTGAAAATATGAGACAAGCTAAGAAAAAATGAAGGAGAAGCAAATGGATAAAAGATTAGAAAAACTACTGCAGGCTTCAGTCTGTTCTGCACTCTCTGTGTTTCCGTCACAAACGCACAAAATGTACGACTCTTATTTATTAGGCTACAGAATCTGTACAGAGAAATCTCAGTTTTATCGTCTCACAGGTTTGTCCGCTGTTAAAAATAAATCAGTGACAAAATCACCAGTTAAATCGAGACTCCGATACTGAAATCTCACCCCTGTGACTCATTAGCTAACTGACCAGCTTACTTAGCTCATCATAAGGGACGCCAGGAGGTCACGGGGGCGTGTCCATAATTTGCATAACAATATATATATATATAAACCGTACAATCATGATGTCTTTAGACGTTCCAGAGCCATTTTAGTCGTTACTTGGGCTTTAAAATCACTGTGAACAATTAAGTTTTCCGACTATCAATTTTAATGGTTTGAAATCATCTCCGCCGTTATCGCGTCTCTGATCTTTCAAAGAGATGACGTCAGTATCGGATCAGCACCAAAACTCTGATATCACTACGGAGTCAAACATGGAAAAAGCAAATAAAGACACGGAAGTTGGTTCAACATGAGAAGTAATGCCATCGCCTCACAGAGGGAAAAAAGGTACTCAACTGTACTTTTCCTTGCTGTAAGGTGGAACTATAAAGACGACACATCTTGTACCTCAAATCCGCATATACACACTAAAGGTACAAAAAGTGTACTTGTCAGTACCCGACCCTGAGACCAGGCATGGTACCGTACGGTACAGTACCCTTTTTTGTAGGGCTGAGTGATGGGGTGAATTTCTTTTCCTCACCCTTCCTCCTTGTTAAATAAACATGTTAAATAAACATGTTCCTCTAACACACGCCGTCCATATTTGCATTTGGACTTTCTTGGGCATTAAAACGCTGAACAATTTTACGTCACAGATGCTTCACAGAACTCGGATGTTTATTAAACGTCTAAAAGTAACAACTGGTTGTGAAAATGTCCCGCTATATCACGAGAGGACCTTTTGTCCTGACACCATCCCCACCACCAGCCACTCCTAAGCTTTTTGTTTTTTTTTAAACACTGAAAGTTCAAACAAAACAAAAAATAAAATAAAAATAAACACTCCATAACATTGTTCTGTGTCACTCCGAGTTTTGTCAGACTTTCTTCCGAACCACGCAGATGCCCGACAGCACGCGGTCGCGCTCGCGGAGCTCCTCCTGCAGGCGCGCTTCGTTCACGCGCAGCTGGCGGATGGTGTTCTTCATCTCCTTCATCTTCACCTCCATGAGGGCGATGATGTCGCGCTGCTCGTTGAGTTTCCTCAGGAGCTCGGCTGAGGTGGTGCCGTTGGTGAGTGAGTAGGAGTGCTCCTCTCCGCACAGCGCCAGGAGCGGACCGGGCTGATCCGGCACCGCCGCCACCACCACCTCCACCGCCTCCTCGGACTTTAGCGCCGGCGCTGAGCACGAGCCGTCCGCCGCCGCTGACGCTGCTGCTGCTGCTAATGATGATGATGATGATGCTGATGACGAGGATGAGGATGACACGGCGGCGGCGGCGGCAGCGGCGGGTGAGATGTACTCTCCGTTCTGTCCGATCTGCACCAGGAACTCGGGCTCGCCCTGTGCGTCACTGTGGATTGCGCCGACGCTGGTGAGAATGGCAGCGGGCGCAGGCGCAGGCGCAGCGTACACCTTCCTGCCCCTGCCGCGCCGACTTCTCCTCTCGTTCACTCCGCGTAACGGGAACAGAGTCGGGACTCGGATGGTGTAGGTCTTCCTGCCCCCGGGGAAGTGCACGCTGCACACGCGGTGTCCTGTAGTGGGCTGGAAGGTGCTGAAGCAGCCGCTCACTCCGGCCCGCGAGATGTTCTTCAGCCAGATCTCCCGCTGAGTCGGGTCTTTCGGGAAGGTGTAGAAGCGGAGCTCGCGGTCCCGGTGTGAGTTATTATAACATCCGGGCACGCAGCACGTGAAGCCTGGCATGACGGCACCGCTTTTTTCCCTCCACAAGCAACCTCAGACAAGTTAAACTTGATTTTGTTTTGTTGATCTCCTTCGTGCGCTGTTATCAAATGCAGCGGCCTAAAAGCGGAACTACACGTCCCACAATACTTACGACTTCCTGTTTTGTTTTTTTGAACGCGCGTTTATGAGCGTTGAGTCTGCGCACAATATGCGCAAATTCGAGCCCATTCTCCGCTAATAAACACACTGCAGACTGTACTGTGCTTACTGAAATATAGATTTAGAGTCCATCGCTATAAAATAGTATTTTAATTCTTTAGCAAAATACAGAAAAGACATAACTCTCTCTGATGAAGATCAACAACTGCTTTTTGTTATTATTTTTCTATAAAATAAACGGTTGGTCTTCATATTAACTGCTAAATGAAGATACTGACAGTAAAGTTTAATGAAGATGAATTTTAACAAAAGGATCAAAGTAAAATCTAAACGTAATACAGAAGTCTCTTCACGAATGTTTGATTCTTAAATATTGTTAAGTTAAGAGAGATTGAGAGGATTTGTTTCTTTGCAGACTTTAAACCAAATTTCCAAAATCATAAATATACATAAAAAATAAATATAGGTTTGTTTTTTGAACAAATCACAGTCTAACATTTAAGCTTTTAATTTCAATATTTAAAAATTGTACAATAAATTTGTTCAAAACCAAAAGTGGTCATCATTTAGCTATTTTGTAAGTGTGAAGTAAGTAAACTGAATGTTAATTACTCAGACAAATATACGAATATATAAAAAGCACTCTCTAAATTCTAATATTTAAACATTTTAAAAAGTATGGGAAGAATCATAAGTCTTTGTAAAAATAAATATACTAAAAGTTTGTTTTGTGCTTATCACTGCCTAACTATAAACTTTTTTATTATGTTTAAATGTTTAACATTTGGACATTTACTCACTTGTTCAAAAAAAAAAAAAAAAACCAAACCAAAACCTGGCAAATACTTTTCAGACAAATGAACATACAAACAATTTGTTTTTATTAAAATAATAGCTACACCACACAATACAACATGAGTTAACAAATAATGCCCTCTTAAACAAACAAATATATACATAAATAAACATTAAAATAAATAAATATGTGTAATTTAAAAAAAGGATAACGTTCATGCGCATTAACAGCGCATTAGTGGAAGCTAATTCCCCGGAAGTGGAAGTGCAAAACTACATATTCCATGAGGCACGCGCGAGCGTATGTCAGCGCGGGAGATGACGCCATTACTGGGGTTATTTGAATCTCTTGTTGTCGTTAAAAGTGAATTTTAACTCTGTGTTCACGTGAAACTTTAAAAATATTCGCTTTTTTAAACATTTGAGGGAAATCTCCGATGGACTCTGTGGAGGAGGAGGATGTGTCTGCTCGAGTTTTACTCAGAAATGTTCTGCACACAGAAACACAGCGGTCTCCAGTCAGCAGGAGGTGATTTTACTGCACTGCCCTATGCTAGCTAGGTAGCATAGCCGTTAGCATAGCGCTGTGTCTCTGTTTGTAACGATAAACCTTTAAAGAGTAAAAAAATATCGGTTATGATCAAATTTTAAACACTTTGGGCTGGTTGTCAGATTTTAGCATGTTTAGTATGACAAGCTAGATAGTTGAGTACAAAGTTTTCGCACCCCACACTATTTGTGTAAAAAAATCTAACCCTTTTTAAAAATGTATATTTATTTTAAGAAGTTACAAATGAAATCCTGGGTGTATTCGCAATTCAAAACATGACCAGAAATCAGCACAAAATATTTTGAAAAGACTCAAAGTTCTGCAAACAAACATAACATTTACATCCCACTCAAACGGGGGTGTAAACTTTTGAACTGAAATCCCTTTCATTGCTTTCAGTATTAATATCTTAACTTATGTGCAGAAACCGAGCACACACTAGATGTCTTGTCTATTAATTAAATTCAGTTCATGCCAGTTTTCTCTAAGGGGGTACAAACTTTTGCACGCAGCAGTCTTTTAACTGCATTTGCTTTAGAACTATAGCTGTTTGTCTTCTGAATTATGCAAATTTGATATAAAATATTGAAAAGTCTTAAACACTAAACAGGAAACAAATAAAAACCATTTTGTGAAAAGTTTAATGTTTTATGTTAAAAATGCAAAATTTTAGCATCAGCTCCGCTGCTTCTGATTACTTTGTAATGACTGACGTGTGTGAATATTTACAATACTCAATACAAAATCTCAAGGTATAGTGACATAATTCATCAGGATATAGGTAACATATGACCATTTAGTCCAGCTCTAACCATCATAACTGCTTATTTTTGTTTAACATTGGATATTTTTATTTGCAAGAAGTGTAGAATTCGTGTCGCATGTAGTTTATTTGCACGTTTCTTCTTGTCCTTTAGAACATCTAATGATCAGAAGAGACTGTTACATGTACGGAGGAGCTCCAGACTGAGGAACATGTCCGAGACGCCTCAAGCTGCTCTCCGTCACAAACTCAAGCAGAAGCTCCACGAGGTATGACACATCTTACAGACGTGTGTTTACACGGATAAACAGTTTAACCTGCTCTAGAAGCTTATGTTCAAATCTGCTCCGAGTCCAGACCGCCACTCAGTCTCCGCTCCCACCCAGTAAACGTGCGAGGACTCCGGGCAGGACGCTGAAGACGCCGGCGGTGCTTCCCTCCCCTGCGCTTTACGATGATGACATCACGCCTCGTGGGCTGCTCAAGGGCATCATCCAGACTGGTGAGTGCGGGAGCCGCGCTTCACTCAGACGTCACGTGTGCTCAGTGAACGTGTCATGAACTTTGTTGTGCTTTTCAGAAGCGGAGGCGTCTCTGCTGCTTTCTGGTCAGGCTGCGTTACCTCAGGGGGATCAGCAGGACGTCGAGGCCAGTATCCATAGCAACGGATGCAGGTGGGCGTGTTTACCAACCACTGAGGAACAAATCCCATCCAGATAGGGCTGATGAATATATCCATGATCTGATAGCGGAGTTTCACTGCGGAGATGAGCAAATGTTTTATTACACACTAATAACAAATCTAAATAATTCTTATAATAATAATAATAAAGGATGAATTCCCAGAGTGTAAAGCGCATACCTCTGATAAATAAACACTGTGGCTGTTTAATGGTGCGTTAAATAAGATTTCAAAGTTGATTCAAGATTGGGTCTCCGCCCACATTCACGAAACTCCGCCCCAGGATTTATATTGGTTGTGAAATGACTGACAGGAGGCGCATCCAAACAGAAACAAGCATTATGGCTGGAAATCCGTTTTCCAAACAGGTTTTCTCAGCCAGTTAGTACATCTGAGCCGAGGTCATGGCTTAGGAAATGTTTTTAATCGTTTTGTGAGAGTCCTCCAGGTTATTTGTACAAGTAAGGAATAAAAAAGAATTAACTACTGAACCTTTGACGACAACTCGGGGAAAATGTTTTCATTGTTCATGTGTTTTCTCTCAGTGATGGCGTGTCAGGACTCGAGCTGCCTGACTTGGCTACAGAGCCGCTGACTCAGGTGATCCGGGGGATGAGCCGCAGGAGGCCGCCGCCCACTTTTAATGTCTCCGCCTTCGAGAAACAACTGGGCAGGCCATCAGGTACTAAACTAAAAGTTCATAGTCACAGAGCCTTATTTACACATGAACGTTTATACAGTTTTTTTTATTGAATGATCGAGGATGAGATTTATAGTATAGTAACAGTTTCTGGGATCTGATCAGAATCAAGAAACAAGCGTGATGGAGTACTAATGAATCCGTTTTTTTAGCTGTAGTCATCACACAGCAGCTTGCTCTGCAAATAAATCCGACTGATTTAACGCAGCAAGAGGAAATGACGTCAGTGCAGAAGGATAACTGGAGGAAGTGATGTTTTTTTTTTTATTTTTTATTTAAGGTGAAGAAGAGGAGATGGATGTCCCTCAGGAGAATCCAGATGTCAGTAAGGAACAGGATCTCTCTGCTGGCTCGAAAAGGTAACCGGTTCCAGCAGCTTTCAGTCCGTCAGTCAGTGCTTTTTGGGTGCCATTAATTCCATTACTTTTACATGGGGTAGAGGAATATATAATCTGTAATCTCTACAGGTGTTACTACCTGATCCTGTTCTAGTGGGATTAGACTTATTTCTATCCTGATTAGACATTTCTCCTCCTCGGCTCAAAAGTAATGGGACAGTTGACTGCTGAGCAGTTTCATGGCCAGTTATGGTCTCTTTCCTCGTTATTTTATGACCGGTGAGGGTGATAAAAGGTCTGGAGATGATTCCAAGTGCTGCATTTGCATTTAGTAGCTGTTCATGGGAACTCTCAATAAGCGGTCCAAAGAGGTGTCGATACAACTGAAGGAGGCCGTTATTAGGCTGGTAACACAAAACAGACCCATCAGAGAGATCGCAGAAACTTTAGGAGTGGCCAAATCAACAGTTTGGTACATGTGCTGGTGAGCTCAGCGGCACCAAATGGCCTGGAAGACCACGGAAGACAACTAAAGTGGATGATCATAGAATTCTTCCCTTGATGAAGAAAAACCCTTCACGACATCTAGCTAAGTCAAGAACACACTGAAGGAGGGAGGAGCATCACTGACAAAGTCTGCAATCAAGAGATGACTTCATGAATGTAAATACAGAGGGCTTATCTCAAGATGTGAAACACTGGTAACACTCAAGAAGAGAAAGGCCAGATTAGACTTTGCTTGAAAGCCTGGCCAGTTCTGGACAGATGAAAATGTTATTAATTCATACCAGAATGATGAGAAGAGAAGAGTATGGAGAAGGGAAGCAAGAGCAGATCATCCAAATCATCTGACAAACATGGCGGACATGGGCATGTGTGGCTGCCGGGGGAACTGGGTCACTGGTGTTTATTGATGATGTGACTGCTGATTGAAGGAACAGGATGAATTCTGAAGTGCATAGAGCTGTACTTTCTGCTCACATTCAGTCAAATACTGGCGCTTCACAGAACAGATGAATGATGACCCAAAACAACACAAAAGCAACCCAAGGGCTTCTTAAAGAAATGAAATGTTCTTAAATGTCTGAGTCAGTCAACCCAACTGAGCTGCTTCACCTACTGAAGACAAAAGTGAAGGCAGACAGACCCAGAAACAAGCAGCAACTGAAGGCGACTGCAGTAAAGGCCTGGCAAAGCATCACAAAGGAAGAAACTCGGCATTCGATGATGTCCATGATCTCCAGACTTCAGGCGGTCATTAACTGCTAAGTATTAAAAATGATGCTTATATTTATAATTGTTAGTTTGTCCAATTACTTTTGTGAAAAATGGAGGGATCGTGTAAAAATGGCTGTAATTCCTAAATGTTAATGAATTTTTGTTAAACCCCTTGAATTAAAGCTGAAAGTCAGCATTTCAATCACATCTTGATTGCTTCATTTCAAATCCATTGTGGCAGTGTACAGTGTACAAAATTGTGTCTTTGTCCAAATACTTATGGACCTGACTGTGTATAATTCTGTGGGGGAAAAGATTTCACCTCTGTTACTCGCTGTGTTTAGGCTTAACCACCCTTTATGTTCACGCATCTCAATATCCCATAGTTTACTTTTCTTACATTAGACACTGCAAAATAAACAAACTCAATCCTGCGTCTGCACCACTGCGTCTCCGTGCATATCTGTAACAAATAAACGCCACAGTGTGTAAGGAATATTAATGAGTGTGTAAGGAATTTTTTTTCTCCTTCGTCATAACGAGGTTTTCCTGTCACTAATAATTAAATTGATATTTTTATTTCCTATGCGAGCAACACAAACACTCACCATGTCTTGTTTTCACGCACAAATAATTCCCAGCATCGGCTGAATCTCAAACAACTTCCTGTTCAGTGTTTCACGCTCACTACACGTGCTATTGTTTTGTCCTTGTCTCAGCGTCCTTAGCCTCACCTTGAAGACGCCGTTCGTGAACCTTCGCTCCGAGACAGCGGGTCTGAGGCGGAAAGCGGCCGGACGACGGAACCAGGTTTCTGTGGAGGCGTTTGACGAAGCCGTCCAGAAACGTTTAGAGAGACATCAGAACCAAGGTGCTGCACTGATCTCATGGCTTACACCACAGCGCTGCTGAATTCCAACTTCTGATTGGTCAGAAGGTGTTGATTAGTTTTCTATAACAGCAGTTCTGACAGCAGCGCAGCTGTGAATCACAGATTTATTTTTAGTTAAGGCACTTGTTCTAAAACATTATCGTTTCTCCCCTGAAAACCGAATAATATAAAGTGTAATTGGTGCTGTGAAGTTTTCTGTACCCAGGTGTTTATTTAGAAGTTGCGTGTTATGACTTTATTTGCATTTCCAAAATGTATATAGGCCGCTGCAGAATTATTGGCACCCATGGTAAATAGAAAAGTTAGAAAGATATCTGGTTTACATTTTCTCAGTAACATGAGCTGTCTTTCAAAAATGTCAAATAATACAGATGTGTTTATTTTTTAAAAAGCTAATTTATAATAGGATTGTTTTTATATTAATTGTTTTTAAATGTCATTAAAAATCAAATGAGTTTATTATCAAATAAAAATAGATTTTGAATAAAAAAAAACTAACAGGAATAATTGAAAAATAGAAACAAATTAAAAAAAATTTTTTAATGTAATGTGTTGCGTGTGTAAAATAAAAACTTACAACTTTTAAAATTTTAGTATTACAATTTTACCTAGTTTAAATTTTCAGTTTATTTACTTTTTAAAAATGTAAAATTTTAGTATTGTAAAAGTAAATGTACCAGTTTTTTAGATTGTGATTATTTGTTTAAATGTTAATTACTTTATTTTAAAAAAATGACAAGATCTCAGAAAATGTATTACTGCAATTTGTCATGGTCTTTATTATTATCGTCATCATATCGCCCAGCCCTTCTCATGAAGCTTGTCCTCTCTTTTTTCAGATTATACAGTAGTGAATGGTGGACGAACTCTCCAGGACTCAGACTGGCACAAGTTCACTCTGGGTTTGAGTAACGTCAGCGTGCCGGAGATCACCACAGCCATGATGATGAGCAACATGGAGCTCTACGCCCAGCCGCAGGCCTACGTGTCTGAGCTGAGAGACGCCGGTGGAGGAGCTACAGAGGATGTGCTGAAGAGAGATGATGATGATGATGTTGGGGAAGAACTTCAAGATATCATCCAAGATCAACCAAACGTGTGTGAGGGTAACGTCTCTAAACCTCAACCAGATCCTTCGGAAGACCCGGAACCGGATTCTCAGAGTCAGGAAGAGGAGGACGAGGTGGAAATGATGCCTCTGTTACAAGAGAACGAGGCCATGCCTTTGAATCCCAAGGATATCCCTTTCGCGCCGACCCAGGCCATGGTAGATCATGTGTCTCAGGAGCAGGAGGAGCAGGAGGAGCATGAGTCTGAGATGCAGGAAGCTCAGGTGGAAAAAATGGGCCAGAGAGAAGGCGAGAGCCCTCAGGAGGAGGAGGAGCTGTCGCACCTGCCTCAGAGAATCACACGGAGAGCGTACCACTCTGAGGGCGGAGCCTTCAGGAATGACGTGATGGCTAGAGGCAGAGGTACGAAGAGCCTCGGGATGGGTCAGGATCCCACTGAGGAACGTGAGCAGTCATCAGAAGGTAAAATGTGTTGTGTTTTAAACATATTTCACCATTTAGCTCAAATTAGAATCACATTGAACACAAAATCAGATTAGCAAATATTTAAACTGATTCTGATTCTATTGAGGTGCATCAAATTACAAATATGTGGGGGCGGGGCTACATATCCCAAATTGTGATGTCACTATATAAGCATTAGCACTTTACTGTGTTGTAACCGATCCAGCTGCAGGTGTTGAGTTTTAAGCTTAATCAGATTATGTTAATCATAAGTAGATGGTAGTTATTAGGACAGCGTTATGCTGCGTGTTTCATATTTGCATGCTCATGAATATTCATAAATCCTGCTGTTTTTAATGATGGCATGTAAAGGTATAGTGATGCTTCTGCTGGAATTTTATCTGTTTCTTGTGTGTTGATAAAACATTTATTGTTCTAACGTAGAATATTGAAAGTTCAAATTCATTTACATTTGTCATTTGGCAGACGCTCTTATCCAGAGCGACTTACATGCATCTTATTTTATAGAAGTGAGCAGTGAAGGTTAAGGGCCTTGCTCAAGGGCCTAGCCATCCAATGTCTTAACCACTGAGCTACCACAGACCTCTAGATCTTTTAAAGTTCTACTTTAACATGCTTTATCGGTATAAAAAAAAAAACAACCAAAAATTTAAAGAGATGAACTCCAAACTCTCACAGCCTTACCGCAAATGTTGCTCTTCACTATTAAATGTATAATTACACCTCTATAAAAGACTAATGTAAATCTGCAGCTTTTCCATATGAACACTGAGACAGATGTGAAAGATCTTCTCAAAGCTGTTCTTCTGGACTTTTATCCAACTTTCCAACAGTTAAAAGTAGTTCTGCAGTAGTTACTTTACACTTTCCGGTAGGTTTTGTGGTATCCAGACCACAACTCACCGTGAAAAAGTAGTTCCATCTTGAAAAGGAGCAATTTGACATATTTACAGGTTCATTTATGTATAAACTATTAAACTGAAGCCTTCGATGACAGACTGACGACTTGTAGTCCTCTGACTTTCAGTGGGGAGTTCGGAGTTTTTCTGATCTTTTCTCAGTGCAGGGAAACGAGTCCAAATCCACTGCTAATCTCACACACTTGTATAACAGCGTCCTTGTCTCGTATGTAGGGATACGGAGTTTCGCTGGTGGAACTGAGCTGGAAGAAATGGTGGAGGAAGAACCACATCGCAGCTCTGCGTCCTCCTCCGTCGTCCACATCACTAAGCCTTCTGAGACACATCAGGGCAGTTTGATGCAAAACGCTGTCGAGGAGGACGTTATTCATGATCTCAGCCAATCCGAACGCGTGGAGGTTCCGTCGTCTTTTTGTGTTAGCCCCGCTGTGGACATTCCTGCTGCTGAGGCGGAGGAAGAGGAGGAAGAACAGCAACAGGAAGAGCTGGAGGCAGAACAGGAACAAGAGCAGCAACAGGAAGATGATGAGGAAGAACAGGAAGAGGATGAAGATGCACAGAGTGAAGGTTTGACTTTTATAGCTCACTAATTCATGTATCTATACTTTTGGGGTTTTTTGTTTTTTTTGTTGTTTTTTTTTACCTTTAACACATATATTTATTATCACAGAGCTCTCGATGCAAACTCCAGGTTTTATTAGACAAAGGAAGCAGATATCGACTCCTGGTGCTCTGGCCACGCCCACCATCCACAAAGCTCTGAATGCTGGGTAACTGATTCATAATTTTCAATCAGTAAACATTTTTTTGGATTAGAACCTATTAAAGTCTGACTGATGCATCTCTTCAGTCCTGCCCCAAAGGTTGTGAAGCCACGCCCAGAACGCAAGCCTCAGTGCGCCTCCGCCGGCGTCCTCCCGAAAAGCTACGTCATGAGCGTGTTTAAACACTTTGCCAAAATGAAGGTGGCGAGCGACGTCTATCCCGTCATCAGTGACATGTAAGCTGATAAGATGAACATTTTTATGATGACGTGAACGTTATTAGACGCTTGGGTCGGTGCGCTGATTCTGTGCCATGTCTCAGACTGCAGAGGTATTTCGATCGTCTGGCAGATGATCTGGAGGCGTATTCCACTCACGCAAAGAGGAAAACCATCGAGGTTGAGGATGTTGAACTCCTTATGAGAAGGTATGTTAGGTGTCGAAATCTCAGAGAGACTTTTTATTTCCTGTTTCCATAAATTCACATGTGGGTCATGTGATCTGTCGGTTTGTTTTCCTTTCTAGGCAGGGCTTTGTCACAGACAGCACTCCAGTCAACGTGTTAATCGAGAAATTCCTCCCGCTGGAATACAGGAAGCACCTCATCCCCATAGCAACCAGCGGAAATAAAGTCTTGCCTGATCCACGGAGATGAAACCTCCACACAGATCGATCGATCTGTCTCTCTCTCTCTCTCTCTCTCTCTCTTTCTCATATTGTTGTCCATGAATTGAATTTACTTTGATTTAATGGCATTAGTTAGGATCTAATTCTTGCAAAAGAATCATTTGAACCGGGTCTATTTAACCTGCCGAGGTTGCAGACGGACACTAAAGGTCAAATTTTTGTTGTTGTTCCATTTGGACATTGTATTGAATGACAATTATAAATAAAGATTTAAATATGCTGCTTTAAAAATTACTCATTTTACTCTGTACATGTAGTCTTTACACTACTACACACTCATTTGCTCTGATCAACTCCACCCACCTAGTTCATCTGTTGTGCTGCAAAATTATTGGCGCCCCACCCAGCCTGCCAATCCGTAGCTTCCCTCCCTGGTCCTGGAGCACTCCCTGTCCTGCACATGTCAGTGTTTTTCTGCTCAGAAACAAGCACTCCAACTTAGGGCAGGTGTGTTAAAGGGGGGAAAACACTTAAACGTGCAAGACCAGACTGTACATTGATGGAAAGCGAGTGCCATATGAGCACCACTGAGCAACCCAGCAGTGACCCTGATGTTTACAGCATCAACATGTCCAGTAATGCTGCTGTAGCTGGTCCATAATCATGGCAGTGTCATGGGATTACTGAATATCACAGATGGAGTAAGTGTACTTCAATACTGTGCCTAAGTATTATTTTGGGGTATTCCTACTTTACTTAAGTACTGTTGAAATTGAGGACGGAAAAAACGCTTTATTATTTACATTTTTATTTAGATGTTAAGAACAAGTTCTTGTTCCAAATCTCAAAGGTCTCTTCTGTCATCCAGCAAAGGACTGAAACTTTGTAGGGCAATAGACCAGGCTTTCAGTTAAAGTGTATTCATCAGTGTATAAAAGCAATATTGATGTATGCCAAGTCATCTTTTTCCTTTTTAATACTTGTGTACATCTGACAGTAGCACCTTTTTACCTTTCACTAAAGTAGCTAACATTCAAAGTAGATGTTTCCATTTCTAAGACAGATTTTGACATTATTATTATTATTATTATAAGTAGTAGTAGTAGTATTACTGTTATTATTATTATCTATTATACGTTCAATTGTGTAATGTTTCAGTACTTTTTGGATTCCCATTTCTGCTAATGGATAGGGTAGAGGGGTGCCAATACTTTAGCGTAATGAGGTACACCTGTGACCTGTGTAGATTGATAAAATGACAAATGCCACTTGCATGTAAATTAAAAAATACATATTTCAATTTTGCATGGGCGTGGAAATGGGCGTGGCGAAAAAAAACATGCGCTGGCTCGTGTTGCGCATGCGCGAACTCTCCTCGCTTGTTTCTGTGACCGGACGTGTTTGTGATGATCAGAAATCTCTCAGCTGTCTAACTGCAATTACTAAAACAACACATAGCACACGGATTAACAAGAAGAGAAAAGACGTGAAGGAGTAAGAACCCTGACAGAATGACATGACCGGAAGAAGATTTAATGTTTTTGTCCCAGAGGTAAAGTAAAGGGTCTGCTCAGGTCTGAGGAGGGAGGCGGCCCGGATGCTAGTCACGGTTCCGCTCGGGACATTTTTATCCAGGAGAAAATTAACCAAAAGGAGATTTCTGCTTGAGGAAAGGATTTCCAAAAAGTAGTTTAGGTGAATAAAAACATTTCAATGGTTTAACAGCTATTCAGGCGCCTAGAAACAAAACCGGAGCATAATGTTGATTTTTATTAGCTAGCTAGCAAGCTAACTATTAACCTAGCTAACTACATTCTCCTCACAGGAAACCTGGTAGTTTATTATTTGTATTTATTATTATTTTTGCTCTGATTTGATTAGTTGCGTGTTTAAAACCCAGGGTTAATTCTAACAAACCAAACTATGTTAATTTACCTGGTCAAATGAATCGTTTTTATTAGTAAATTATTTTCAAACATGTCTAAATAACAAATCTTTATAATGTTTTACTTGACTTAAAATTTTTATATCTATCTATCATGACTTGCATTTAAAAGTAAATGTATTGGAATACCGTGAGTAAAAAAGTAAGAACTTGGAATTATACCTTCAATTTATTATTATTTTATTTATTTAAATGTGTTTTTAAAATCGAAAATATTTTCTGTTGATGAGCAAAATTATCGAAAATATATTTTTTGATGAAAAAATGTTCTTGACATACACATTT
This sequence comes from Parauchenoglanis punctatus, assembly GCA_030068025.1. NCBI lineage: Eukaryota > Metazoa > Chordata > Actinopteri > Siluriformes > Auchenoglanididae > Parauchenoglanis > Parauchenoglanis punctatus. Next base: position 23,773,892 of record JAQQZU010000007.1, on the reverse strand, counting down.
TTTTAAAAAATGGTATAAATTATTATAAATATATATTCAATTAAAATTGTTTTTTTTAAAAAGGATTTTTTTAACTAATTAAAAAAATTTAATTTGTGATTTGAGAAATAACAGTTTAAGACACTGCACTGAGAAGGGCGAATAATTTAAAGCGACAGAGTGAAAAATCAGGATAATGAGTTATGTTAAATTGCAGTAAAGGCCAACAGCTTATATTTTCCTAAAAAAAGAAATAAAAAAAAGCAAAGACTTATATTGAATTAATTCTGTTTTTTTTAATCTGTAGATGTGAATGCATTTTAGCTTGTTTTTTGTCATTAAAGATCAGCTTCTGCTATTTATTTGTTTTTGTTTGTTTGTTTGTTTGTTCATTTCACACTTACCCCTGTGACCTGTGAAGGGCAAATGATAAAATTTCTGAGGGGGGGTTTACAGGGCAGTAAACAGGGCCGTGGAGGATGAGAGCGCAAACCGGCGTAGATTCTTTAAATTGTAGTCATTGTGCGAGTTACACAGAATTTCCAGGAAACTGTGTGTTTGTTGTTTTTTTTTCCAGAGAAACATGTCAGTCAGTCATAGCTGTGAACACCCCCGTGACGGGCCGTACCATCTCTTAACTGCGTTCAGGGAATGATTTTTGTAATGTAATCACATATCTGTTTAAAGTCACTTTAGCATTTTTCACGTTCCTGAATTTAATTATTTCATCAACTGATCGCTGGTCTGAGTTCATAATTATGTGCTTCTCTCTCTCTCTGTGTCTCTCTCTCTGTGTCTCTCTCTCTGTGTCTCTCTGCCCCCCTCCCCTTATCTCCTGATTGTTTGGAGCTTCAGCTTCAAACAGGACTTGTGTAATGGCTGACTGAGCGTGAGTGCAGCAGGGGTGTGTGTGTGTGTGTGTGTGTGTGTGTGTGTGTGTGTTATGAGCAGAATGTTGCCGGGTGTGGGTGTGTTTGGAAC
>JAQQZU010000007.1:23752134-23766721 GCA_030068025.1 Parauchenoglanis punctatus | reverse complement strand
TTGGTGTGAAGCTCAACCACAAAACAGTGAATATGGGAATAAATAGAAGAGACATTATAAGAAAAATAAACTTTCTCGGCAGAACAAAAACATCTCCATTAAGGACTAATTTTGCTTCGGGAAATTTCACAAGCAATTTCAAGCAATTTTATTTCTGGGAGAAAGAAAGTACGCCCTTCTTCAATTCTACATGTTTTTTATTAGGCACTAAATAATAATCGTGAGGTCCTCCGCAACTTCTATAAACAAACAACCTCAGGTGGCAACAAAAAACATAACAGTTAGCCTGGCTGCTAGCTGGCATTATTTATCAAATAAATGGTAACAGAGGTACAGGTCAAATATCAAGGGAGAAAGGTTACACCTGACCATGAAACTACTTATCAGTCAAGTGATCCTGTGAAAATGGAGTGATTATGTGGAACATGGCTGCAATTCCTAAATGTTTTATGCAACATTTTTGTTACGTGGCTTGAATTAAAGTTGAAAGTCCTGAAGTAAACTTGAAATATTAGGGATGGGACAAAATGTCCTCTTGCAATTCGTTATCAAAACATCGGCAACACTTTGGGGTTCCACAACGCCATGGTTTCCCAGAGTTCATTTCGGCATGGCTACTTCCGGGTTCTGTGACGTCTCAGCAACACTTCCAGGTTGTGTTCGAGAATTCAGTTCAAACCCGCGCTCTCTCCTAATCATCCCACTGGTTGCACACACACCTGTTCCCACAGAACTGAATGGTGTAGAAACGCTATGTAGCATATTTACACACATCAACGTAGCTGTCATCTTATGAGTGTCTTGCTATAGACCGCTGGTTTGATCAACAACAGTGTGCCGTGTGCAGCTGTACTTTAAAAAAACGAGAGTAAAAGCAAGAGCATTAGGAGTGACATTTCATCGGTAAGTGTATTCACCTTGCTTACATGTGTATAAACTGCTGATCAAACACGCAGTATAATTTCAGCCCCAAAATGAATTCGGATACTCTAAAGTTTGTGTGAAGTTTGAGTTTGAAGCTCTCCCAGACCAGTGCTAGACTAGCAATTTTTCAGCAAAATCATGAAAATAGTGACCTGTTACCTTGGTTACTTGGAAACTGGTTACGTTTATACCTGTCTCCTGGTTGTTACCTTTCAGCAGGTGAGATACCATACAGGCTTTGTAAGCTCTTAGAGGACCATGGCTTCAGCAGTGCATAAGGAGCAAATGGTAAGCCGGAAAACTCCTGCTGTACTTTTTACACAATTGCAATTGATCATTGTCGTGGACAATAGTCCTCAAATCATGCACACGGAGTCAAAATGCTGCAGATTTTTTAACTTTCAAGAGCAACAATGCAGAGCTAATCATCACGAAGAGAGAAGCCAAATAGTGAATTCTAAATGACCTTTTTATACAAACTAAGCGAGTTTTCCCATTTCCCTCTGGCTGTTCACCACCAATTACTGTGCTGTTTACTGAATTTGACTCCATCCCCTTAATCCCCTTAATTGGTTCATCCTTATCGGTGGCAGACAGCTAACAGGTGACTCAGGCCATCTCTCAGGTGTGGCCTATCTCAAACACTTTCCCCCCATATTTCCAAGGCCTTACAAAGGAAGGAAAAAGGTGCTAGGTTCCCACATCTATTTGTGTGTGTGTGTGTGTGTGTGTTTAGTGGTACATTCATGTGTGTGTCATACATTTGTGATCAAAATTAAGCGTTTCTGAGTGCTTTGATAGCGGCCTTCAGCTCATCTGTATTTTTGGGTTGGGTATTTCTCATCTTCATGACAATACCCCACAGATTCTGTATGGGGTTCAGGTCAGGCGAGTCGGCTGGCCAATCAAGCACAGTAATATCATGGTCAGCAAACTATTTGGTAGTAGTTTTGGCACTGTGAGGAGATGCGAAATCCTGTTGGAAAAGGAAATCAGCATCTCCATAAAGCTTGTCGGCAGATGGAAGCATGAAGTGCTCTAAAATGTCCTGCTTGATGGCTGCATTGACTTTGGACTTGATGTTAGGATTGCGACAGATGCAGCCCCTTTCTGAAGACGTCTGTGTGTGGTGGCTCTTGATGCACTGGCACCGGCTTCAGTCCATTCCTTTTGAAGCTCTCCCAAGTTCTTGAATCGACATTTCTTGACCGTCCTCTCTAGGCTGAGATCATCCCTGTTGCTTGTGCACCTTTTCCTACCACACTTTTCCCTTCCAGTCAACGTTTCATTAATATGCTGCGATACTGCAGTCTGAGAACAGCCACCCTTTTCAGAGATGACCTTCTGTGGCTTACTCTCTTTTTTCTCTCTACAGTTTTACTCTCTACAGTTTTTTGACCTGTAGACCATAATTGTCACGTCATCCCTGGACTCAGTTTCCCAGCAGTCTCATTGGTTACAAACATGGCTGCTGAGGACCGCAACTCCCAGCACTCCACTGCACTTCCCACTCACAGTCTCCAGAGTATTGATCATTTGCATGCTATTTAAGCTCCTTTGTTTCTTCAGTTCTTTGCCAAAGCATTAACATGTAATTAACTAGATTGCCTGTTTTTATTTTCTTATCTGTTTTTGGACTTTGCCTTAGCCTAGCCTTGGATATGTCTGTCTGCCCTGTGTTTTGACCATTGTCTGTTTTTGACATTGCCCTTTGTCTCACATTTTGGACTTTGTCTGCTTGCTACTTTTAATAAAACTTCCCTGCACTTAAATCCACTTCCTGCCTGCTTACCTGCAGGGGGTGTAGACTTTTATATCCACTATATATTTATTTTAAGGTGCTACGGCTGCCCACATAATTTAAATTAAAGAGAAAATAAAATGTTCGCTTTGCTTGCTTTTTGTTTTGTTTTGATTTTACACTGCCACGAATTAACCTGATGGTGAAAAATGCAGCAAATACATGACTGCTGAAATGATCAAAAATGTTTTAGGAATTAAATGAGAGTAAATGGAAATGTTAATAAAAGAGCATGCAAACATTTCTTTGATAACTTTTGTTTAAAAAGCTTTTGGCTCTTACAAACACATGACCATGCCTTATAACAGGAGAGAGCACTAAGCAATTTTTTTTAAGAATCCTCAAAACCTTTGAGGTGTACAAGCTTCATGATAAAGCTTTCAGCTGTCATCGTCCAGCAAATATTTCTCAATGCAGCGGCCACAGACAATGGCTTGACCACAGCAACCACTATATTCTGGAAGACCATGCAGTCCTTGCAGATTAAAGTCAGCCTGAGAGCTGTGCTTACGGAAGTGTCCGCAGTGACATTTTTCATGAACTGCTTCTAAAAATTCTACCTTGCGCCCTATCTCACTAACAGCCTGGTTAACCTGGTTGAGAAGTGTAATTACTTCATATGTGCCCTGCTGTAGTTCGGACAGAGCAATCTATTTCAATCTTTAATGTGTCCTCCAAAATGCCCAGTCTGTCATGCAGACTCAGACTCTTGGTCTCTGATCTTTCACTTCTGTGGAAAGAAAAAAACACTCCTACTAATTCAACTAAGCAAACTTATCCAATGTAAGCTGTGTTTGGTGGTTTTTTATATAAAAAGATTATTAAATATTATTAGCATTTTAATATATTGAATATTATTTCATATAATTAAATTTACATAAAATGTAGATTTAAAAAAAAAAAATAGACCTAAAAAAGGGTGCTATTTCTTAAAACGTTTCTTTAAAAAAAAAAAATTCTTCAATTCTTCATTACAGTCCCTTCAAAGAAATATACATGGTACATAGTGTTAGGGAAAGGTTTTATTGTTTGACTGTCATTCTGATTTGGTAATGCAATTAATTTGGAAATGCAAAGAAAATGTTATGGGTTTTAATGATATATACTATATCTAATGTAGCATATAATATAGAATTCCACAACTTCTCAGAAATCATATGAATATACAACACATGTTAAGCTCTTTTCTCTGTGTTGTGTGTATATTAGTGGTGATGTCAAACTGAATATATTTTATCTGAACACTGAATTTTCTTTGGGCCTACCATGCAGAACCTATACTTCTTGTTTGGAATGGTTCTACATGTGTTGTAATTAAGTCCACTATCTTTAAGATAAGGACAGTACGACATCATGGGTTCCAGACAAATCCCATTTACAGTAAAATAATGATTTCATAAATTATGGTAAAACCTATAAAAATACAGTTATTTCTGTTCGCAGAAATACAACTTTCTACCATATTTTACCAGGTTTCTTAACATTTTTAACACAGAAAATCATTTTAATAACATTTTAAATAAGCTCTTTTAAAGGCTGAAATAATGGTTAACTGTTTAAAAGCAGCTGTATAGTAACAGTTTATTTTAGTAAATTAAACAGTCAATTTCGTAAATTATTCTATAAAAACAGGAATCATTCTACACCTAGAAGGGTTTAAATATATAGAACCTGTTCAGCCTGTTAAAACATTTCAGGGTTTTGAAAATACTTGATAGCAATAGGAACTATACAGAAACGAAAACAGAACAGAACCTGATGCCAAGCCATTATATTTAGATTTTTTCATCAATTTAACATCTGTAAAAGTGATAAAACAACAACAAATCTGTTATTTGACTGTACTAATCAAAGAGCCATCAGCATAAGTACAAATAATTCAGTTGAATTATATTTAAGGTTCAAGAAAATCCCTTATTACAAAGAGACACATTATTTTAAGATCATAATGTCAATCATCTTCTCTACAACCTGAGTGTACTGGCCTCAGCAGGCTCTGTGGAGAGAATCTTCCAGGATGGCAAATAAATGAAGTCCATAAACAGTGCTCTGTGGAGCTCATGAGGAGTGAGCTCCTCATCCCACTCGACTTTGACCTGCCATGTGCTGACTCCCAGTCATTTTGAAGAACAGTTCATTGCTAAATGCAGCAAGGAGTGATAAAACATACTCACGGAAGATAAAGAAGTGAAGAAAGAAAATCTTTTCTGGCTCTAGAAAAAGACTGACTGACTGAAATCCTGAGAGAGAAACAAACTTCCTGACTAGCTTTCTGACTGACTGACTGATTAAAATGCTCCATGGAGAGAGATTAAATGAACTGTTCCAGAGAAATTCATACATATGTTTATTACATTCATCTTTGGTTTGTCTTAAATATACATTTTATTTATAGTTTCCCTTGTAGCTTATGAGGTAAGATAAAAAGTCAAGCTGAACAACTGTGAGGGACCTTAATAAATTCATCATGTCCCTAGATAGTGAGGGAAGCATCCATGATGATTTATACAGGGATCAGACTACATGAACTCAGCCAGATTTTGACACAATGTTGTTGTGGACGTCAAATTTCCAGTTTCATTTACATTTATGTCATTTGGCAGACTTACATATATCTCATTTATACAACTGAACAGTTCAGGGTTAAGGGCCTTGCTCAAGGGCCCATCAGCGATAGCTTGGCAGTGCTGGGATTTGAACTCACGACCTTCCGATCACTTAACCACTGAGCTACCACTGCCCTCAGTTTCGATTCCGATTATGAACATTGGGAACAATATAACTGAAGAACAGCGATGTGGCTTGGGGAGGCCCCACGACACCCTGATAAAAAGTCTAGCATGTCAGAATTTTTTTTATTTTTTCACCTAGTTTGACAACTTCTCCTACATGTTCCTTGACATTCTACCTGTAGCCATGACTGAGAATTTCTTGACCCTCCTCCCTGACGACATGCAAGGATGTGAACACACAAACTGCCACACACTCCTCATTCTACTGCTGCTGTGTAGCATTTCAGCAACCCTGTGGCAGGCGGAGAAGCGCATGGCCACGGGGTGGAGCGAGAGAATGCAGCATGGATAGAGCACGATAATCAGCGTGTCTCCTCACCAGTTTGTGGATATTTGTTGTGTTTGTTAGTTTAAATTCTGTAATCATTTCAATTTGGGGGAAAAGCTCCTGAGACAATTTGCTCAGTAACTCTCTTACAGTGTGTTTTGCTGGTTTTACACATAATCAGTAAACAGCTTCTCACTGTTTCATTCAAAATTGAGTATAAAATTGGTTTTACACAAACATCCATTCCAGCCCCAAATCAATGATTCACTTGTGGATTTGAACTTGTAGTGTACTCTCTCACAGTTGATTAGAAATTTATAAGAATGTTTTTGTTAGTTCCTTTTTGCTTTTCTTAGTTACAAGAGAACCAAAATAATGACAGTTTATTGAAGGGTAAACAAACAGACAAATAGGTTGAAGTCCCATTCAAAAGAACCTAATTATTAAAGCTACTGACTGACACTAGGTGACACCATTGTGTGGAAACTTATTTATCACTTAGTGTCAATCAGTAGCTTTTTATCTATAGATTTTTTCATCTGTATCATTGTAATTCACGTCCTGTCCTGGTCAGATATTAATGCCGAACGTTTACATTTTATTTCAGGTAATTTTCGGATTGTTTCTTTTTTCCAACATAAACTTCTCGTGCATGAAGTGACTTTAGTTCCCTAACGAACTCTAGCGGTCATGGACTTCCCATAATGCACTGCGTTGTTTGGTTTGATTCGCGCGCGCCCTTTACTCCTCTCAGAGGAATACCGCGAGTTACTATGGCAACATCTCTTCAGATTTCTCCTCAGACTTTTGACTAATTAAAGTGGCGGGTTTGTCGTGTTGTAAAGTTGCGTATATGGTCATACGGCTTATAGCTGTCTCGGTAAATTTATTGTTCTTAGGTTTGAAAGTGAGTGAATAGCGAGTTAGCTAACGTTGCGCGCGCGAATGCGACGGAACGACATTCCTGTCGCAGAGTGATGATGAAACCCATGTCACGTAGTGTATGATATTGGGTAAGTAGAATCTATTTTGGATTTTTGCCAGCCGCGAATTTTAAAAGAAGTTTCGTACAACTTTGGAAATCATGCACTAGTTGGTGAAAATGATGCGATTTCCGACTCGCACGCTTCGTAATTTCATACTTCCTCACGGCCATCTTTGCTGAAGATAATAACGTGTGGCGCTGCAGAGACACCGCCTGTCCTGTAGGGGGTAATAGAGTCGCAGTTACAGCGCTCAGAACAAAACCAACTCTCAAATGGCGGCACGAAAACGAAGCATAGTGTGGTCATTTTTCCAAGCCGAAGACGATAAAAGAGTATTATGTCTCCTTTGTATGAAAACGGTTTTATATTTCGGTCATACGACCAACATGCTTCGCCACTTACGAGCGAAACATCCGAATGATTTCTCCGCTTTGGACAAGAGAAAATCCACATCGGGAAAAAGCGCATCCAACCATAATAACGGCTGTGTAGAAGGTTTGGACTGCTGCTAGATTCTAACACAGCGTGTTTGTTGTTCTTTTAATAGATATTAATAGATCACCTGTTCTTTTTAAAAAAAAATTTTAATCCAATAGCACTATTGGGACATTTAGCTCTTTATATTAATGTAGAGTCTGTAAGCTGGGCTAGGCTATCTAGCTAACTCTTGGCGCCAACATTATCATAACCTGCGTTTAAAAGGCTACGCTAAATCAGACGTCAGAAATACCGCTCACAAAACCTGTTTCAAGTCAACAAAATAAATATCAGAGCTCCGAAGCAGCTGAGTTTATTGATCTTCGCGCGGTAGCTTTGCTAGCTGGCTAATATTCGCTGAATGTTCTTTCTCCGCGTCCTGCCTTTTTTCAGGCGCCATTTTTGCCCCTTCATGTCCTCACACTTACCGTCAGAAAAGTAAAGCATTAAAAGTGAGGCTCTATAAGATTTGAGTTTCAATAACGGCACGATACACTCCGTCCTAATCCGGCGCGAGTGTCACGCGCGGCTCTGTTCACTTCCACTAAAATGAATCACTCATTTTGAACTTCGTTAATGGATCGAGCGAATCGGTTCTCTAAACCGACCGAATCGAAATGTATCGAATCGACTGTCTCAGTGATGGAGATCCTGCGTTACTTTGCACACAAAAAACACGATGTCACTCATTCCTCAGTCATGGTCCATAGCTCTGTATCATTATTGTTATTATTGTTAATATTATTAAGTTCAGTTAAATTTATTCTTAATATTTAAAATCCATTAAAAGAACTTTTCTCTCTTTTCCATGACTGATTATGGGTTCTTGGAGTTACCATCTTTTCAACTCTCGATCTTTACAGTGACCGTTATGATGGATGAGCAGCAAGTAGAGGTCCCAGCCGAGGTGGGAGACGCCGAGATGGACGGGGCGATCCGAGGAATCCTGTGTGCCGCTGCAGGAGAAGCGGCAACCGAAGGTGAGGCATCCGGGTGCGAGGGAGAGGGCAGAGGGACCCAGGAGGGCAGCCCTGCACCCACCCAAACCCCAACCTCACGCAAGTGGAGCGCAGTATGGGTTCATTACCGTAAAGTGGACCAGGAGAAGAAGGCACTGTGTTTGCTGTGCATGGAGAAGATCCAGCACCAGAGCAGCACCAGCAACCTCATCAGACACCTGCAGAACAAACACCCAAACGAGTACGCCCAGCTCGAGGAGCATTCGCAGAAACGACCCCCCAAACGCAAAAATGAGGATCCGGATTACGTCCCTGCGACTTCACCCAAACCTCGTGCCGTGCCGGCCAGCCGCATCGTCCCGTCTCAGCTCAGCAGCAGCCTGACAGGTACAAGTCTCCTCAGGTTCCTTTTCTCTCGCTTCATATCATGTCAAAAATCACAGCCTCGCTTAGTTAAAAATAAAAAACAGTAATTATAGTATAATATAGTCATTGTAATTCATCAATTGTTTTTGTATTTTAGATTTGTTTTTTTTGTCCTGCAGTTTTTTGTCCTGCAGTTTATTATGTTTATATTGCAGTTGTTAGTTGCAGTATTATTGTATATATTGCAGTTTAATAATAATTATTATTTATTATTGTTACCTTTATTGTCCAGTAAAGACAATAGTTAATTTAGTTATTCGTGCTGTCTGTTTGCGTCAGTAGTTGACTGGAGCGACGGCCGGAGGATCCTGGAGCGCGAGCGCGAGCTGACGGAGGCGTTGAGGCGTGTGCAGCAGGAAGAGGGACGAAGTTTGCAGCAGCAGAGGGATTTAATGCAGCAGATCCGAGAGCTGGATGCGGAACGGCGAGCACTTCAGAACCAGAAACGCGAGCAAGAGGACGAACATCACAGACTGAAGAGGGAAAGGGAGGAGCTGGAAACCATCAAGATGGAGCTCCAGAAGGAAAAAGAAGAACTCCACAAAGACAGGGAGGAGCTTTTTAAGGCCAAGGAGGAGTTTCGTAAAGAGAGGGAGGAACTGGAGAGGCAAAGACAGGAAATGCATAGAGAGGGACACATACAGGGCCCAGTGTCCGAGTTTTACAACTGTTGATTCGTCTTAATGCTTCACTGTTAATGCAAGCTCTTTCCAGTTCTTTGTAATTTTTAAAATGTTTAGTGAACGTAGCTGACAGATTTCATTACTTTGCCTTGTCCCCCTCTGGACATACTCCATGTTGAGACAGGATGATGATGATGTGATGATGGAGGAAACTTTTCCTTTCATTTCACTGTGTCATTTTTAACATTGTAAGTTCTGCAGAACTCAATACAGCATTCTCACACACTGCTGTCACAGAGCCGTCCTTTTCTAATCGCCTCAGTGTCTGGTTTTACAACCCGAAACCTGACAGTAGCCTATCTGTTGCACTGCACAAAGTTTTGGCACCCCTCTACCCTGTCTATCGGCGTACCAGGACCACTGAGCAGATCTGACGGGTGTTTGATGGTTTTATTTGTTTTTTTTAATTGAACCATTTACTTGTGAATGATCTGAGTATCCATGACCCTTCCGTGACCCCATCTTTCAGCAGAATGGCTGTATTCAAGTTGTAGTCAGCTAAACCTGAAATTAGATATCACTAGAAAGAGCTTAACTAAATTGTGAATTGTATTTCCTGAATATCGTTACACCTAGACTTACTATTATTAGCCTAGTGTTTTCTGTGTGACTGTTCCACGGGCTAGAAAGTTCTTTTTTATTTTTTATTATTGTGGTTCATTTTATAAATGAAACACGAATTGAGGCTTTTAAAAGTTGACTGAAAAACAAGATCACCTTATGTAGAAGGAATGTTTTCTGTTTATAATGTTTATCAATATTTCATGCATAAAAGATACAACTGTTAAAAACAGTTATGTTTTCAAAAGTATACGTTAATTATGATTATAAATTTAAAAAAAATCATCTTGACCCTGGTACTATGAAACTATACAAGTCCTATTCTTAAAAACATGAACTACATGCATGTAGAGTTTCACCCCATTCCTGAAAAAATAAAAACATTTCAGAAGCATTGTCACTGCACAAATCATTAATTACCAACAGATTAATTTATGGTTTTAAAAATAAAAGCCACCTGAGCCCTGATTAAGAGGCTATAAGTGAAGCGTTAAATGGGAATGAATGAATGCCTCATTTTGTTTACTTAATTTCTAAAAGAAGTGAATATGGTCTTATTTAATCAAGAAAATGTGAAGCTTCAGCAGCTGCATGCCCAAGCCTCCACTGCGCATGCGCGACCTTCCGCTTACTCCTCGTAACGATCCTAGGCGAAGTACGTAAACAGACTTGACAAAACGAAATATTTCTTATTATTCTTATGATAGACGTTCAGTCTTCACTACAACATGGGATATGAAATGAGCAGTTTTTACAACCTTATCTCTGGTACACAACACAAATGTCTGGTACGAGAACTGCTTGTTGGCTTTACAAACTGTAACCAAATAAACAGAACTGTGTCTGTGAGACTACATAACCTGGTTTGTTTTATGAAACAGTCTTGGCACTGTTAATATCTACCTGTTAAAAAAATTAAAGAGATTGGACCAGAACAAAAGTAGCATTAAACCTCCTCTTTGTCTGTTGCTGATTGTTTTCTCCTAGCCAGCATCCACAGAATGCGCATTTGTCGACCAAATTTGAAGAAAAATAATGATTTTTATACCCAAAACATGTATTTCTGGATTTCAGCGTCGCGAAAGCGTTTAGTTTTATAAACACACCTAGTTTGTCCCTTACCGCGGCCCGTTGTTGAGGCACGTGACGTATTGTAACGAACTCGCACTCAAAATGGCTGCCTGTTAAGTTCTCAAAATAACACGACTTTTTGACACAGTAGCTTCTTTTTTTTTTACCAGGTTTATTCATTTGTACTTGTTTATTTGTTAACATTTAGTTATAGAACAGGCTATTTCTGGTGTCGGTGTGGTTCCTTTTTGTGTGATTTGAATCCAGTTAATCACCCAGTCGAAGGAGACTTAATTATAAGATAATTACTGACTTAACCAGCGACTGTTTGGGTTGAAGACGTTCAGCTCCATCATGCCTTTACATTACTGTCCACACTGCGGCTCAAAACTGCAGCCTGGGTTCAAGTTTTGCCCGTCCTGTGGAGAGAAGCTGCCCAGCCTGGCACGTGTTCCCGAGTCCACACACAGCCGGGTGTCGGCGCTCCCTGAGCCGGTGTGTAAACTCAGCACACAGCTGGGGTTAATGAGCGCAGCCCCGGCCCTGACCCAGGACATCATCATAACAGGTAAAAATACAGGCAAAAATACAGTAAAGTGCGTTTTCCCTCTTTTCTGTGTTTGTTGTACAGTTTATCTACAGTTATATAGGCTGCCGAATGTTTCATAATTACAGTCACCTATATATGAGTTATTGATGGCTGTAATGTAGACATAAATGAAAAGTTTAAGGTGGATTTTCTCCTTTCTGCCCTCTGGTAAGTGGCTCAGGGCAACACACACATACACGCGCGCACACACACAAGAGATTCAGGGACAGATTCTATTCCAATATTATTATAACACAGTAATGTGCAGTATTAGCTAATACTAAACATTAATCATCTGAACGTTCTCTTAATGCTGCTCGCTTCCATGCTCATTATTCTCACACTGTCACTTTGTTTATTACTAAAAAGCTGCTGCAGTGTTCTCCCTACTGCAATCCTCATTCTGCCCTCTTTATATTGTTCCCTTGCTGTCGCATCACCTCACTGCCTCATGGTAAATGCTGTATTTTATGTTGTTACACATTGTTAGTTGTCTCCGAGTAGTTAGTATTGTATTTTGTACTGAGTATGAATTAGTATTGCACTTCTCTACTGCTAATTGTCTGGTCTGTGGAGAAGCATTCAGATGAGTGACTTTGCACACGACAATAAAATGTTGAACACTTGATCTTTAATAAGCTATGGAAATAGTCTATAATTAGAGACACCGCTGTGGCTGTAATATAGCGATAAAGGCAAAGTTTAAGGTGGATTTTTCCTGAATTTGCTTCAAAAGTAGAAATGAGCTCCAATTTATTATGCTAACACTCTGGCAGATCCTCAGCTGTGTTGTGCTGGAGGCATCTAATACACTGAAATATGTCATAATTTAAGCTTTACCATTTTTACCACATACATATGAAACATTTAAGTTTATTATTTAAGCCATTGGACCAAAAAATAATAATTATTAATATTCTGTGTTGCACACTTGGTCAAAAATAATATTCAACCTTGAATAGTACGAGACACCAGTGTTATCCCATTGAAAACTCTACTGTCAGTGTCGCATAATATTTTAATACTGTATATGTTGCATGCCTTGCGCATTAATCATCATCACCTTTCAGCTGTTCCTGTTAGAGGTTTCCACTTTTTCCTGTCCTCCGCATCTTTCTCTGTTATGCCAACTACCTGCATCTGTAATTATAAGTTATGCATATTGTATTGTTAGATCATTAAATAAAGTAATTAGAATGCATATATATATATATATTTCTTAATTTCATGAAAAAAAAACCTCTTAAATCTCTGATTCTTTGGCTTTCCACATTTGCAGCTCCACCACATGTACACTTCAGCATCTGATCATAATACCAAGAAGCTCATAGTGTCAGATTGTAAGATCACAGAACTCAAACCTGGGTTCATGGTTCAGTAAAACCTGCAAACAAACCTGAAATCAACTAAAAATGATTTGAAAGGCTTACATTCTGCTTCATTTTGTTCTTTCTGTACAGATGCTTCTGGTGATCCGTCCTCTTCCTCCTCGTCCTCAGCACTGATTCGCTCTCCCATCAGCTCCACGCGCAGATCCAGCGTCAGGAAAACCAGGAATCTATCCACCCCACCTAAACCTGCAGAAAACAAAGGTGAAGGATCTGAAGGATCTCAGACTGATCTGATCAGACTGGATCAGAAAGCCTTAATGTCCCCTCGGATTTCAGATCAGAGTCCCGTCACGTCGCCTTGGAAACGAAAAGAGTCCCTGGAAGTGCAGGAGGAGGAAGAGCGAAAGAAAGTGTTCTCTCGGTCTCCCCAGACTCCGCCCTCAGGTGAGCGATTATGCAACAGCGGAGAAAAATGTTGAGAGGCGTATGGGGAAAATATAATGTTCCTTTTCTCAGCTGTGATTCAGACACATGCAGCATCGTATTGCAGCAGTTATGTTTCCAGCAGTGTAAATAATCCTGCTGTTGTGTTCTGTGTGTCTCCATTGAAAGCCAAAGCTAAGCGGACGAAGCGAGCATGTGCTGTGGAGCCTGTGCAGGAAGGACTGGAGATTTGTGACCAGTCAGGCAAGAAATGGAGCCTCGGGGGGCTGTTGAGTCAGACGGACGTGGAGCTGACGTACGAGGGTATGATGATTTCACTTTCAGGACGCTGATCACACATTAAAGGTCACATTGCAGAAATGAAGAAGAGCACTCTTAGTTTAGGATTTGACATATAAGGGAAAGGGGTGGGGCCAAGGAGCTCGCTTTTGACATGGGGGTGGAGTCTGTTTCTGGGTCTGGAAACATGTTTACTGTTACAGTCAGTATTTTTACACGCAGCATGAGAACAATACTGGGGTGAAGCGTCATGTGTAAAACTAAGATTTATAAGCTTCTGTGTGTGTGTGTGCGCGTGCGAATTAAACCTGTAATCTGTGTTCAGTTCACCAGGTTGGTGTGCGGAGCTCATCTAATGACGCAAAACACATAATGCGACTGGTGAGGAACAGAACACACATTATATATAAAATATATAAATACCAAGTGCTGTGTGTGTGTTTGTTGTGTATGTTTACACCCTGTACGTGTGTCCTCCTGCTCAGGGTGCCAAAGATGGACAGCTGTTTACCGAACAGAATTTTCTTCAAAGAGCTGCCAAACCTGCTGCAGGTCCGTGTGTAACCTCTCGCCCCGATGGGCTTCGTTTATCCAGCTGGATATGCACACATTTATTCATAAAGGTGAAAAGTTCTTAAATGTGAGTGTGTGTAAATTTACACATACATTACAGAACTTTACCTTTTATGGAGTTTTGTGGGCGTCACTAAATGCAAATGAGCCGTGCTGGGAAAGCGTGTTGGGCTTTTTGGGAGATTTAATAGCGTATATTACACGAATACAGAGAAATTCACAGCTTGTTTTCTAGCAGAAAACTTGTAGTTTGGTTTGGTTTTACGCAAATGTTTGCGAAAGATAGGTGCACTGTGTGTGATTTGGGGATCTATTATCAGAAATGGAGTATAATATTCACCAGTACGTCCTCATTAGTGTATAATTAGCTGTAACTCTGAATCGTTGTGTTTGCGTAAGTTTAGAGCGAGCCCTTTATACCTA
>JAQQZU010000007.1:23692364-23704026 GCA_030068025.1 Parauchenoglanis punctatus | reverse complement strand
TCTGCAGTGGCTCTGCACGAGGGCTTCTGCTAAACACTATAAACAGTTTAAACTCCACAGATTATTCCAGATATAAATAGCAGTAATCCATGCAGATTATATGATCTGAAGTCGATCAAGTCCAGATTTATGCTACGTAAATTCTCACACACTCAGGAGCACAAGTATGACACCATTTTTTTTTTAAATTACACGATTTTCATGAGTACTATATTTCTTGCTAAACACTCGTAAGAATGATTTATGAATAAATCCGTCCGTATCCGGCTCGATAAATGAGGCCTGTTGATCCTTCATCTTATCATACAGTGTTTTTTGGGGACTTTTGATGTATTCCATCCTCTTTTTACACCAAACACGAGGAAGGAAAGAAAGAAACAGATGTAACACAATGTCTCATAGGAACAAACGAGTTTAGCTCGCTGGGGAACTGGTTGCTATGGCATTCCAGCTGGTTGTCATGACACTGATAGGTGGTTGCCATGGTGTTCCAGGCGGTTGTTACGGTGGGTATAAACACTGATCTAATTTTTGTCAAATTTTCAGCTGTCCCAGAGTTTTTAAACTTGTATCTTAGGCTGTGACTGTGTTTTTGTATACTTGTATAGTTTTATTTTCAGATCCGTTACTTGACTTGTGCAGGTTAATAATCACCTCAATCATGGAGTTTTCCACAACAGGACCTTCTTCCACAAAGACACTCCGAGCAAAGTGGGAAATTTTCAGGATTTCAGTGTGCTACTTTATTTTTCTGTAAAATCAATTATTCATTCATCTCCAATTCCAAATATCTTTGCTCTTAAACCTGTTTGTGGATTTGGAGTGTAAATCCCACTGAATGTTTATGTCCGGACTCGTCTGTGATCCCAGGCTGTGGAAGTGGATTAGTGCGGAGCTGTAGTGGTAATGTGAGGCAGGAACTTTAGCCGGTTAGCCGGAATGTCTGAGAATGCGTGAGTCAGCAGAACGCCGTGCAGTTATATCAGGCACGAGCAGAGTCAGGAGCTGGCTAATTTCAGCCTCCTGAAAATTGCGGTCCGCTTTATCGCGGCTCGTCTCCATGCTGTGTTGAGATCACACTTACTCCCTTATTGTTGGAGATTCCAGTCCTGCGTCCTGTATGATGGTCGTGTTGGTACTGAGAAAAATGTTACACATACTTCTACACGCTTTCTCATTTTTTTATACCGAAGTTGAACTCATAAGTAAAATATATTTCAAGCAGGAGCAGCTGAAACATTTCCATCTTCAGGATAAATGCTGAGAATAAAACGCATTAATGCACTGTTTTAGATCATCGAATTTACAGCAACAGGAGGCTCCACACTTAAAGATCAACATACACAAAGCAATTAATATTTACCCCTCATTTTTACTTATTGAAATCCTGAATATAATTAAAGCTTTTAGTTAATGAGGTGCATAATTAAAGTACTACGAAAGTCAAAAGTTTTAGTACCCCTCCCCTGGTGTTAAAATGTTAACAAATGGGTTTATTTTCAACATTCATGAATAAGAAAATTAAAATAACAAATACCTCTATGAGGATTTTTTATTATAGAGTAAAAAAATATGAAATAGATTTAACTGTGAAAGGTCAATTTGATTCACATTTATTATTATAAACATATTCAACTGTAAGACAAATCTAGATTAATAGAAACTTTCGGTCTTGATGAAAAAAGCACATCCACCATCATCAAATACAAATGTTTAAGGTTTTTAATGTTGAATTGTTTCTCATTTAACAAAATTCAGGATTATTTTTTTTAAATGTTTCAGTTAAACGTGTGTGTTTCCTGCACAGACCCGACTTTTAATCACAGTGCACATGTTATGGACAGGGTTGAGATCAGGACTAGTTTTAAGCTTAATGTTGTCCCGCTTTATCCATAACCAGCTCTGATGTGTGTTTGGGGTCTTTGTCCTGTCGGAACACACAACTGTGTCCAAGTTCCAACCATCTAGGTGAAGGTTTGAGGTTCTGCTGAAGGATTCTGAGGTTCTTCATTATTCCCTCCACTCTGTGCAGTGCAGCAGTTCCACTGGCAGTAAAACAGCCCCAGAGCGAGATGCTACACCACCATGAGGAACAGCTGCTACAGGGTTCCTCTGTTCCTCTGCTCGTTGGGGCCAAACAACTCAATCTCGGTCTCATCTGACCATAAAACTTTCCTCCAGAAAACTCCACTCCTCCACTTTAGTCCAGCTTGAAGTTGTGGATTTTGCAGCAGGAGCTTCTTTCTTGGACGGCGGCCACTCAGTCCACGGTGATGTAAAACTCTCTTGACTGTAGACGGTGTTCCAGCAGCTTCCGGTTCATGGCAGGCCTGTGCCTTCATGGTTCCTGGGTTGTTCCTGACCATCAGAACCAGTTTCCTCTCAGCTGAAGGTGATAGTTTGGGTCTTCTTCCCAATAACACCTCTCATTAACTTGTACTTGTACAAACCCTTTGTATGTTGTGCACAGAGAAACTCCCAGCTGTAGTCATCATGATCACTAACAGGAAGTTAAGAGGCCTTGGTCTTGGCAAGTTAAAAGGCATGCAGGAACTTTCTGCACCACTGAATTAATAATCTAAGTGTGTGGAATTAATAATCCCTGTGTTGATTTCAGAAAACCCAAAATAAATCTTGTGCACCAAATTTTGTTTTTTTTTTCCTCTTAAAGAACAGTAAAAGACATCACTGAAAGCCCGATACTGCCATGACATCCATGTCCATGATGAGTGTGTGTGTAAACTTCAGCTGTAAACTGGACAATTCCTGAAACGTGTGTTTGGATGTGTGTTTGGGTTTGTGGTAATGTTGTATAAAGCTACAGATACAGTCAAGTTTTAACCTCTTAGCAGAGGTAACCAGGTTCGGGGCTGAAATACACCCTGGTACTTCGCAGAGGAAGATGATAGAGACAAAACAAATGGAGGTTTATAATTCATTGCAGTCTTGCCTCATTGGTGTGCCGGGGAAAATTACCAACGTGTTTGTCATCACTCGGTGTAACGACAGGTCTTAACAATTAAATCTTTTTCCATGGAGGAATAACGCTGTGGGGAAAAAGTTCCTGACCGCAAACCTGGGAACGACATTGTTGCTCGTGCTGGATGGAAACGAGCACATTTCAGCGCAGAGAACGTTCACGTCCGCTCCGAATGGCGAAATCGTTACCTTCTCCTTCTCAAGCGTCCCACTTTGCTCTTCATGTTCTGCTGCTTACACAGTTTTCGCAACGCCTCGCTGTTTCTAACAGAGGCAGTGCTGAAAGTCTTAATCAACCCAAGTGAAATAACATTGTTAATAGGAATAAATGTACACATTTGTGATTCAATTTTTTTAAATGATCCTTTCATCTGAATGCAAACATGCCTACATGTTGGTTCAGTATAATAAACACAACACACACACTCTTCCACCTTTTTCTTTTCAGACACACTTGGTATTCTCAGTGTGTTTAAAGTATCTCAGTGTGACTAACATTAGTGAATCATTCTGTCATCGTTACTGCTTTATTAAATCAAAAGTGAATTATTTTGCAATCAGTTTAGACATTTTACATTAATGTTAATCAGTAGACGAGCCACATGTAAGAGGACGTGCTGCTGTTAATTTATTACAGTCTCGATGTTTCTCTGTGGCAACGTGACCCTGAAGATTTCAGCGAAAGCTGAACGTCACTTGATGTCATTTATAAACCCAAAGTGACAGAAGGGCTTTTCTAGGATTAGCAGGACTCCGTGTGACGGCTTTATTCCATCCGTTCTCCTCTGATGGCCTTCTGTGACTCCCTGACGCGTGTGTGTGTGTGTGTGTGTGTGTGTGTGTGTGTGTGTGTGTGTGTGTGTTTGCACTTGGTGCGCTGAGGCTGTGTTTACCCTGAGGACCTTGATACACAGTTCCAAAAGCTGAGAAAATATGAAAGGTGAGTGAGGATCAAAACCATTAAACACAGAAACAGGAAATAAAGCAACAGATAAAAACAGGACTTAAAGTTAACGAGGAACAGAATCAAGAGGACATACAGCAAATAAGCAAACTAAGGCTTAACACAGAACAGGTGAGCACATTAGGATAATCAGCTATTTACAGGATGGAGGCAAAGACAAACACAATGACATCATTAATAACCCACTTTTTGGGTTGTTTAGTGCTGATTGAAGCTACATTGTGGATCTTGATGCACAATTCCGAAATTTTGACACAGATCTGAATATTTTTGTGCAGTCTCTTTATATATCAGTAAGATCTGACCTATGTTTGATTCCCGTATTTACATCATGACGAAATTATGAAAACAGTAACGCTTACTATTATCCTCACTCTGCCTTGACTCGACACATGTCTTTGTGTACGGCCCGGGTTCTGCCTCAATACTAAAGCCAGTTTATTCCATCCGTTCTCCTCTGATGGCCTTCTGTGACTCCCTGACGTGTGTGTGTGTGTGTGTGTGTGTGTGTGTGTGTGTGTGTGAGAGAGCGAGAGACATTTGAGCACCAAAGGATGAATTTTGGCCTCGTTTATCACATCGCAATGATAAGAACCAACAGAAAGATCAGACGTGACATAATTGTCCAGATATCTGATATTTGAATTTAGAACCCTGTTTAAATATCGGATGTAAATGAGGTTGGTGATGTAAATGCAGCCTGAGAGAGAGATCATTAGATTAGAGGGTTTTATTGTCAGAAGTGTGCAGTAGTAGCATTCTCCGAGGCCTTGCTGCGTCAGTACAGAAGTCAGAGACAGCAGCGTACGCACTCAACAACAATAAACACAACACAACATGTTAAATATAACACAGAGCACAGTGGTGTAGTGTGTGATGAGCACGGCATTATCACTACCAGCAGCCTGGGTTATAGATATACAGTAACTATTCAATGTGTTGTTTTATTGATTTAATAATCATGACTGAGTAAAGTTATACTATTCATTCAGAGCAATCTTAAAATGCTCTAAGCTGAAATCACAACTGCAACAGCAATAAGCAAAAAAATGATACTGTTAATTTTAACTTTACATTTAATTGCAAGGAGGAAAGAAGGAAAGTGCAGGAGGGTCGGGGTTCTGGCTCTGAGACGGCTGGAGCAGAGGGGCAGCTGGTCGGGGTTAGGAGGGTTCAAGTAAAAATAACTCCCTTGGGTAACGTAAGAACCCGATTGGACACGGGAAAAAGACCAAAGATGAAGGAGGCACTAAATTACAACCACTTTCTTTCATCCTGTCTCAGTCCAAACACTTTCTGCTCTGTGAGACAACATTTTTTTCAGATAATAAAGTTTTTTTAGGAATAAATTGAATGAAACTGACATTTTAATCCACATTAAATGTAAAGACAATGAAATGACATGTTTTGTCGTTTGTTTTATTTTGTTTAGAAAGTGGATCCTAATTGTATTAATCTTGACGGCAGTGTGATAATCCTCAGTAACGTTCAGTGTTTTAGACGCGGCCAGCTGCAGAGATCGGATTTCTGGCTGCGTTTCTGCGTGTTAGCTTTAGTAAAAGCCTGCTGTAAACTTGCCGTCATGGCGACACAATGCTCCTGTGAAGATTTGTCGTGTCTTTGGGGTCTCGATGTCATGCGCAATTTACATCTTAAGGATGTCAGACATCATAATGATGATAATCTGCAATCAACATGTGGAAACCAGCGCGAGGATCAAAACAGGAAACTCAGAAACAGGAATAAGGCACTGAGAAAAACTTCATGAGAAACGTAACAAGAAAACATAAGTCTTCACAATGAAGAGCAGAAACAAGAGGATGTAAATATGCACAATAATCCAAGGCTTAACACACAACAGGTGAACACGTTAGGATAATCAACCAGTTACAGGACGGAGCGGAGACCGGGAAAAAACAGAACAAAACACACAAAATAACAATGCATTATCTAATCATTAAGCAGTAAATAATTAGAAATAACCTTCCCTTTTGCTTACAGGTATAAAAAAACTTACATTTCATTTACATACATACTGGAACAATAAGTTGGCTTTTAAGGCTTGCTATTTTAAAATCATAGACAGATCAGACAGAATCTGATCACATCACTCCAAAGTCTTGAGCTGTGTTTTCCCTTTATGTAAACTTCACATTAAATTCACATGTTTAGACACTTCACGTTACTGTTTCCATAAACGTTTTCACGCAATAGTGAATGTAGGTTTTACTTTCTTGAATGCAAAATTTCATGACGTTCCAGGCTTCCTGATTTAATCCCGAGCTCGTGTTTCAGTCTGTGTGGCGTTCCATATGTAGGTTCCTCCACATCCTCCAGTTTCCTCCCTCCTCCCAGAGACATGCCAGTAGGTTGGCTGGAGACTCCAAATTGCTCCCTAGGTATGAATGAGTGTGTGAAGGTGTGTCTAATCCAGGGTGTATTCCTGTTTTGTGTTAAGTATTCCTGGAATCGATTCCGGATCTATAGTCACCAGGATAAAGTGATTACTAGAAGTGAATTAAGGAACGTTGTGAAGTGCTGAAGTGCACCAGCACGTGTTTCTTACACGTGATCACAGGGATTAATCACACAGTAATCAGAATGCTGTGAGTTCCAATCCCAGCATCACCAAAGTGCCACCTTCCAGAGCACGACTGTTCATCGTTAACTAATTGTACTGGATGGAATTTCCGTATGAGTGAAATGTTGAAAAAAAAGTATATATATATATATTATACAAGATGTTTCTGTAAAGGAGAAGGTTTGGCCTACAATGTTCTGCTCTTTGGGATAGACTTTAAAAAAAAGCAGCAAATTTAAAATTAAAAGAATTAATTTGGGTCCAAATGGACTTCTACTGTGGGCTGTGTGTGTGTGTGTGTGCGTGTGTGTGTGCGTGTGTGCGTGTGTGTGTGCGTGTGTGTGTGTGTGTGCGTGTGTGTGCGTGTGTGTGTGTGTGTGTGTGTGTGTGTGTGAAATAGCCAAGAATACTTGCTGCTGCGATTACAGCTCCTCATTTTCTTTACATTTTGATTATTTGTTTTTTTTCTCAAGGTGATCGAGTGATGTGGTATGTTTTTATATCTTTGTTGAGACCAAATGTGTCCATAAAGACAAGAATATCTGACAGTTTTGATTTGACATCAGGAAAACTGTTTATTTTACTAAAACAGCTGAAAGTTTTCCTTTTGGTTACTGAGGTAAAGGTTGGTGTTAGCTTTAGCTGTAGTGCTAATGGGTAAATAATTTTATCCTCGTGAGGATATTAAGACAAACATGTGTGTATTTTATGGTTAGAAAGTAAGAGCAAGACATCCTGGGGTGAGCGAATGTTCTGGGCGGTGAATCCCATATTTAGCCATATGGATGGTCAAATGTCTTTGCACAGCGAATTGCATATGAGCTCCTTAAAAAAAAGGAGCGAGGCTCGGCGTCAGCCAGTGGGAACGGCGCTCAGGGACAGTATCGGGTGTCCTTCAGGACCTGTAAGACCAAAGCACATATTTGTCAGCTGCTTGAGACACTCAGCTCGCACTCCAGGTCAGCGTTGAGTTCGGTGCAGACGCTCTTCACCTCCTCTCTGTTTTATTTTCTGTCGGCCACCGGGACAATAAGCAGCCATGGATGCCATCAAGAAGAAGATGCAGATGCTGAAGCTCGACAAGGAGAATGCCTTGGACAGAGCAGAACAGTCTGAGGGAGACAAGAAGGGAGCGGAGGACAGAACCAAGGGGGTCGGTTTCAATGCGGACCTTAAAATAGAACCAAAAAGGGCTTTAAAAGAAGTGTGATGATGATGATGATGTTTGTTTAGCAAACATATCTGACTGACATTTAGATATGAATATTTTTTAAATAACTATACAAATTTTTGGGTTTTATGTGCAGATAATGACTATTTATTACATAATCATTAACAATTTATTAATCATAAAAAACTTTTTTGGGAGGATGTTGTTTAGCTGCTCATTAAAGCTATAAAAATCAAAACATGATCCAACACCCATTAACATTATTCCAAAGAGTACAGACAAAGAAGACAGTAGAACAACATTAGAAAGCCGTTAAGTATCCTTGAAAGAAAAAAATCTACGAGTGCTTAATTTCATAATCTCCAGAATCACTGAGGAACTAAACGATGTTCTCAAGAACACAAAGAGAAGATTCTCAACTGTTCCATTGCTCACAGAACCCTTAACCCTTAATCATTTACCTGGAAAGCTGACTAAAGTTTACCTTTAAATACAATCCAGTTACAAGTGTTTTTATGACTTTATCCAGGTGAAAGATGCGTATTAAAGGTGATCCCCACCACTGACCAAAGATAACCTCAGTACCTTTTCTCTGAGAATGCACTTTGTGTAAACCTCCTAAAACATGTGATCATATCAATGAGTTTGATATGACAACATTAACATTAACACTGACTCTGAGAACCACTTGTATTTTAACCCCATCGTTTCTTGTTTCTTTTCTTTTTCTTCCTCTCTCTCTCTCTCTCAGCTGGAGGATGACCTGGTCGACCAGCAGAAGAAACTCAAAGGCACCGAGGACGAGCTGGAAAAGTACTGCGAGGCCGTGAAAGATGCTCAGGAGAAGCTGGAACTGGCTGAGAAGAAAGCCAGCGATGTGAGTCATATAGCTGCATGTGCATGTCCTCTAATTAGGGGAGGAAAAAGGAAAAAGTGTGTATTTTGTAGTACGTGCACACACACACACACACATATTAAAATGCACAGAACTGAGATTTGTATGTCTGAAACTCCTGTTTACACCTCTGAGAACTCCTTACTGAATTATCATTAATGCACGAATCCTCTCAGGGTGTAATGTAGCCGGACACTGATTTCACAGTGACATTAAATGGGTTTCGTTATAAATAACAAGCCGCAGCTCTGTGTGCAGGTCCATAACAGTTAAATTTAGAGCAGAGCTTTATAAGGTAACAGCAGGTACGAGCCCCTAAAAGCCATGAGGTTGAAATAGGTCTACTTGTGGGCTACGTATAGCATTTCACAGTTCGTCCCCTGCACAGAGAAGAGAGGTCTATTTCAGACGCAGATAAATTCGAAGAACATGCTTTCATCGGGAAGAGTTTAGCAAATCCGAAAAACATAATTTATAAAAATTCCTATTGAGGTTAACGACAGCAAAGAAGAACGTTAGCGAGTGTGAAAATATTAACCACTAGATGGCGCTGCTGCAAATTTATAATCTTGTTTTATAATTAGAAAACGACTAAATAACTAACTACATACAAGAATGTATACTACTACTGAGATCAAGAGTATTATCAGTGGTGAATATTACAAAATAAATACAAATTATGGAAATAGTATTGTAATCTCCAGATTCTCCTTAATGTCCATTGTAAAATGTTTAAGCTTACAATTCTTCTTATTGCTTCATTTTATGTGTATAATAAAGTACCATAATAACGATAAAAAAAATTTCAAATGATTTTTTGGTTTGTAATGGACCTGAAATTTAACATAACATATTTTTTAAAGTTTAATATTCCTGTCTTATTAACATAATTTTGCAACCTGAACAGTTTTACTGAATTCACTGATGCTTAGACTAAATATAGAGACAACAAAATAACATACTACTACTTTATAATAACATACTACTAATAATTTATATATATATATATATATATATGTGTGTGTGTGTGTGTGTGTGTGTGTGTGTGTGTGTGTGTGTGTGTGTGTGTGTGAGTGTGTGTAAAAATGGTTTTAAAAATACAGACTGATGCTTAACTGAATTTCTATTCTAGTTGATGTTGTTTATAAAAGAAGGTTTATGATGGAAATTCATATTCATATAATAACAACACACCAAAAAATAACGTAAATCAGTAAACAAGCTTTCTGCTGACTTGTGACGTCACTGTACCCAGTGGGAGGGGTTTATAGCCTTTTTCATAGCTCGTTAGTTTCAGCTAACGGACAAAAACAGTGAAATAGGCGATTTTCTGTTGCGTTTGCGAGTAATAATTTGATCAGTCGGCTACATTTTACACAGTTTAATAAAGGACATACAGTTGCTCTAAAAATCTGAAAAGCGATTGACCGAATTTGTTGTTTCTACATGTCTTTTTTTACTTTAACTTTGCAGGTTACATTTCCTAAGTTAGAACTTGGAAAGTTTATTTTTTGGTTGATTTTTATAAAGATCTGGCAACCCAGCTCTGTATAACCTCAGGGAACTAATAACAGAGACGAGCTGCCTGCACTTTCACACACTCTCACGTTAAAACGTGTTAAAATAGTAGGCTTTTTTTCATATATAGCGTGATGCTTTATTGCGGTAGTATGCGGGTTTGGGTGTATCCTAGGAAACGCCGGTGAACTTCCGGTTGTTTTGGTGCGTCTCTCGGTGCGCGTGCAGCGCCAGCACCCAGCCTCATAACCATCATCCAGCGAAACATCCTGAAGCTCAGTGGGCAGCATGGCCGCAGTCCCGCACCTCGAGGCCGTGAAAAAGAAAATCAAGTCTCTGCAACAGCTGACTGATGAAACGCAAAATAAGAGCGCGAGACTACAGGCGGAGCTCGAGAGGGAGAGAGCAGCGCGCGCGTCGGTAAGGCCGAGAGGAGAGGTGGAGGCGTTAAATCCGTTTAAAGCGCATTAGCACTGAATCTGACTGCTGCTCACTCATTAGTGCAAGATGCGTGTAAAATAGTGTCTAATAATAATAATCTAATGCGCGCGCACACACACACGCGCGCGCACACACACACACACACACACACACACACACACACACACAGAGAGAGGCAGAGCGGTGTAGTGATGCGGCACTCCTCAGCGCAGTGCAGTGCAGCCTGCAGGGTGTGGGGTCTGAACATTAGTACCAAATAAAGGTACCGAACTGCGGCTGGTTCTGTAGTGGTGCCATTAAGCGTACTACACTTTCAGTACCTGAGAAACCTGGTGTGCTGTAGACATTTAGAGATTTAGAGTTTTACTGGGACAGGTTTTGAATTTCCACATCAGCTCAAACATTTCTGAAAGTGTTGAATATTTATATGTGAAGGGAAAATGTTTTATTCTAAACACGACTGACTGAAAACCATTTTTAATGACGCTTGCTAGTTTGGGACATCTAACGTCTCCAAATTACTCATCAGCATTTTCTATCACTATATGAACTGTAAACTAAACATCCTGTAACAGTCTATAATTCATTTCTTGCAGCAGTAACAACAATAACAAGCCAAGTGCTTCTACTTTTTCCAAAATTCAGAACCTATCTATTCTAAAAATTCAGTATGAATGTCAGGTAATAACTAGAGGCTGATGCAAAGGGTTCATTTGAAAAACAGCAGACAAATCCAAAACATGATTCACAACCATAGTCAAGAAACAGGCACAAAGTCAGGAGTCGGGCAAAGCAAGGCGAGATCAAATCCAGAGTAGCAATAACAATAAACAAGGCTTGGTAAAGTCAGGCGTGTAACGCTGAGTGTTTACTTTACAACTTGGTTGTGGTTAGGAGTCCATATTTATGTGCTAGGGTGAAATGCTGCGTTCCATTTGTACTGGGAAGTCGGGATTTCTGAGTTCCTAGTCAGAAATGTCAACTGGAATGAGGATGGGATCCCTTTTGAGTCTGGTTCCTCTCAAGGTTTCTTCCATTTGCCATCTCAGGGAGTTTTTCCTCGCCGCCGTCGCCACAGGCTGCTCATTAGGGATATATATAGATAAATGTATA
>JAQQZU010000007.1:23655621-23666210 GCA_030068025.1 Parauchenoglanis punctatus | reverse complement strand
AGATGAGGATGGGATCCCTTTTGAGTCTGGTTCCTCTCAAGGTTTCTTCCTCTTGTCGTCTCAGGGAGTTTTTCCTCACCAGCGTCGCCACCGGCAGCTCATTAGGGAGATCTATATACAAATTCGTAGTTTCATAAGATTATAGTCAGATCTATATACTCCTGTGAAGCTGCTTTGTGACAATGTCTGTTGTTAAACGTGCTATACAAATAAAATTGAATTGTTAATTGTTGGATTAAAATATAATAACCTATTAACTAAAATATTCTGTTTATTAGATATGCAAAGAAAACCAACTCCCTCCATTTTCTTCTCTTTTCTTTAGCTTTTGGCATTCTGTAAAAAAAAATAGCTCTGATTTATTGTTGAATCTATTAGTACAGTCAGTCGCACAACAGCTTCTTCTCACTTTAGATCAGTTTTTAATGTATTTTCGTGGGTTTTGAGCAAACAACATAATTAAAGTCAGGAAAATCTAAGAGATTATGTAGCCTACGGATAATCGCTGTTCATTGTTTTTATTTCCTTGATTCAAATTGCCAGAACTTGTACCGCAATTTATTGTTGCATGATCTATCGATACATGCCTAGCTTTGCCTCTATAATTTGTGTTTTATAGTCACTTAATTCAGTCATATTATTGATGGAGTCAAAAAACTGCTTTTAGGCTTGTGAATGAGTTTGGGGGGAAAACACTATTGTGTTCATTTAATCTGATCTGAATGGTGTGTGTGTGTGTGTGTGTGTGTGTAGGTGGTGGTGTCCGTGTCGGCCGGCTACAGGCACAGTGCAGCGGTCAGTGAGGATGGAGAGCTGTACACGTGGGGAGAAGGTGACTTTGGAAGACTGGGTATGTTTATATGTTTCTACATTTATGTTTCTGCATTTGTGTTTATGCTGGATGAGTTCTAAAGCTAAATGTGAACGCGTGTGTTCTCAGGCCATGGTGACAGCAACAGCCGCAACATCCCCATGCTCGTGAAAGACATCAGCAACGTGGGCGAGGTGTCCTGCGGCAGCTCACACACCATCGCGCTGTCCAAAGACGGACGCACCGTTTGGTCCTTCGGGGGCGGAGACAACGGTGAGTCGTGTGCATCATCTGGCGTCTGCATTCGCCACGTCGTACGACTGTGATGATTTTATAAACAGATATAGTAATTATATAATAATATTAAGTCATTTTAGTAATATATCGTATTATTATTAATTAATAATCATGTTAATTCCCGGGGGAATTTGGGGTTTAACAGCAGCGGAAAGACGGGAGAAGAATATAAATAAAAATATAATACACATACTGTAATGTATAATAGAGTAATGAGCTATAAAAAAGATATAAAATGAGGAAAGAACAGTATATGTAGCGCAAAACCATATGATGGTGAGGAACAAATGAGCAAAACTTGAGATTCAGGCTTCAGCCTTAAAAAAACCCTTAAACTATTCTACAGTTTGTAGGTTTACAAACAACTGGACTTTATGAATTTTTGTGATCACAAGCCTTGACCATCTTACATTTTATTTTTTAAATTCCAAGTTTATAATTTCAGACTGCTGTAACATTTTATCAGTTTTTTTTATTTTTATCAATCTTCCACTGTTTGTGGGTCGCTGGACGTGGATGCGGGGCAGATGGACAGAGAAGAGCATTTTCCATTTTTAGTCTGCTGCCTAGGCTAGTGCAGCGTATCAGTGGAAAAAAAGAAAGAAAAAACAGCGAAAGAGACTCAAATAACACACTTTTTAATCATATGCAGTATGGCTTGTTTGAACATGACTCTCAGTAACATCAAAAAAATAGTAGCACGACAAAGTCTTTGTTGGAGCGATATTCGTCATATTAATTTGTAAAATAATGTCTTGCGTTTGTAATTGTTGTAATATGTAATATATATATATATATATACAGATATATATAAAAAAAGTCATGGTAGTTACAGCATCTCAAATATGATGTCTACGATGTCTTGCGTGACCTGTGACGCGTTCTCTCGGACAGGTAAGCTCGGGCACGGCGACACCAACCGCGTGTACAAACCCAAAGTGGTGGAGGCTCTACAGGGAATGTTCATCCGTAAAGTGTGTGCCGGAAGCCAGTCTTCTCTGGCCCTCACCTCCACTGGACAGGTAAGAATGTGGAACGTTAGAGAAGTGTTTCATCACACGTTTTCGGAAGCCGAGTGTATGTCAGCTTCCGTATGTTGTACTCGTTTCCCAGGTGTACGCCTGGGGTTGTGGTGCCTGTCTGGGCTGCGGATCCTCCGAAGCCACCGCTCTCCGACCCAAACTGATCGAGGAACTGGCCACCACCCGCATAGTAGATATCTCGATCGGAGACAGTCACTGCCTGGCGTTGTCACATGGTACATTTTTACACCCACATCTCATATATTTCATGTAACAGCTTGATTGCGTAGTGATGGCTGATGATGCAGTGTGTGTGCGCGCGCGCGTGTGTGCGTGGAGACGTGCAGTATAGATGCGGTGTCAGGTGTGTGGGTGCACTAAACACAGAGGAGAAGAAAAATGCACTGACTCAGCCTTAAATAAGAGGAAGCATGTGACGGAGTGAGCGTGTCAGTCGGCTTGTGTTGTTTTAATCCTAACTTCGGGGTCTAACCCTCTTTAAATTCAATCTCACATTATATTTATATAATTTCTTCAGCACAATCTTCTCTTTTGCAATAAATCACTGACATACAGTTGAAGTCAAAAGTTTGCACACACCTTTACATTTCAAGTACATTTCAACTCTTTCAATTTTTCACAATTCCTGACATTTAATCCTAGAAAACATTCCCTGTTTTAGGTCAGTCAGGATGGCCACGTTATTTTAAATGGGTGTGTAACGATACATCGTGCACCGATAAATCACGACACAAATTTATGGCCATTCGATCCGATGAACCGTGATTCATCTCTTAGCTAGGAAAAACAAGCTGTAATTGAGTTGTTTATACTGCAGAGAGTGCAATAGCGGGAATAGCAGGAAGTAACGCAACTCTAATGCTGCGATAACACACACAGAAAACCAGATCTACACTAAGAAAGAGTGTGTGCGCTCATTACAGACACATTCAGCGAGAAATCCAAGCTCTTTTTACGGACTGCTGGAAGATAGAGAAAAGAGAAGCAAATGGAGGGAGCTGTTTTATGTGTGTTAGCTTAATTTTTAAGAATGTTTATTAAATTGTTTTTAGTTAATAAGCTAATTGCTGTATTTTACGCAAACCTTTATTAATGTTTGTAAATAATTTTTCTTGATTATCAAGAAAATGAAGCAGAAGTATATATTTTCTATTTAACAAATGGAATATTTAAGTTGGTAATGAATAGGAAAATAAATGTTGCATTTTCTGGCAATAAAATTCTTTTAATTTTTTGTTTTATTTTCTTCAAAAATGTCATGGAGAAATCAAACCGTGAATCGAATTGTACCGTGAATTGGATGAATCCTTACATGTCTAATTGTGAGTGTGAAATGGCAGAATAATAGTAGAGAGAATGATTTATTTCATTTTTTATTTCTTTCAACGCATTCCTAATGGGTCAGAAGTTTCTGCACCCTTTGCTTGTATTTGGTAGCGTTGCCTTTAAGTTGTTGAACATTTTTGGCGAGCCTTTCATTAGCTGGAGTTCTGGCTTTTTCCTGGTGTAATCGAGTCAGGTTTGTACACTTCCTGTGCAACGTTCTGTCCTCACACGTTCTGTCCGCAAATGTTCTCTCAGATCGAGGTCAGGGTTTTGTGATGGACTCTCCAACACTTTAACTTTTGTTGTTCTTAAATCATTTTGCCACAGCTTTGGCGGTATGCTGTGGGTCCGTGTTCATTTGCGACCAAGCTTCAACTTCCTGCCTGATGTCTTGAGACACTTTCTATTTTGTGAAGTCTGTACACTAAATTTAGCTGTATTCTCATGGTGCCATGGTGAACCCCGTAGCATGAAATGATCTTTTTAAACGCCGATAGCTCCTGTAGCACCTAGTAGACGTTCTGTTCTCTTTTTAATCTGTTGTAGATTTAACATTTATGTAAAGTTTTCATGATTGTAGTTTCTCTGTTTCAACAGATATTTCTGACCACCGTAAAAGCATTCCTGTTCTTGTTCTTATTGCACATTTTGTAGATAATGAAGTTTATGCCTGGGGTAATAATTCGATGGGTCAGTGTGGTCAAGGCAACTCAACCGGTCCCATCACCAAACCCAAGAAGGTGATTGGTTTAGACGGCGTGGCCATTCAGCAGATCTCTGCAGGCACCTCCCACAGCCTGGCCTGGACCGCCCTTCCCCGAGACAGGTTAGCCACATTCACATCTACTCTGAGGTCGAGGTTGCACAGTGTAGGGAGTTTATATGACACCTCGATGGGCTGAAAGATGAACCTGGTCTGGAATTAATAATTAGTCTACAACTTGAAGCTATTTGTTTCAGTTAGCTTGTAAGAAGGTACATTTTCCTATGTGTGAGTGCTAAATAATTATATATTCTTAGCAAACACAAGATATATTTTAAGTATGTGTGTGTATGTGTAGTGTGTCCAGTCAGGTTTCCATCCCGCTCTTGGTTTCACAACGACGTCGATCTCGAACAGAGTCGAGTCACCAATTCCAGTCGATTCACTAATTCTGACTGATTCATTAATTTATTGATTTCATTGAAAACTAAGAGTCGTCTACAAAACTTTGGCGTCAGGTCCACGCAATGAAGATGAATCTGAGATTTTCAGCTAGCAAAACAGACAGCTGATATGTATTTTGTCTTTATTATTGTACATGTTGTTTGCTGAAGCTTTCACGTTTTTTGTATTCAGTATAATTTAAAATAATGCAACTAATCAATTCATTCAGTTGCAGCTTTACTGATGACACTGTGTGCCTTATAGATACTGATGCTTAGTATTATATATGTTATGAGCATTTCTCTCTCTCTGTGTGTGTGTGCGTGTGCGCAGGCAAGTGGTGGCATGGCACAGGCCGTACTGCGTGGATCTGGAGGAGAGCACGTTTGCTCATCTGCGTTCGTTCCTGGAGAGATATTGTGATGGCATCAATAACAAAGTCCCTCCGCTCCCCTTCCCTTCCTCCAAGTATGTCGGAGCACTTTCACTCTGTTAAAAACTTTAATGTTTTGTTAGTTCCTGTTCTCCCTTACATTATAGCAGCTATAAACAGTCATTCCCTCACCTGCCTGTCTTAATTCTCTCTTTTTAGTTACTAACAGTGCAGCTTGTTACGCATGTTACCATCAAACCGTAAAGTGTAAACTCCTTCAAACAGTTCATAATCTATGTAAAAATACCTGCTATATCATGACCTAATTTATCATGATATAGACATTGTACCTTTCTATTGCACGCCTTTATTGGAAACTTGATTCTGATTGGTCAGTTACGGCATTCTGCTGTCTGTTACCAGGTCCAATCATATCGAGCCGAAAAAAGAAGTTTGGTAAATTTTGTTGCTTTAATAATCAAATTAATGTCATCTTATTCATGGCACCTTGTAACAAAAAAAAGGTTACTCTATGAGAAAACACATGAATTATAACACTAAGTAGGCTAATCTTAGGAATGCTGTGTTGCTATGGAGTTTATGTTGCTATGGACACAACTCCAACTGTAGAGTCTAATGGAATATTTTTTTAACGGAATGAAATAAAATTATTATGTGTCAAATTGTTGATTTCTTTAGTAAGTAGCTGTGTAATAAGCAATATCATGAACATTATTGTGAAATAAACCCCTTTAGTGTGAGTCAAGAGCCCTCCTACATCACCATGTCGCGGTTTATTTCGCAGTAATGATCATCTCGCTGTGTGCTGTATTCTTCTTCTTATTATTATTTTTACCTTGTATGGTTATTTGATGTTTGTTTCCAACTTTGTCTGGGCCACAGAGAGCACCATAACTTCCTAAAGCTGTGCCTGAAGCTCTTATCCAATCACCTGGCTCTGGCGCTGGCAGGGGGCGTGGCCACCAGTATCCTAGGGCGACAGGCTCGGCCTCTTCGCAACTTGTTGTTCAGATTGATGGATGCATCAGTGCCTGACGAGATTCAGGAGGTGTGTGTGTGTTTCTACATTTCCTTTTTGATTGATTTAGCGCCCTCACATTTTAACTGTGTGTGTGTGTGTGTGTGTGTTCCAGGCGGTCATTGAGACTCTGTCTGTAGGTGCCACCATGCTGCTTCCACCTCTGAGGGAAAGAATGGAGCTTCTGCACTCACTCCTTCCTCAAGGACCTGACCGCTGGGAGAGCCTCTCTAAAGGACAGGTGAGCTTGTGTGTGTGTGTGTGCGCGCGCGCGCGTGTGTGTGTGTGTGTGTGTATATGCATGTTATTGTGTGTCTGTGTGTTACAGAGGATGCAGCTGGACATCATTCTTACCAGTCTCCAGGATCACACCCATGTCGCCTCCCTTTTGGGCTACAGCTCTCCACCAGATGTCTCTGAAGCCCTCACACTGTCCTCAGACCCCACACACACACCAGACACACACCCTGACACACACCTTGCTGAGATCCTCATGAAGACTCTACTCAGGAACCTGGGCTTCTACACGGTGAGTGTGCAGCATGTTACCTGGAGCTTTACACTCTCTTATTGCCCCTGCTGAGTCCCGTCATGTTAAGTGTGTGTGTGTGTGTGTGTGTGTGTGTGTGTGTGTGTGTGTTTACAGGATCAGGCTTTTGGGGAGTTGGAGAAGAACAGTGACAAGCATTTACAGGGAACGTCGTCGTCTGATAACAGTCAGCCTGCTCACCTCCACGAGCTCCTCTGCTCTCTTCAGAAACAACTGCTGGCCTTCTGCCACATGAACCCTGTCACTGAGGTACGCATGCGCACACACACACACACACACACACACACAAACAGAGACAGACAGAAACAAATGCACACACAGCAAGAGAGACAAACACAGACACCCCCACTCACACAAATGGATAGAGACACAGACAGCCACAAACACACACTCACATATTGTCACAGATAGACACACACATGGACAGGGAAACAAACACACATAATGATAGACACATGTGGCATGAGAGACGCAAATGGACAGAGATGCAAACACTTATGGACAGACATGGACAGAAAGAGACACACACACAGATGGACAGTCACACAAACGTATAGAGAGACCGACACAAACACACAGATGATCGCATATACACAGATGGATAGACACACACAGGCAGACAACACATACACATGGACAGACAGATGCACATGCAGAACAAACACACAAGATATACTCACAAAAAGAAAGCATAGTGATATGCATGATGCCTGCCCCACTGACTGATTTGATTACATTGAGTGTGTGTGCCATGTCCGTCCATCGGCGTGTGTGTGTGTGTGTGTAGGACTCCAGCAGTGTGGCTCTTCTCCATAAACACCTGCAGCTTTTGCTGCCTCACGCCACAGACATTTTCACTCGCTCAGCCGTGCTTCTGAAGGAGAGTTCTGGAAACGGCAGCGTGCGTGAGAAACTTCGAGGTATGTGTGTATGTGTATGCACACACATGCACATTTGCAAACAAGCATGCCAAAAATGTTTGTTTGTTTACCTTTGGGACATTCAGGGTTTAAACTGGCTACCTGTGTAAATTTTTCATGCGTGTGAGTGGAGTTGTTTTTATGGAATAAAGATTACTCTTACTTTCCATTTGAAATTGAGATAATGTGCAGGTTTGGTGTGTATTTTTCTCTTTAATTGGAGTTGACCAAAAAAATAGTATTTAAATCACAATCTTGATTTGTTGCACAATGTAATTTGAGTTGAGAACCTAAAAGAGATGCATGTTATTTTAACACTCTGGTGTGTGTGTGTGTGTGTTGTAGATGTGATGTACGTGTCTGCAGCAGGAAACATGCTGTGTCAGATCATGACGTCGTTGCTGTTGTTGCCTGTGTGGGTGGCTCGTCCACTTCTGAGTTTCCTTTTAGACCTTCTGCCGCCGTTAGACCGCCTCAACAGACTCCTGCCGGCCGCCACGCCGTTAGAGGACCAGGAGCTGCAGTGGCCTGTTCAGGGTAAAATAAAAGTCTGAATTCATGCCTATTTAAAATTTTTTGTTTGTTTAATGTAGTGTGTGATGAGTCCCTCGATTGCTCAGTGGAATCTGTGTCTCTGCGACTGGCAGCAGGAGTCTCAGAGCTGGCAGAGCCGGGGTGTGGGTCTGGTCCTGCACAGTCGTGGGTGTGGCTCATGGATCTGGAACGCACAGTGGCTTTGCTGATTGGGCGATGCCTGGGGGGAATGTTGCAAGGCTCCGCCCCCTCGCTGGAAGAACAGCACACGGCGTACTGGCTGAAAACCCCGCTGTTCAGCAACGGCCTGGAGACAGACATACCCCAGCTAGGTACACACACACACACACACACACACACAGACAGCTAGGTGCACATACACACACATAGACACATGTATACAGACGGCTAGGTGCACACACATGCATACAGACAGCCACACACGTACATATATACATATGCACAGACAGATACTAGGTACACACACACCCACACTCAGACAGCCTGGTACACACAAACCACACCCACACTCAGACAGGTAGGTACACACATACAGACACACACACACACATGCAGATCGAGTGGTACACAGGCATATACACAAGACAGGTGGAGAGACAGACATACACACACTGATGGACAGACAGGCAACATACAAATGGCCGGAGAGAGAATGATAAGCAGCCAGGCGCGCGCGCGCACGCACACACACACACACAACTGTAATCACTCCAGACCATTTATTCAGATTCGGAACTTCACTCTGTGTGAATTAATGGATGTTAATATAATGTGTGTGTGCTTTAAAGACTCGTGCATCAGCGCTCTCCTGGAGGCGGCTCTGTGTGGGAACGAGGAGAAGAAGCTGTTCGACTGCGCACTGCGAGCTGACATGAGTGTGTTAGTGGACCTGGCCCTCGGATCCACTAAAGAGCCCACACACAGCCTGTGGACCAACATGCTGGACTACGCCATTAGCAAGGGTAACACACTCACACAACCTACCCACACAAAAAATTAAAAATAAATGATCTGTAAAAAAAAAAAAAGAACTTTGCTGTATTGTGTGTGTTGTATGTAGACTGGGACAGTGCGACGCTGAGTAACGAGGCTTTGTTGGACACCGTATCTCGCTTTGTTCTGGCGACGCTGCTGAAACACACAGGGCTGCTGGGACATGCCTGTGGAGGGGGGAGGTAACACACACACACACACACTTACTTGGACTTGGTCTGTTCTCAGCCCTACTCACACAACATTTATTGCTTTTCGGGGTGATTTAATGATGTACTGTGTGAAACCAAACCTAACAGCAAATGAATCAAAAGAGTCAATTTCACTGATTCAGAATCAACAATTGAATTTATAGGTCTGAAACTACCCTTATACATATCTACTCTAATCACAGACCCACACATACACTTTAAACACTATAAACACACACACACACTCACACACACACACAGTGTGATCTGTTACAGTTATTAGACTCACAAACTGACTACTTTATACCTGTGATGGTGTTTATCAGGTATCAGCCATGTAAGCTGTTGGCTGAAGTGTACAGAAGTGTGTATAAGGTGCGGAATCGCTTACTGGCCTGCAAGAACATGGAGTTGGTACAAACTCGCTCACCATCCAGAGAGCGCAGGGTATGCACACACTTTTACATACATACAATTACTTGCATCAGTGTAATTTTCTCCCCAGATGCTTATTTTACTTATCAACACCTGCGTACCTCCTGTGTGTGTTTGTGTAGATCTCTGAGAATGTGGACTCGGTGGAACTGGACCCACAGGAACGCTCTTTTACTCGCACTATTGACGAGGAGGCAGAACTGGAGGAACGAGCCGACCGAGAGCGAGACCGAGAGGACAGCCATCAGGAGCAGGAGGATGAGGAGGAGCGGGAGCATGAGGTCATGACTGCAGGAAGTGAGCGTACGCACATACGTGCACGCACACATGTGCACACGCACGCACACCCCTCATAATTAGCTGTCAATATATGCTAGTGTTTTTGTGGTAAAATTAAATTTTTCTCTTGATATTTTTTCCTTTTTTTCCCCCATATAAGGTTGTGTTCAGAGTAATAGTGTGTTTAAAAAAGTGAATAAAGCTCAAAATCCTTATAATAGCTTTTATTTCCAAATGTATTGGGAACCCTACACATTCTATTCCAAACCAAAACTTGAAGAAAAATATACAAAATTTGTCATTCCTTTACAGAAAGCGAAGAAAAGGAAACGTTAGGCTGTTCAAAAAAATATCAGCGTCCGCATGCTCCTGTACAAACTCAAACATTCACTGTATGAACTGAAAAAAGATTTGCTTTCCTTGGAATCACTGAACTAATATTTAGTTGTATAACCACTGTTTCGGAGAACTGCTGCACATCTGGGTTGCATGGAGTTGACCAATTTCTGGCACCTGTGAGCAGGTATTCCAGCCCAGGATGATTGGCTGCATGCCACAATTCTTCTGCATTTCTTGGTTTTGCCTCAGAAACAGCATGTTTGTCACCCCACAAGTTTCCTTTGGATTAAA
>JAQQZU010000007.1:23599369-23610982 GCA_030068025.1 Parauchenoglanis punctatus | reverse complement strand
GTGGGAGGAAACCGGAGCACCCGGAGGAAACCCACGCATGCACAGGGAGAACATGCAAACTCCGCACAGAAAGGCACAGATTTATTTTCAAGAAAAGCAGCTCGGACAGTATAATCACAGGTTTAGAGACATTAATGTGCTCGCTCTAATACAATATTGTTTCTGTAGAAACAGCTCTTATTAACTTGAAGAGAGAGAATAAAGAGAGGCTGGTGAGGGAACGACTGTTTATAGCTGCTATAACATACATGAGAACAGGAACTAACTTTTCTTATGGATGTTCCACAACACTGAAAGTAAATAAATAAAATATTGCAATTGTTAGCAAATTGCTGTGGTGTGAGAGGATTAAAACACTATGGGGTGTGCTGTTATGGGAAAATAATCAACTTCAGGGTGGAAACAGTAACTCTGCTTCATCACACTGCTCAGTATTTTACAGTAACACACACAAACATGTACATAATTCATGTATGAATAATGAAAACTATCTACTGTGTAGAGTGATCTCGCGTTATTATCAAGGCAGCACTGTTCAGCGTCTCGCTTAAAGTGCTCGCTCAGGCAAAAACATAAAACAAATAACATCTTTGAAACCATCAAAACTGATGGCGCTCAGGATGAAGCAAATTTAGAACCCTTGAGGGTTCTTCAGCTGTGAAAGGTTCTATGTAGAAACTTTTACAAAGTGTTTTCCAAGTAATTTTTTTTCTTTTGAGGCTTAATCATCCACTGAACTCTCGAAGAACCATTTCAGTACCGACTGCAAGAAGCAAACAAAAAGTTGCATTAAAAGTCTTTTTATACAGCAGTTAGTTCCAGTCCCACTAATCTGACTGCCTGAGCGGCGTTCCAAGAGTGCTGATATTTCACAACAACACGGAGACGCCTCACTGTGTGTATCGTCTTCGTAATGGTTGCTATGGTAATGTTAGCGACTTCATCAGCAGGCAAGGCTACAGATTCAGATTTCAGGAGTATAACATTTTAGTGGGTGTAGCTTCTTCATGATCTAGTTCCACTCACAGAGCAAAAATAAACAGAACATTTGGCCATATTGGGACTGAAATGTCACTTTTTCAGTATTAACTACTTGTTTTATAGAACTGTTATATAAACACAATATCACACTCGAGCGTTTGTCGTTGCACTGAATATTAGCACGGCTGGGATTAGCTACGCTGCGACCAAATCACAGCCATGCTCATATTCAAGTACAACAGCTCGACCTCGGGTGGGACCTCGCTTAATTGCATTGTTTTTGGCTCAGTTACAGACTCACCCTGTGTGTTGAGGATGGAGCTCTGCTCTGTGCTCCTCTTTCAGATAATATTTAACTACTACAGCCACGCTGAGGTACGTAGCAGCCAGAGTTCCTAATACACTGCATTTCACACACACACACACACACACACACACACACACACACACACACACAATTATACTGTATTTAGCCACGAAAAAGGATTTAGTAAAGGTTCATTGAGGACACTTCCCCTGAGAGAATACCTGGTGTATTTCTGGATGCTGATTTCTTTGGGGATGGACAGAGGGAGAATGATGATGAGACACACGACGAAGAGTGCGAAGCTCTGGTCTGTATACCAGTGATAGGGCATCGTTTTTGTTCCTGTCACCAGTTCATATAAGGACAAGCACACTAAATACACAGAAAAAGATTTAATTACAATGTAATGACCTGAAACGTCGTTTTCCATACAACTCTTAAAACATCTGAGATGCTGTAAATCGGCTCAAATGATTAACCAAACAGATTAATCCAGATCTTTAACCAGGTAAAATGCCCAGATTAAGTTGTCTGAGATAACTTCGCAAAGCCTCGAGTCTCCAAAACCACAAATCAGCAAGTCAGTAATTATTTAAAGAAAACAGGAAGAATTTTTTTCCCATCAAGGTTTTAAAAAAGACTAAAATATTCATTCCTTTTTGTTAGATTTTGTTTATTTCTACTGTATTATTAGCTTTTTTTTTTAATCTAAGCCCATTAACTTATGATTTGCCTTTTTTTTCCTCATTTCTAATGACTAAGACCATGTTAACAAGTAAATTAAAAACAGAACAATCAAAATGACTCAAAAAAACAAAAAACAATCAAAATTTTGCATAAGTATGTATTGCTACAACTAATATACTGTACATTTCAATAGCACAAGGAGATTTGTTTAGATTTTTTTTTTCTTTAACTAAAGTCTGAAACTGTCTGAAATAATAACAGCCAACCTTTACATAGGAGACTTCTAAATATGTGATTAAATCCTGTTTACATCATATGAGCAGCTCCTGAGCTCCTGAGGTTTGAGCTTCACTTCAGAATATACGGACAAATCCGGCACCATGTCAAGTCACCACCAATCCAATCCAACTTCAGAATTCCATGTATGAAGAACGAACTAATAAATAACTGGTAAAGTCAATTGTTATGATATTTAAACGTATGAGGTCTCATTGTAAGCACAAGAACAATATAGAGCAAAATATTCCATGTACACAAATGACGAGTCAGATTCAGAGTCATTTGGCTTGACTCTTTTGGATGACTCATTGCCATTTTTCCACTAAACCACACAAGGTTTGCGAAATTATGATTAGTGTTTGTTCTTTTTTTTTCTTACAAAGAGCAAGACAAAGCACCAAAACAAAACATGCCATGTACGTGCAAGTAGTGCTGGGCGATATACCGGTTCTCCTGGTACGCCAGGTCAGATTTCTGGACTGATACGTGAATTTTGAGTACCAGCATATCGTTATTACATTATAACAACGTCTTCATCAGATCCACAATGTTAAAACTATGGAGTCAGATCACTGTCTTTTGTATGAGAGTGCAGTTACGAGGTTAAACTGAGCAAAAACAGCAAGGACGAGCGCGCTGCAGGAGAGCCCCTGGGAGCAGGTCGGTCAGTGCAGCTATGGACACAGGTGGGGAAAACAATCTTGGAGAGTTTATATGTTGCAGTATGAACAAATAAAAAAATTTACTACTTCATGCTTACTGAATTCTTCATATCTTGTGTCATTTTGTGTAATGAAAGCCTTCATTATATAGCTACATGATGAAATGATTATTCTTTTTACTCCTCACTGAAGAATAAGGCACAAACG
Source organism: Parauchenoglanis punctatus (assembly GCA_030068025.1). Taxonomy (NCBI): domain Eukaryota; kingdom Metazoa; phylum Chordata; class Actinopteri; order Siluriformes; family Auchenoglanididae; genus Parauchenoglanis; species Parauchenoglanis punctatus. The sequence goes on along the minus strand of JAQQZU010000007.1, from coordinate 23,607,859 downwards.
TATATAAAGGCCTCGTCATGCAAAAGTTAATAAATAAACGAATACCGTGATATACCCTGAAACCGTCAAAAACTTAAAAAGTACCGTGGTGCACATTTTTGGTCCTGCACGTAGTGCAAGTCGGCTCTCAGCGTTCAGCTAAACGAATCATCTCAAAGAGTCGACTCATTTGTGAATGACTCATCACTACTATACTGATTTCCATATGGAGTAAAAAGAAACGACAGATACACACACGCGCGCGCGCGCGTGCACAACTCACTTACACTTCTCCAGCTGGTCCTGCACCACCACCAGGAACGCCACAGAGATCATGAAGAGGTTAAAGACGAAGCAGATCTCGCAGAGGTAACCGATCCTGCGGCCGCACACCTCCCTCACCACGTCGTGATACGTGCTCTGACGGCTGATGGACGAGGCGTAGCCGAGGATGACCAGGCCGCTGATCAGGAACATGAGAGACACCTGAGAAGGAGAAAAATATATATAACATATCTACATCTAAAAAATATATAAAATAAATACATCGTTTTGACATTGATGCATAAATGTGATAAAGACTGCACAGTGCACATTTGGTCCAGTTTCTTATATAAAGAACAAAACTACATCCATATACTTAGACTTTAAATAAAAAAAATCTATACCGAGATTACGTTATTGTTCTTACAGTAAACAACTCTCTCTCTCTCTCTCTCTCTCGCTCTCTCTCTCTCACACACACACACACACACGTTATTAGTAATAGCATGTGAAGAACAGCATGCAATTTACACCCTAATGAGGAAAGTGTACACACACACACACACACACACACACACAATCTCGTCTTGTAATCTGGGATGCACATAGATTACCCATGTTCCTTGAATGATATCGTGCATTGCACAACGTTAATTTTAAACAAATAAACAAAAACACATGGTGTTTACATGACACTTATACTCTTAGATGCCGATTCTGATCATATAGCCTAGATTTGGGTTTTGGGATCAAGATAGTAAACACATTCGCTAAACTGACATATTTCTATTTAAAACAGCTGCTGTGTCTAAAATCCATTCACTACTGACTATATGATGTGCACTACAGTATGTAGGGAGTGGCAAGAAGGAAGACAAAAAGTATATATAAAGTAAAAAAAAGTATGAAAAGATGATGAATGAATGTACAGTGGTTGTCATGGCAACGCTATACATGGTTGGCTGCTTAAGCAGTAAGGAAATGATGTAAATAAAGACTGATACTGTAAACTCAACTGTGTGGGTAATTAAGGCTGGCAGGAGGACATGTGGGAGTTTACAGATTTGCATAATTATGAATATTCATGCATAGCCTATTTGATAACAGAGGCTCCTTTATTCGTTTTGGACTCGCAGCAACTGTTGATGTTTAAATGGTTTTAGATTAAATCATCCATAAAGTGCGACTTTAGAGGAGGTGAGAAGCAGGAACTTACCATTTCTACACTGAGGGCTCTGCTCACACCTCCTGCCTTCTCAAAAGCCCAGGGGAAGTTGAGGAGTCCGGCTCCCAGAGCAGACTTCAGCATGATGAAAACCGCACCGAAGGAGCCGAGACGGGGTGCCTCGGTGCCTCGCGCCGGTTTGTGCAGCAAGCTGATGCTGCGGATGCTCTCACGCGCCAGTTCCTCCATGCTGCCTCGCGCTCAGCTCTCCACGACCGGGGTGGGGTGTAGGGGGTGGGAATGCAACCGGACGGAGACGCCACCGGAGACACCGAGGCGCTCGCGGCTTGATTTGTGACTAAGGAGTTAACTTCACTGGCAGCGAGCGGTGCGCGCGTGCGGAATCAGTTCTTGGCTCTTCATTATACAGAGCGCGCGCTCCAGGTTAAGGCACTTATAAAATCAAAATGTCGCACACAGGTGAGAAATGTGGAAAAGGACTGCTAGTTTTGACGTGTCCCCGTGGCTCGTGACTCGTTTATTTGAAGACATTTGGACACGCGCTGTAGGCTGTCCGGATCACGAGCGCACCGCTATAGGCTTACCGCGTGCCCTTAGCGTTGTGTATATATTTAGGTAGGCGTATCACTGTAATCACGTGACGTGTCACTCATCCTCACCTGTGAACTCACCTGGGTGGAGGTTTAACAGCACAAAATGTACATTTACATTATGCTGTCACAATATGGTCAATATGGATTCAAGATTTAAGAGTTTTATTGTCACATGACCAGTAAAAAAGGCTGTTACGCTGCACAACATTCTGCATTCTCAGTACTGAGAAAAGGAGGAAGAGGAAGAAAAGCAAAACTTTTTTTCTAGCAAAACTGCCAAAGATAACTTTTTCACAGCAACTACTGAAGAGACTAACATTACTAAAGAGCAGCAAGAAGCCACTGCTTGTGCTTGCACGGAGTGTGACTGGTGAAGAGAAGTTAGAAGTATGTCTTAGATTAATACGGATTGAAAAAAAGGGGAGACCAAGACCCCATGCTTTTGCCTTAGACCCCAAAATAATTAAATCTACCCGTGACGATAAGCCATCATTACTGTTACAGGAGGTGTAATAAATTGGTTGGAGATTGCAATGCAGAAATTAGGTGGATTTTATTATTTAATTTGAAACTTTTGGGACAAAATTATCTCCATAGATTAACCGTGGTTTTGGGAACAGTGACTGGTTTAAGTGCAGTTAATTAATGCACAATCTGAACCCAGTGATTAAAAGTTCACAGTTCTGAATCCCTGTTACAGAATCCGCTCAAATATACACTCACTGTTTAATATTTAATCTTTATTTACACTCACTGTTTAATGTTTATTCACTATTTAAATGTGGTTAGGTAAGGTTTTATAAAAAATATTTTATTAAGGGCTTTATCTGTTTTTTATTTCTTTTTTCAAAATAAGGTCTCTAACTACAGAGCCCCTTTATGGTGGGGAACTGCTTTTTGAGCTGCTTTTGCATTCCCTCACAATAACGGTTAGGGTTAGGGTTATTGCGAGGAACTCCATATCAAACGCTGAGGTGGGTTTGACATTTGAGTGATTCCTGTCCATGTTCACAAAGCTCTGCCCCAGGATTTACAGAGTTTCTATAAATTGGCATCTGTTTTATGTCTTCTGGGTGCGGTCGCTTTTCTCTACAGAGAAGTATACATAGTATACATATATCTATATGTATATGATTCACAAGAACCTTACACTAAAGTCAGAAACACTTAGAAATGTGATAACAAGTAAGAACATATTTTTTATGTTATCTTTGTCAGGCAAATAATCAATGGTGGCTACCAAGTATAAATTAGAAGATAATAAAGGTAATAACTAATTTCAGTGGTGGCTGCACTAGATAGCTGAGGTAAGAAAACTTAGGGTGCTGGGAAATATTGGTGGAGTTCAGATAGCAGTGAGGTCAAGGAATGTGTACATGACATTGTAAATTTGCCAAAATGTTACTAAATCTGTGAGTGGTTTTCTGTATAAAAGCAGCTGAGTTGGAGCAGTGTTTCAGAACGCTCTGCAGACCTTTTTTCCCCCATTGTTTCAATAAAGCCTAATTTTTCTGCACTCTTTGGGTTATCGGAAGCTCTTTATTTTTCCTCGGCTATCGATGAAGTTTCCACAACAACAGCAGGCACATCCAAACACAAACAAGTGCTCCGGACCAGAAGTTCATTTTCCAAATGTGTTTTTCAGTGACTTAAAGTTGCATTAGTTAAGATTTGTGAAAAAAATTCTCTTAAAGTTAAAAGGGTGAATTGAATAAGATCTGAATGATATTTTTGCTTATTAACCCTGCCCTTCTTATTAAGCTCCACCCATGTACACAAAGCTCCACCCACAAACATATGCTGTTTGAACTACAGTTAGCATTAGCAAGAACTGTCATGACATCACTTTCAATACACATGGGTGTTCAATTGCTTGAGAGCGAAGTTAAAGCAAACTTATAAACATATGATTATTCATAATGATTTAGAAGGATGTGAAGATGTGTTGGGGGCGTGGCTATAAAATCACTATCAAGAAGTCAATCCAAATACAAACATTGTGCACCGTAAGGCAGGGCTCTAAACAGTTTGTTTTTTTCCAGCTACTTAATATATTTGTTCTGAGAAACCGGCTTAAACTATTAGTTTTTAGAATTTGTACATAACCTTCCACATTATTTGCGCCCGTAGGAAATGCCAGTTAGTGACTATTGACTAAATAAGCACAATTGACCAGATATTGCCGACAGTTCTATACTCCAGTCCGGTAGATGGCGAGAAAGATCAAAAGCAACCACAATAAAAACATCACCTATTTCCGGTTTGATGTTAATGTGCGTAAAGTGAAACATGCCGGTAGACACTAAACGTATCCGCGGACCGGAGGCGTCACAATCTCCCTTATTATTTCTTCCTTCGGTGGCACAGATTTCTGAAGCCAGCAGCAGCAGGCGGGGCGCGCGAGGAAACGGTGATGTACGCCCGGTGTTCGCGCGCTGCGGTCTCGTGAGCCAGGCCAAGGGTTCTGCGTACCTCGAGGCCGGCAACACGAAGATCATCTGCTCGGTGTACGGTCCGCGCGAAACGGAGCGCAAGGACGAGACCGACATGAAAAGCGGCCGCCTCGTGTGCGACTTCCGCCTGGCGCCGTTCTCCTGCCCGAAGCGCGGCGCGTGGATCCAGAGCTCCGAGGAGCGCGACCTGTCCGCGGCGCTGGCGGAGAGCCTGCATCCCGGCGTGTGCCTGCACCGCTACCCGCGCGCCCAGGTCGACGTGAACGTCGTGGTTCTGGAGAACGACGGCTCCGTGCTGGCCCACGCGGTGACTTGCGCGTCTATGGCGCTCGCGGACGCCGGGATCGAGATGTACGACACGGTGCTGGGCTGCGCGCTGAGGCAGGACGGAGAGCGGTGTCTCGTGGACCCCGATTTGTCGGAGGAGCAAGGCGGCGTGCGCGAGAGCTGCAGTGAAAACCAGGGCCGCGTCGCCGTGGCTCTTCTCCCGAACCTTAACCAGATTTCCGGGCTGCAGGCGGACGGCGAGATGCGCGAGGAGACGTTAACGGCGGCCGTGAGAACGTGCGTGGAGGGCTGTCACAAGCTGTACCCGGTGGTGCAACAAACCATACTACGGGCAGTTAAAAGGAAGGCGCCACCACCAGCAGAGAAATAAGACTGTTTTCGTATCCTCTTTCTTAAACTGCATGCCTTACTTTTTTTTAGTTTTTTCTACCTTGCAGCAGAAATATTAAATAACATTTCTCACATCACCAGTTGCAGAAAGTTATTCTTTACTATATCTTCATATTTAGAGCTAAATAACTCGTGTACCATCGAGTTATTTATTATAGCGTGTGTATTAAATAACAGTCGCTCTGAGGGGGCGTGTCTTTAAAGACGCAGGTTTGGAGCATGGGAGTGGCTAAGTCCATATATGGAAGTCTCCCAAATACAAACAAGGAGTCGCTGGAATTTCGAACGAGCTAGTTAGCTTGATGCTAACCTGACAGGAATTTTAAAAGAATGTTAGTCACGTTTCTCAATCAAGACCATGGAATTATGAAGTTTTGTCTGAGAATTTTGTAATTTTAAAATCTTAGAGTAAAGTTGAACCACATACAACTGCTAAAACTTTTTTTAATGCTTTTAAATAATATTTTGGTCTAAAATTTCTGTATTTAACATGTAAACAAAAAACCTATTTATGCAAAATAATTTTACTCAAGCAGAAGCTTATAAATATGACAAATCTCAATATAATCTAGAAAGCTTTAGCCAGCTAGCTAGCGAGTTAGTTATCCATATTTACATAAAATGCTTGTTAGCCAGCTAGCTTTAAGCTTAACTTGACAGGAATTTTGAGAGGATATTGGTTATATTTATAAATCAAGCTACAAAATGATTGTTTTATCTCACATTTAAGATCTTGTGCGATCAAATTTAATAAAGTTGACACAATTGTACAACTTGTAATTGCTTCTCGTACATGTTTAGTGGTATGTAATATTTGTAGCTAATTTTGTGAATAAAAGTTAGAGCCATATAAATCTAAAATTCATAATCTTTATTACAAACATTATCTAGATCGTTTACTTGAACTAATCCTCTAAAAGTATTCACAAAGTCATTAGACAGTTTTACACTATATCCATTGTATTTGGCCCAATTTTGCTCCAAGCCAGAAATCTTGCACTTTAAAAGAATTCTTTGGTTGTAGGTTGAGATTGTTTTTCTTTTTTAAATTATAACATGAGATGATCTAGTGTCACTGAGATAGCTGATAAAGTTTTAATAGTGTGAGAATTTTCTGATTAAAATCTCAGTGCGAGTGCTGCTGCAACGCTAGTCTAAAATCCACCAACAGCAGGACAACCAACCCGCAGGATGGCTACAGACACAGGTGAACGAAACTTGCTAATGGAGAGGAAAAAAACCGCATTACCTCAAGTTTACTGTGAAGAATGTGTGCAAACCTGTTTTCTGCATGAGCTGATTCCCATCTCACGCTCACTGAGGATATAAGCAGCGTTATACATAGTCATTTTGTATAATCACAGGTCTATTGTTAGAGGATCTTCATCCTGAGTGACCGAGAACTCATCAGACAGTCTGTTAGAGAATTCAAGATCAGATTTTATTGAGGTCTCGTACAGCATGATGAGTAATAATCTAAAAACGCTGCTGAAGTAACAGTCTAAAATTCAATGTTAACGTTATCCAGCTAGCTAACACAAGCTCTCAGACTGTAATCACCAAACTACCCTTACTGATAAACATTTGAAGGGTGTGTCCTTGTGCCCATACTGCTCTGGTGGTTGCATATGCCTTCTGCTTTTAGAAAATCGCCAGGGTCAGTCATGTGAATATAATTTAATAAATCAGCAATAATAAACAGTAATCATATCCCATAAATCAAATCAAAATGGCAATTAAATAATCCTAACTATACATTAAAAAGCACAATTCAAGTTGAATTAAATCAGTGTGTGACAACATAGAGTACGTTTGGTAGTTCACTATATCATTGATAATTGACAGGAGACGGTTAACAGATAACCGATTGCGTAATACACAAATCTTGATCTGGGCTCATTCTAAAACAACATTTCTGGAATGTTATAGAATGTTATTGGTCTTCATTAAACTCTTCATCCGGCTCGAGGCCACAGTGGACACAGCGTCTATCCTGGGAACACTGGGAGTGAGGTGGGAATTAACCATGGAAGGGACAGCAGTTCATCACAATATATCATGCACATGCACCTATGAGCAATTTAGCATCACCAATCCACCTACAAGCAAGTTTTTGTGAGTTGGTGCTGTCAGACTAAACAGTTATCAGGACTTTGAGAGGAACTATCCATTGAGGAGCTCCCCCGAGAACGATACACCTTCAAGCGCTTTTTTTTCCTGTTTGCATTCGCAGTGCCAGTACGACCGCTGAAATGATGTAAGCCTGCAGGTTGCTATAGCAACATTACTGGTTGTTTGTTTGTTTTCATATAAAATGTATGTCTTCTCTACCAGTGTTCTTGTGTAGCTGTAAAAACGGAAAACTAGCAGCATTAGACTTTAAAATTTCGTGTTTGTGTTTTTCTCGCACATTTAGAGTAACACATCATTCCACTGCGTTGTAGAATGGGGGAGACCAGGAAGTGTTATGTGCTGACTGTAAATTCTTTGTTTTACATTATAAAGAGTAAATTTAATTTGTTTACCTAACATAACAGTGTGGATTATTTTATAACAGTTTAATTAAGATTTTCATATTTTGCTTAGATGCGTCACAATCACACTGTATTTCCTCCATTGCATATAGGCACAATCGAGCCTACTGTCCATGTTTTTTTTTTTTTTTAACCATCCTCAAGATTTTTACACTTTTAACTATCATTTTACACAGAATTTAAAAAATGGCGGTTGCTGGTGCTGCATTGGCTCCTGCTTCCTCTTGTACTGGGAGAGTACCTACCCTGAAGTAGGTATCCCTCAAAATGGCATTCTAAGAACTATGATCATTCTCAGTTCCTGCATTGCGGACACACAGAAAAGCGGGTACTTCCTAAACAGTTCTAAGAACAATGAAAAAGTTCCTCCAGTCTGAAAAAGCCTATTGATCTAATACTACTGAGATCAGGATCGAAAGCAACACTACCCACTCCATCACTGAGCTACGGTCCCTACGTTCACACCATCAAGGCACAAGTCTCTTGTGTCACCTGCACTTCATCTCTTTTGGTTGTCTATTGACTGCTCCTGTTTTTGATTGTGGGCATGGCCTGTCCATAATTATATTTATATATTATTATAAATACATACACTACCAGTCAAAAGTTCGGACACACCTTCTCATTTAATGGTTTTTCTTTATTATCATGACTATTTACATTGTAGATTCTCACTGAAGGCATCAGAACTATGAATAAACACATGGAATTATCTAGTAAACAAAAAAGTGTGAAATAACTCAAAACATGTTTTATATTTTAGATTCTTCAAAATAGCCACCCTTTGCTTTGATTACTGCTTT
>JAQQZU010000007.1:23585259-23596156 GCA_030068025.1 Parauchenoglanis punctatus | reverse complement strand
TCCCTAACACACACACACACACACACACACACACACACACACACACACACACACACACCATTTATTTCTGAATCTTACTGTCACCCAGGTTCCTCATTCTGCACTCGGTTCTGACCTGTCGCAAAGTAGGAGCCGAGTCGAGGTCTGAGGAGAGCCAGCGGTTCTGCAGCAGTCCTCAAACGGGTCACCTGAGAGTCGGCCAAATCACCTACGATCACCACCACATCTGACACACACACACAAAAACTTTCACAAATTAAGTGTCCCCATGTGACATCATCAGGACGCACATCCACTAACTTCTCATGCATCAAAACACATCAGAATCAGAAATATTTCAATGTTATAAACAACCCAACATTTTAATTACGATCGTGCTCCAGAGTGGAGTTTTTCTTTAATTAAATGAATGAAACATGGTGTTGGTGGCATCGTGAAAGCAACACCTCCTAAATCCCATGTTACCTGGTTCTAGCTGATTGACCATGGTGACAATGCGCTGTAGCTGTGAGCGCCCGACTGTTGGTCCTAAGTGGATATCTGAGAGCAGCACCAGCTTGAGGCCGTCCATGGAAGCCGGCAGTTTCTCCAGAGGAACCTCCACCTCCACCACCTGTGGCGGCTGCGCAGCGTTTAACAGCCCGTACGCGGTCAACAGGGCGGTCACCATTAAAGCCAGAACCGTCTGCCTAGCTGAACCACTCACCGCCACCACAGAACCCTTGGAGAACATCTGGAGCACACGACTGGCGCAGCCGAACACCATGAGGAGGAACAGCAGGATGATATACACACCCAGGCAGCTGTAGCTCAGTACAGACAGCCAGTGCGGTTCCGTGCCCACCAGGTAAAACATGCTCAGGTAGCTACAGTGAGCGAGCGCGAGGAACAGCAGCACAGCCGCGCGCCAACATCTGTGCGGCCAGGCGCGAGCTGACGCGGTGAGGAGTCTCGCGCCGCACAGCCGCGTCACCAAGCGCTTCCAGATGTAGAGCGAGCCGAGAAGCAGCAGAGAGTTGACGAACAGAAGAAACTGCGCCCGAAACAACCACGCGCGCGTGCTTATATCCACGCGCTCCGACAGCACGGTTCTGGATATGAGCATGGAGAAGAACACAACCCCTGAAGCCACGCCCACTTTCCCTTCGGCTGAGAGCCGAGAGAAGCCGAACATCTTCGGAAGTCTGACAGGTTAATAACCCCTGGCGCGATTTAAACTGCTCTGTGTGCTGGTAAATACTGCATAAATCAAACACTTAGAGAAAGTAATAACTACAGATTCCCCCCCTGTACAATTAAATACCTTCATAATATCAGCTCAAGAAGAAATACAGATATAATTCGCTCCCCTTCCAAAAACAACCATACAGACTCTTTAAACTCCACCGCTCTCAATGGGCCATCTCTCATCTCACATCTCTCTGACAAGCATGACAGAAAAGTATTAGAAATTAAAAATTTTACCACATAATGACCAGAGAATATAATCGTAAATCAACGATAACAAATAGTGTACAGTTGCCTTGACATACTACTCTTCTTCTTCTACTACTTCTTTTTCTTCTTTGGTATTTTCTTGTACGTCTTCTTTGACATAACGGCGGTTGGTACAGACATACTCTGCCGCAATACCGCCACCTAGTGGCCTGGAGTGTGGAAAAGCGCTGCGGATCAAAACAAACTATTCAATAATATCTTTATTATATGTTACAAACTCTTATGTATAATAATACTGATTACAAAGCATTATATTGTTTTTCCTTGGCATTTTTCCTTCTTCTTCTTCTTCTTCTTCTTCTTCTTCTTCTTCTAAAAATCACATTAATATAGAAACGTCCTTCAAACATTGTTGCGTAGGTCTTGTAACTGCTTCATGCCTTTTTGTTTTGATATTCCACTCACCTCCCTCTTTTTTTATCTCTCTATCTGTCCATTTTCCCCCCATAGACTTTGAGTAGGAAATCTTTCAAACTGCTCCCATGTAGTTAATTTTCAAAACAATACCTCCAAACATACTAGATATGTTCTGAGCAATACTAAAAAGCACTCCAACTCTTTTCATACCTGTATCACTCCTGCTTTTTGTTTTTTCCATCCTTTGCTTTTGACTCCAATTAATTTTTTCGAGGCCTAACTGCTCCGAGAGATTAAAAGCTAGATCCACTGAAGCTGGTACTGTCGTTAGGTTGCCATACCTTAGGGCATAATTTTGCCTCTGCTCTTCTTTCATTCTTTCTTTTTCATCCCTCCATTCTCCCAGTAGAACCCACTGATTTTTCTCCTCCTACATCTTCGGAGGTCGAGTCACAAAACTTGGTAAATGGATTCAAGTGCAAAAGTACAACACTTAACTGCTTTACATACTCATCTCTCTCACCCTTCTATTCTTTCACTCATCCCTCAATCCTTCTATAGCAATTCACTGATTTTATTACTTCTTCAACTTTTAAGGGAGAACTGCCAAACTTCATATGTAGATCCAACATTCCAACATCAGCGCCTGACCTCACTAATGCTCTTGTAGCTGAGTGATCACAAATCCCCACAGCCACGCTCCAACATCCAGTGGGAAGCCACACAGAAGAGTGGAGTGAGTTATCACAGGAAAAGGGAATAAATCTGGACTGGGATGTTCAACAAGGACATGTGGGTGTGATAGTCAGGGGTGCACATACTTTTGGTCATGTAGTGTATAATACACTCTATAATATAAGAATAATACAGCAGTACAATGTAGCAATACACCATATAATACAATATATGAAAATATAAAAAATAGAAGCAGGAGAAGTACAGAGAGATGTTATTGTCATGTTGAGATTATTTTAGTGGTTGCTGAAAGAGAGAGAGAGAGAGAGAGAGAGAGACTGCTAAGAGAAAGAAATTATTCTGATGTTGTGCTGTTTTTTTAATAAAAGATAACCCTTACATAAAGTTTTATCATCTCTTTAGCTCTCTAGTCTTTTAAGGTTTTTTAATAAAGCTAATAAAAGACTCAAAAGTCCATTTAAACATCACATCATCTGCCTCAAAACTGGTGTATAATAATATTTCTCATCAAATAACCTTTACAGATCTGTAATATGTACATATTCTTTAGAGATCTCCGCTCTGTCTCGTCTTCTCAGCTCTGTTCCCTTCATTTTGCTGCTGTTTTCTTGCAGCACCTCAAGGTGGAAGCAGAAACCCACCATTCACTCGCACTGACTTTAACATCTGTATAATATCTCCTGCACACTCGCGCCGGGCTGTAACCTGAGGAATTATACACATTTTTCCTGATTTCTAATAAGGCTGTGTGGTACGAGGATATAACATTGTTCTAGCAATATCATTTTCTGAGATATCTCAAATATTGTCAGGATTTATATAAGAATTACAAGAAGAGCTCTGATTGGATGATAAAATGTTATACTAATATACAAAACCTGTAAATTATTACTATATTTTCCTTCTTGTCAATATTAAATAATTAAATTTGCAGAATTTAAATTAAAATCTTTGAATATAGGTTTTAAACAATACATTTATACACTTATAAATTTGAAATAACAATTGGATCTGATTTTTATTTATTTATTGGGAATATAAACATCTTTTATGGAGTAGCAGGTTTGTGTGTGGAGAAGTGTGAATGTAAATGGATAATTCATCAAACTGGTCATATTTACATACATTTAAATTTCATTTTAGAAAGAAAATTAAGTTAATATTCTCCAATAAAGATTAAATTCTACTTATCTGAGAAATTGAAGTTGCACAAATCGTTTTTTTCCTGTATTTTGAAATTGTGACATAGACATGAATTGTTTTAAGTATTTTAATACTTAAAAATTTAATTTTAATAATTTGTTAGTGTATTGTGGTGTCTTGTAGAAAAAGTGTTGTGGTATAATATTTTTTGTATATATGAAGATATGTACATCCTGTTTATGTCAGCTTTATTAAATACAGGCAGAATGAATTAGCAAAGTGAAGCATTTTTAATTTAAATTGTGCATGACGTCTGCTTTGGCAATCATTTCTATACATTACAATTTAAAAAGTGTCAAAGTAAAAGTCAATAAGAAATAAGTAACGCAGTGTGATTATTTTCCTGTAAAAGAATGTTCCCAAGTGTTTTATGCCTTTTATACCACAGCAATTTACCAACAATTACAATTTTTATTTATTAAAAAAACGTTGTACTGTTTATCCACTTAGAAACATTCATTGTTCTGTGAAAGGAGTTTATTCCTGTTCCTCACTTCAACCTTCATTTCAAGCTTCCTGTTTGTGCTAAAGAAGACATAGAAACACGTAGAAACACGTAGAAGCACGTAGAAGCACATAGAAGCACGTAGAAGCACACACCGCTCCTCACAGATCTTCTGATATCTAACAGCTGCACAGCTGTGCGCACATTCTCACTCAGTATACGGCTGTTGTGTATTTGTTATTAATTGTGTTAGTAGCAGATTTGTTTTTTGCTCTTCATTTTCCTAGGAGTTATTTTAAAACAACAACAACAAAAAAAACCCATCTAATCATCCAAGCTCGACGTTTGTAATAGACATGTTGAGAAATGAGCTGTTCTTTTTGCTCTGTTGACGAGTTTCACAATTAGAAACCGCAAAACTGAAATGTAGAAGCCAAAAATTGGACTTTCAAAGTTTATTAAATATAACCGACTTCATGATTACTGAACAGAGATTTTATACCAGTTTCTGTTTTATGATTATCTGTCTGTATTTAAGTTTTTTTTTTTTTGTATTTTCCCATAATATCGCCCTGAACCAGTCAGCTCTCCACTTTCACGTGACTCAGGAGGGTGAAGGCTAATGTGTGCTTCCTCTGAGACAACAACGAAACCAACCACATTGTGACGAACTGCTGTTCATGCTGTGTCACAGTGCGAAAGCGCTATCCCCCCTCTTCCACATACCGGAGCTCACAGACGTTCATGATCGCTTAGAGTAACAGATCTCCTTATTACAGCGCGACATGCCGTACTTTTTACTTTCTGCTTATAATTACATTTAATGTTGCAGACGTCAGTGAAGCGAGTTAGTTCCTGTTGTCACTTACGTTGTAGCAGCTATAAACAGTTGCTCCTTCACCTCTCTTTTCTCTCTTTCTTTAAGTTAATAAGACAAAAAAATACAGCTTCTTCTTGCATTCTGTTTCCAAGAAACTGCAAAGAAGCGTAAACTCCTCTGACCTGAAAACTTCAAGTTACAGCTTTACCCCTTCTTTGCGCTTTACATAAATGTTACATAAACATCTCTTTACTAGTCGTTTTCTAATCCATTTATTATCAGTGGAGCATCTGCTGTACACGTCCCTGTGAACGAGTGCATTAATGTACATAAACCTGCACTGCTGTCGGATCTGCTGTTCTAGAAACTAATCCTTCTGACCAATCAGAACCCAGAACTCAAGGTTATAGAGTGTAAACCTGGCTAATGATGGAGACAAGAGGGAGAAACATGAGCCTCAGTCCCAGCATTGTAGATTATAAGGTAAATAAGGTCATGGTTAGTGGTTTTGAGATCCATAAGCATGTTATAACCAGAGATGAACTTTTAGCCGAAGGTTTTTGCCAGTGAGTGCTAATGGAGCAGGAGTAGAAATTCCTCTAAAGGATTTATTTGAACCAAGTTCGTGATTTTTGACCACAGTATCTCTAGCTTTTCTGTGAACCTGCTTCATGCATCATTTGAAATTGCAAACTAATAAACAAATAATGGAAACACTCGAGTTTTTACGCTCGCATGAGGTGGTTTTTCAGATGATTTGATAAAGCGATATTTTACGAAAGTGACACAGAAACACATTTTTTGCATTTAAGTCAGATGACATGACAGGAAGAGCAAATGGAAAAGCTATCTTTCTTAAAAATGAGTGATCTGAAAGAGCTGTCATGAGGAGAGAAGCCTCCTTAACATCACAGAAACCATAACATCACTCAGAGGAACTACAGACCATTCTCTACTGTGTTTTGTCAAACTTTTAAAATATCTCTTTCTATTTTATGCAAAAGTGCAACGGAAACCCGGCTACTTTCTCCACCTCTGTTTTTGCTTTAAACACTTTTTGTAGTTTTTTGTGCCGTTCTGCTACTCTGGAGCACCGACGATCTTCACATCCGCTCCTCACATCACCTCCACGGTCCCAGGTGCAGAACCGAGTGAAAGGTCAAAGGTCAGAGCTCATTTTCTAGGAATCTGTCTCGGTCGTCACTCCACACAAAATGATCCAGTATAGATACTGTAGATCAGTCCGGTGCTGATGACAGACGAGGCGGAATTTCGTTTTCCTTCTGAACAAGATGTGGCTATTTATTCACAAGAAACCACACATTTTACTTTATTCACCTAAAAACATAGACATACTTTTTTTCCTGAATGAACTGTCATCTTTCTGGAAACTGAGATTTGAAAAGGATCCGATAAACAAGCAAGAAAATAAAATCACATTTATTGTTAATGCTTCATTAGCAGCATTAGCTCTGCTGGTCTGACGTTGAAATAAATATCCAGAGTTTTAAATGTAATTTTAAAATATCTATAATATCTAATCTTTATTTATCTATTAACAACATAAACAACAATAATGGAAACAAAACAAATTCCTTCACATGCTTGTGTGAAAGTGTGAGTGACATCTGGTCATGTTGAGGAAAATTAAATAAAATAAATTAATTTTAATTTCTTAAAAAATACTATTTTATAATTGAATTACTAATTCAATTTCATTTAATTTGATTTAATTAAAATGTTCCTTAGCTGTTTGGTGTTAAAAAAATCCTTTAATTCCTTAAAAAAGCCCATTAGCTTATAAAGTTCACAAAAAAGTAAATCTAGTTTAAAGCTAGTTTTACGTAATCCTAACGCTGTGTTGAGAATTAATTCAAAATAATAAAAAAACAATACAAAAGGCAATTTGATTACAGATTCATTTAAATAGTAGATTCTATCATTCCCTTCTAGTTATATTCTCACATCTAACGCCTCAAATGTTTACAAAAGTCCTTTCAGAAACTGTATTTCAAGGATTTCGCTCCTCAATAAGTTTTCTCTTTCACACTAAATAAATAAATAAATAAATAAATAAATAACTGAAGGCAGAAACTTTTGTCTGAGTTTCCTCTCCTCTCAATTATACAAATGCAGCAGAGTGTTGAAAAGTTGGAGCCGACTGCGATTCTCATGAATCCGAGCTTTAACACAGAGCATTTAATATCAGCCTTCGTTAATAAGAGTCCCGCGTGCTGAATTATCCATAACGCTTCTGTGATTCAAAAAGAACCATAAAAAAAACTTGAGAGCTCTGTCTCATAATTAAATAATACATTATATGTGGTAATTATTTTTCCTTCGTGCCAGACTGAGAAAATCAATAAGCGCAGGTAGCAGCGGGTCGGCGGGGCTCAGCGCAGGACGTCGTCTCTTGTCTGTTCCCCTCGTGGCCAATTACATCATCACAGCCCTAAATACCTGCACGGTGTCCCTGCTTTTAGTGCAAGGATGTCAGATGAGAGTCGTCTCACTGTGGGAAGATGAAACAATCTTTTGAAAAAGGAGCTAGAAAGAATATCAGCGACATTTTTTTAATTACAATGTAAGATTTATTGTAGTTTACGGACAAACTAGGGATGCATCGATACCATGTTTTTCCCAGACCGAGTGCTAGTACATGACTTTTGGTACTCGTCAATCCTGACACTGATACTGATCCGGATCCAGATACTGATACTGATACTGATCCAGATACTGATCCAGTTCCTGATACTGCTACTGATACTGATACTGATCCGGATCCGAATACTGATACTGATACTGCTACTGATACTGATACTGATACTGATCCGGATACTGATACTGATACTGATACTGATACTGATACTGATCCGGATACTGATACTGATACTGATACTGATACTGATACTGATCCGGATCCGGATCCGGATACTGATACTGATACTGATACTGATACAGCTACTGATCCGGATCCGGATACTGATACTGATACTGATACTCATCCAGTTCCTGATACTGATCCAGATACAGATACTGATACGGATCCGGATACTGAAACTGATACTGATACTGATCCGGATCCGGATACTGATACTGATACAGATACTGATCCGGATCCGGATACTGATACTGATACTGATACTGATACTGATGCGTATCCGGATACTGATACTGATACTGATACTGATCCGGATCCGGATCCTGATACTGATACTGATACTGATACTGATATTGATACTGATACTGATCCGGATCCGGATACTGATACTGATACAGCTACTGATCCGGATCCGGATACTGATACTGATACTGATACTCATCCAGTTCCTGATACTGATCCAGATACTGATACTGATCCGGATCCGGATCCTGATACCAATACTTATACTGATACTGATACTGATACTGATCCGGATACTGATACTGATCCGGATCCGGATACTGATACCAATACTGATACTGATCCGGATCCGGATACTGATACTGATACAGATACTGATACTGATACTGATACCAATACTGATACTGATCCGGATACTGATACTGATACTGATACTGATCCGGATACTGATACTGATACTGATACTGATCCGGATACTGATACTGATACTGATCCGTATCCGGATACAGATACTGATACTGATACTGATACTGATCCGTATCCGGATACAGATACTGATACTGATACTGATACTGATCCGGATACTGATACTGATCCGGATCCGGATACTGATACCAATACTGATACTGATCCGGATCTGGATCCGGATACTGATACTGATACAGATACTGATACTGATACTGATACTGATCCGGATACTGATACTGATCCGTATCCGGGTACAGATACTGATACTGATACTGATACTGATACTGATCCAGATACTGATACTGATCTGGATCCGGGTACTGATACCAATACTGATACTGATCCGGATCCGGATACTGATACTGATACTGATACTGATACTGATACTGATCCGGATACTGATACTGAAACTGATCCGGATACTGATACTGATACTGATCCGTATCCAGATCCGGATACTGATACTGATACTGACACCAATACTGATACTGATCCGGATACTGATACTGATACTGATACTGGTCCGGATACTGATACTGATCCGTATCTGGATACAGATACTGATACTGATACTGATACTGATCCAGATACTGATACTGATCCGGATCCGGATCCGGATCCGGATACTGATACTGATACTGATACTGATCCGGATCCGGATCCGGATACTGATACTGATACAGATACTGATACTGATACTGATACCAATACTGATACTGATGATCAGCTCTAGGCGATATTCACTCATAACTCACAGCTATTTGATTAAGTCGGATTAAGAGAGTTGTGTGTTATAAAATTTGGTGTTTATGTGATTTTGCAACTCCGAGTTCCGTCTTGCTGGAAAAGAGCTCCTCTGCAGCCAGACATTCTTTTAGTTTAACAAATGCAGTGTGCTTTTTGTGTAAAATATTCACGGCTGCTAAAAAGCAACATATCAGATCTCATTAAAAGTTGATGCAGCTTGTAGGCAAAGAGAACGCTGGACGCATCAAAGCCTTGCTCGGCCAGCTGAATACTAATAACGGTGACATTTCTTTCCCCCGTGAGCCGCGAGCTGCTCAGACCTGGCATCGGTTAAATTTCATAAATGATCCAGACTCATGTAGTTAAGTAAAGAATAAAACACCATGTGGTGAAGTTACAGGAACATGATTAATGAGTGGAGGTTAATTACGCTGTGATGCGGCTCGAAATTGATTGTTTTTTTATAGCAGCACATCCTGAAGTGTTTTATTCCTCTTCTATTACAGCAAACGATTACAATTTCATGCAAGAAAATTAGTTCCTGTTCTCACTTACACTAAAGCAGCTATAAACACTCATTCCCTCACCAGCCTCTCTTTATTCTCTCTCTTGAAGTAAATAAGACAAAAAAAAATTACCGAAAATCCACAACAAAGTGTAAACTCCTCTGTCCTGGAGATGTCCGAAAACTTAATGTTACAGCTTTACCTCTGGCTGTGACAAAGCGCTCACACTGGAGACTCTGGAAACATCTCATTGTGATAACGTGTCTTGCAGATTTTCTGCAACATTCACTATAACTATAAACAAAATAACTATATCTTATTACATAAAATATGAAATGTCGCACAATAAATAAATAAAAAATTGTAGTTATTGAACGAAAGGTGAAAGTCGTCATGTAAGAGGAATAAAATACTTCAGGATTTGCTATTATAGGAAAATAATCACAGTAACTTCCTGTAACAATATGCATCATAAATTCCTCACATATTTTCTTCTTAATACCTAGAACCTAGAACCGAGAGGCTCGTCATGAGGCACATCAGGACCCTGCTGCACCCCTAACTAGACCCCTGCAGTTTGCCCCAACCGGTCTACAGATGATGCCATTGCCACCACCCTACATCTGGCCCTTACACACCCGGTCAACAAGGACACTTAGGCACGAATGCTGTTCATAGACTTCAGTTCAGCATTCAGCACAATCATTCCTCAGCACCTGGTTGGGAAGCTGAGCCTGCTGGGCCTGAACACCTCTCTCTGCAACTGGATCCTGTGTCTCATTAGCAAGAAACCATAGAGATGATTGTTGACTTCAGGAGAGCACGGAGCGACTACTCTCCACTCAACATCGACGGATCCTCCGTGGAGATCGTCAAGAGAACCATTCCTTGGTGTTCACCTGCTGGAGAACCTCTCCTGGTCCCTCAACACCAGCTCCATAGCACATCTCCCGCACCTCTCCCGCCACCCATCCTCACCACCTTCTACAGAGGGACTATTGAGAGCATTCTGAGCAGCTGCATCACTGTCTGGT
>JAQQZU010000007.1:23572399-23585159 GCA_030068025.1 Parauchenoglanis punctatus | reverse complement strand
GCAAAGCCACCAGCATTGTGGACGACCCCACACACCCCTCACACACACTCTTCACCCTCCTGCCATCTGGCAAGAGGCACCGAAGCATTCGGGCCCTCACTGCCAGACTCTGTAATAGTTTCTTTCCACAAGCCATCAGACTCATGAACACTCAGGGACTGGACTGACACACACACACATACACACACACACACAAATGTACATTCATCTACGTCCTCAATTCTTGCACATTTGATTTGGATTAGTGCTGCACTGTCTTGTCTTGTGACGTCTGCACAGTTTGCAGTAATTGCAGGTCTGCACTCATGCACTTCATGCTGTCTTCTGTTGCACAAGTGCACGTTTGTACTTCTCTGTTGTCTTATATGTAGCACCTTGGTCCTGGAGAAATGTTGTCTCGTTTCACTATGAACTGTATTATCTGTATATAGTTGAAATGACAATAAAAGCAACTTGAAACTGTCATGCTTTTCGAATGTTCTTATCTTGATATTTTAAAGGTTCTTCAAAGGTTCACTGGTTAATTAAAGGTTCTTATACTCCAAAAGGTACCGAAGGTTATACTGATAGCGAAACAATCACTTGATGGGTTCTCTGAAGATGCCTTAAGGGTTCTCAAAGAGTGCACGCTGAAACTTTTGATGGATGGTGTAGTTATGGAGTGTCACTCAGCGGGACTCAACCCCCGTGAAGAGCCGACAGAGCAACAAAGGTTTAGCAGAGTCTCGGTGTAGAAGGTGGAGGACAGAGAGATTCTGCTCTGGGCTAGAGAGCGAGAGAGAGAGAGAGAGAGAGAGAGACTCTCATGAAATAAAAATCAGTGGCCGGACTGCGGCACCGTGTTGCTCTGATGTGCAGAGAAAAAGAGAGGGGCTGAGAGACAGAGAGATTTAGAGAAGGTTTAAAATATCCACAAGCTACTCAAATGCAGACATGCACGACCAAAGGAGTTAACATCAAAAGAACCTGTTTTCAGCTATTCTGTGTGGTGCCTTTGCTTTGCATATTTCATGAGCACGGAGTTCTTGTTCAGGTTCTTGCTCCTGTCTGTATTGCCGTGATGGCATGAAACCTTCTTAAAAATCCTCCCTTGCTGGAAAAATCCCAATTGTGTAAAGCACAGTGCTGACATGTTGGCCTCGGGAGCCGCGATCAGTACACGAGCCAAAGGTCCAGAGAAGAAAGAGACGACTCGGGTCTGCACATAAAAGAAGCTAAATGACCTATACTTGTGGTCAGGACTTTAAAGAAACAGATGACAATCAAAAGGACAAACGGTGAGCGGGGCGCCGGAGCGAAGCGGCCCCGGCAGGTCTGTGAAGTCTTTGACCTGCGAGTTCAAAGCCAGCGACGGACCTTTGGACCTGACTCGCCAGACAAAGGCTTTGTTCATACTTAAGCAAAATGTCGGCATTGTTCGCTTTGAGTCTGAGCAGCACCTGCAGGAACAAAAACAAAATGTTATTGATGGAACACGCGATCTCACTCACCTGCTGGAGAAAAAATCCATCCTTCGCTTCATCCTTTCAATATCGTGTTCAACATCTGAATGATGCACGGTTGTGTTCCTCGCCCTGTGATGTTTATTTAGTGTAATGCATTTCACGCAGCGCCATCCTGACAGGACCGGGACGCTGAAAATGATCAACTGACTGACTGTCCTCACTCTTGAGTGATTTGTTGGTACCACCAAACTAATTTTTTTTATGCCTGTCTTTTGAGCTGGACATAAAACAGAGACGTCCATCTAATAGTCAAATAATCTGCGAGACCTCAGAACAATAGACGTTTGAGTAGTAAGAACAGTTGTGCACGCTACATCTGCTTTTATAAAAAATATATACTGATAAGGATCTCAGTGCCATCGTGGATCGAGTATCAGAGATTCTTAAGTTGTGGGTTTAGATTGGTGATGTTACAACTCATGATGTGACAAGATTTTGTGCCACTGAGAACAAAGATAGCTGATGACCAACAAAGTGTGAGAAATTTGTTATTAAAATCTGAGCACTTCAACGACGCTTGTCTAAAATCCACCAACTCACAGGCCAGTTACAGGTACGCTAGCAGTGATGGTGAAATGTAAACGAAACATGTTAATGAAGAGAAAATTCCTCCTCGTTATCTCAAGTTCACTGTGTGTGTTTATGTGATGAGCTGATTTTCGGATCATGCTGGTCAGTGACGTCATATGCAGTTGTTTCGTTTACTCACAGGTCTTTCGTTAGAGATACAGTGAGACGAGGAATCATTTTAAAACATTGCTGAGTCTTGTGCGATCACTGGAGTAAATTTCCTCCTTGCTGCTTGTATAAAAACTCACACCAGTGGCCGGCTGTGTGTTTAACCGCCCCAAGCCCCTGTAGTGTTCACGTCGAGGGAACAAGCGCGGCTTTCTTTGTGAGAACGACGTTCAAATGCACCTCTGTGCGTCCAGCGACAGTTTTGCTTTGAAACTTCAGAATTGCAGCTACAGGATTTCGAAGCAGGCCAGAAGGTGGCTCCTTGAGGCCTGCGGCGATAGTTAACCATGTCAAAGGCACGAGGCGAGGCCGAGCTGTGTTCAGGAGTGCACGTTCCTCCAGAGACTCCGGCCGGTTTGATGTTAAAAGTGTGGCTGGAAGACAATACAGACCCAACGTGATCTTCACAGCTTGGGTTTTTTTAATGATTTTTTTTACTTCAGTTCAGACTCAGATTCACAGAGAAAAAGTCACAGGCACACAGGAGTCACGTCTCACGTGTGCATGCAATTTATCTACAAAAATAACTACAATAGGGGTAGGAAAGCTCTACTTCACTGTGTATTCTATATTATGCATGAGCTATATTCTATATTCTTAAAACTAATCTATATTCTGAAAACGTGACAATAAATTAAAATTCAACACGAATGGAACCAAGACAGCAATTTAAAACATAAAAATAGTCTGATGTTTGACTCTCTGATGCTTTACCGTAAAGTGTAAACAAAGAAGATGTCCGCAAACTTAAAGGCATGGCTTTACCTCTGATTGGGCATGAAACGAATCACACAATTCACGATTCGATTCGATTCACGATTCAATTTTGCCGCGATATGTTTTTGGAAAAAAAGAAATCGAAAGAAACCTGTATTACCAAACAACGCATCATTTATTTTCTTATTCATTATCAACTTGAATATTTCCTTTGTTAAATTAAAAAATATACTTTTGTTAAATTTTTCTTAACAACTAATAATAATTATTTATTATTATTACATTTTAACATGTTGGAGTAAAATATAATAGCCTATTAACTAAAATATTCATTTTTAAAAAAGTGAATAACAAAAAAGTGAATTTCTTAAAAAATTTAACACAAAGTTAAAGTTAATCGCTCAAAAGCTCTTTTTAGATCTGATTTTGTTTGTCTGCGTTTTCGCAGCATTACAGCTGTTTCTTCCGCCTATGGTGACGCCCTCTGCTGTCCAAATAACGCAATTACAGCTAGAAAGAAAACTAAGACGAATCGCGGTTCATTTTTACTTCCATCGATTCGAATCATTATTTATTTTCTATCGTGATTTATTGATGGACGATATATCGTTACATACCTACCCCTGACTGTTAGAAAGCGCTGACATTGGAGACTCCTTTCATAAATATTACATAAACATCTCTTTACAAGATCAGTCAACACATCAGACGTGTTTTAACCTGTTTATTATTCCATAGAGTTCTCTGTGAATGCATCTGTTACTAAAGAAATGATGAAGTGCTAGAATGGCTGCATTAAGAAGGAAAAAATGAAATAAATAATTAAGTTCAGTGTGACAACTCGTCACTCAGTGTTTTACTAAAACAGCACGACACACCAGTGAGATCTCTTCTGCTCATCAGGATTTGAATTCCAGGAACCATAAGAATGTGAAATGAAAGCGTTCGACTGGAGCGCAGTGTCTCTGAGAGAGTAACGTTCTTCTGTTTTTCTCCTCAGGAGGAAACTGATGTGTTGTTGGTGCTCCGGATTCTTCGTCTGACCCCTGCTGCCTCTTCATCATGTCCGAGGACGTTGTAAAAACACTTAAATGGGTCTCGTTGGAGAAGTTAGCGTTCATGCGTGTGAAAGTGTCATGGGATTTAAACAGCGCCTCTTAAAACACTTCTCTTGTTGTCAGGTTCGAACTCGAAACAGAGGCCCTGAAACAACAAGAAGAGCTCAGTGTGAGACGTTTCTCGTGGAAAAAAAGCTATTTGATTGTAAGTTATAATTTACGTTTCAATGAAGTCATGTAGATTACAACTAAATGCTGATCAATGTGAAATTTTGTTTATAATTCGTGAAAAAACACCTCTTTAAGCTTAATGAACAATAATCTCAGGTCACAGATCTTTAAAAAGAGCACGCGATCATTCAGAAGTGTCCAACTGATTAAGAAAGCCATTTTTTTTGGAATTAAAAGAACAAAATTCCATCGACTGATTCAAGAGCATAATCTCTACAGTGATGTTTACTTCAAACAATTTCTGTGTTTCAGAGACCCTGTTTACACTTGGTATTAAAATGCGTCTTGGCGATCTGATCACAACTGGACGGCGCTAAATACAAGTATGAACGACCTCCAAGACGCATTCAAGACACATTTGTTCAAACCACTTGCCGAGATGGTCTGGGATGCATTTAACCACATACCTTCTGTAGTGTAAACGCTGATGCGTCCCGATGCGTCCGCAACATGGCCGTAACAGGTAAATACGTCATTAATGCTGGATGCGGAGGTTGTTTTGGAAACAGCGCGACACGCTAGAAAATAATGGAGAGGAGCGCTGATGTACGTGCTTGAAGTGCAAGAAAATAATAAAGGTATGTTGCAGGTTTAATATAATTTTGCATGGGGACCTTTGACCTTTTAGCGGAAGTGATGTAGGCAGTAAGGAAATGTGAACGAAAGCGGTCAGCTGGACACCTTGGAGATGCCTGATAAACACAGGCGTAAACAGCGATGTGTCTCTGCTGTCCACTTGTGACCTGAATACTCAAGATGCATTTTTAAACCAAGTGTAAACAGGGACAGAGATTTACATTGTACTAAGAACGTTTTAATGTCAATCACGAAAGCTGTGTAGCTACAACCAAAATATTTTTGTGGCCAAATCAAGCTTAAACTCCTGCCACAAAAGTTTCACTGATTTCCTTTGTACTCCGTAAATTACCAAGTGCCATGCTAGCTATTTAGCCACACTCACAAAACTCCTTAAAAAGCAAAGAGAACAAAAAACAAACAACACAATTGGGACTAAATAATGAAAGAGCAGCTCGTAAGCATGATGTGTACTAAATCGTCCAGTAATGAAGCTCAGCTACACACACTAACTCCTCATCCCATTACAGGGCGCCATTACTTTTGTCAAGAACAAACAGGTCTTCCTATTTGTGTTAATGGATTTGTTTTCTTTCAAGTGATTATTATGACACAGAATGTTCATTAAATGGCATGTAAGTGAAATAAATAAGTGATACGTGACAGAAAAGTCCATAAATAAAACACAGGAAATCGTCGACATTTTGATGATTTGAAGATGAACACTCGAGGCTCACATTAATGTGAATAATTACTCAGAAATTTATGCAAACTCAGGATGTGAACGTTTTCCATACACACTGTATTTTCCTAAACGTGACAATTCTTGTGAAAATCCTCCTGCGAATGATTTACGAATAAATGTGTTCGTATCGTATCCAGACGACTAAAGAACTAAATAAAAAGGTAACATTCGGAGGGTTTTTAATGCTTAGTTTGATGAGAAACACAGAAACGCCATTCTGCAGATATTAATGATTAAATAAAATTATCAGACGGAGAGTTTTGCTAATCCTGAAGTGGAAAATCTGCAGGATGCAAATGTTCTATTTGATCATTGTAATTATTAAGCCGGAATCAGATGTTCGTTTTCCCCACGCATGTTTAGTCGACGTATTAGTAAACAGTAATTAAATCCCCCCCAAACAAGGGTTTGTTTGATCAGATCCAGAGATGTTCATGAGTCTTGAGTGCTTCACCCGAATCCCAGTTTAAGGACGAGAGCCTGAAAAACACATTTACAGTATTGATTGAGGCTAAAAAAAATAAAACAAACAAACAAAAAAAACCCAACACCAGTGTTAAAATTCATCATCGTCTGTAATTGGTTTGATGTCATTACACAAGTTCAGTCATGCTTCACGCCTCAGTGTTGTTTCAAAGTCTTTATTATTACGATAAAGCGGCTGTGATCATTAAAGTTTCACATTCCATTTTCATTAGGATGAATCTGATTCTGTAAAAAAGCCTCTCGAACCCCTGCCGGGAATCACAGGGGAGCCCTGAAGTCTGTATTAATTATCAAGAATATGGTCTTGATCGAAGATGTTAATTACTCTGATGGTTGGCGATGTGGGGAATTGGGCATGCATTTTATGCCGGGATAATAAAAAAATGAATTTTTAAACAAAGGGGGATCTTAAAATAATATCTATTCTACAGAGAATATCCCACTTCAAAGGCCGAACTGTGCGCTTTGAAATTTAGCTGATGTTAAAGAAGAGCCGTCTGAATGTTTCAGTCAGATAAAGTTGGCCGAGGAGTCGACAGAAAAAAAGAAAACAAGAGTTAATTAACACTTAGAACAGCTATAAACCCTTTCAACTTTCCTTTCACTTTCAAATTTTAGCATTAAAGTTTAGCAAATGAGCTTTTTTTGTTTTCGTCAGAACGAATTGAATTAAGCGTCATTGTGCATCTGTGTCACTGCTCGAAGATAAACTCATTAAAAATGCTTTACATTAGATGAATTACATTAGAAGAACATGTTTATTTATAATTAATGTGCTCATTCTAATACGTTATTGTTTCTATAGCAACAGATCATTCACAGGAACTCGATCTGTAAAGAGGAAGGTGTGTGTGTGTGTGTGTGTGTGTGTATCCTGTATGAATGATGGAGTCTCCAGTGTCAGCGCTGTGTAACAGTCAGAGGTAAAGCTGGAACTGGACGTTTTCCCACATCAAAGTGAAGTATGTACTCGATGGTTAATAGGAGTAGTATAAACATGTGGTATAAGCGGAATAAACACTCAGGGACGGGCGGTTAGAGGAAAACAATCAACTTCAGGATGTAAACAGCAACTCTTTATTTCACTTGAACCTCCTGGCCACTACGCTGTGTTCATCTCAGGAGAAACCCAGTGACAGTAAACTGCTCCTACGCTCGACTTCAGAGTGCTTGCTGCATGTTTGATCAGTTCAGTGTGAACTCGGCGGTGGTAATGACGGC
This sequence comes from Parauchenoglanis punctatus, assembly GCA_030068025.1. Classification (NCBI taxonomy): domain Eukaryota; kingdom Metazoa; phylum Chordata; class Actinopteri; order Siluriformes; family Auchenoglanididae; genus Parauchenoglanis; species Parauchenoglanis punctatus. The sequence continues at coordinate 23,577,882 of JAQQZU010000007.1, read as the reverse complement.
TACGGCGGGTAACAATGACGATTCCTCACCAGCGCGCCCAGGGCCACATCTGAAGTCCAGGTTTGAGATTTTTGTAATGAAGAAAGATTCATAACGTTTTAAATGTTCGGCACAAACTTCATCACTGCCTAAAACATTCACCGTCCAACTGGAGAACGCATGAAGTCGTCTGTGCTTGTAGTAGTTGCAGTTTTTATCTTATGGCAGGTCAAATGACTTTTTATGGATTTTTAAGGAGTTGTCGTACTGGGACGGGTCCTGTGTCAATCCACTGAAGGCACATGCTAATAGCTAGTGAAAATGATAAACTAACATTATTGACTAAAGTCTTTTCAGAAATATATGTTTTCATCTTTCAAATTAACAGTACAGCAACGCACTGACTTTAAGAAGATTAAACACTGAAAACATTAAGAACTTCTTTTGAATAAGTAAGTGTTTTTAAAAGCAAGTACTTTACCATCTTTCACTTGTATAGGAGGAATATTTCACCAGGAGAATCTATACTTTGACTCAAGTAACGGAGTTGTGCACTTTGTCCACTGATCTTCTTTTTGTTTTGCATCAGAAGTCATATCACTTGTCCTGAAAGATGTTGCCTTTGTGCTGGTGTTAAAGACGTTAAAACTGACTCAAAATCACCACCTTACTCATTTTTCTGGGTCCCGTTTTCCTGCCTTCTCCTCCTTCTCCTGCTCCATCTATCAATCCGCCCTTCCATCAAATCCCTCCCTCATCATCCCCGATTTCTCCTGATGTCACAGATCAAACATAACTGCTAACATTCCGCCTTGTGTTCACTAATTATCTTTAAATCCTCTCTGAAGTCCTGCTTAATGGACGCAATTAAATCTGTACTTAGTCATGCATTATTTCAATGCTTATACTTATTTATCCCACTTATCACACACACACACACACACACACACACACACAGACACACACACACACAAACACACACACACACACACACACACACACACACGTTATGATCATCCAACTTCAAACCTCCTGATTTGCATGCATGCTTAATAGAGCTTTATCTTCGACTGGAGAAGAACAAAGCACAAAACAAGAAAGCATCCTCTTTCTCCTCCTCTTCATCATCATTCCCTTGTAGAGAGATCATTAGACAAAAGTGCTTTAAGTGTGTACTTATGGGAGATGTCGGCTTTACAAATGAGCAATTAATGCTCTAATAAGCGAGTCCACATGAGAGCCTTAAAACAATCCACATTTCACTTCTAATCGTTTAAAGTCCAGACTCCCAGCGTTCTCCCATTCCTTCTTATTACAAAAAACGGGTTCTCTTTTTATTTCCTTTCTGTCTTTCTCTCCACCCAAAGAGCGGATAGATGTGAGTGTTGGGGTTGTGAATATTAAAGCCCTTGCAGCAGGAGGTGACAGTCTCTTTCCTCTACGTTCACACCCCTAGTGTTGCACAGCTATAATTATTTAATCCGACTGTTTCTCCGCTTCCCCCCGAGGACCCGAGCAATACTACGGTTCACACTCGCGCTCCACACCTCTCAGGGTTTTACTGCTCTAGGAAGAGGGAAGAGCGAAGCTGAACAAATCCTCCTCTCCTGAGAACCAACTTGTGTGTCTTCTTTGTTTTGAATTTATTAGCTGTTTATCCTCTTTTATGCAAAAAAACCCCAACGCTTGACTGATATGGAAAAGTTTTTTTTATTATTATGATGATGACATTGACATGACAAAAAAAAAAGATTTTGTACGTTGTATGAATGATAAATCACATTTGTTTTGAATTATAACTTTATACCGGACCTTAAATTACATATGGTACTGATTTTTATTTTTATGTTCAGATAAAATATTTTTAAAAGATACTTCTATGGTAATTATTACAAAATTGTAATAAGTTTAATTATATTTTTTACTAAAATTGTTCTTCTCTGGTCCAAGATTGTCTTTATTTCAACACATTTTCTGCACATTCAGAGCCTCTTCAGGTTCCAGCCAGAGTATTTTGTGCTTCACTAAACCCTAAAGTGGGAGACACAATAACGCCTCGCCGTCTGTTTTATTCGTCTCTTTTCTTTACGTACAACAGGACGCAGCAGTCGAGGGTTTTAGTTGCTGTAGTGTTTCATCTTTATTCAGGACTTTTACTGAAGTGTAGCTGAAGGAAACGCTGACTCGCTAACATTTTCTTCTTCTGATTTTTTTTGCTAGCTCAGCTTATGATTGTAAGACCAAGTTTCTTAGTTTCAGCTAAACATTTAATTCTTAAGACGCAACCTCCATGCTAATAACAGCAATGTTGCTCTTTTACAACAGTAGTTTACCAACAGTTATGATTTTTTTTATTTATTAAAGAATGACACGTCAGACTGCTTATGGTTTAGAGTTATATTGAACATGAAACTAGTTCGTTCCTGTTCTCACTTATGTTATAGCAGATGTGAACAGTCGGTCCTTCAACAGCTTCTCTTTTTTCTCTCTAATGACATTAATAAAACAAACAAACAAACAAACAAACAAACAAAAATGCACAAATTGTCATGTTACGGAGAAACCAAAGTGTAAACTCCTCTGTTGTACAACTTAAAGTTACTATAGGGACTTTTTTGTTTTAGAACAAGCACATTCATTAGCGCATAAACCGGTGATTTGCCTTACATCGGATATTACATTCAGTGCTCGTTTTGACAAGAATTTTAAATTTAGTTTTAGTTTTAGTCGCTTACTGAAAATTGTAGTTACATTTTAGTCACATTTTTTATCTTTTTGCTTTGTTTTGTCAAGATTTAGTAAGTGGAGCTCAGTTTTAATTTTAGTCTAATTTTAGTCTCATTAAATTCTCAGTTTCATGATGCTTCTTGTAAGATGTGCACTGTAGCTTTAAGATGGGCTATGATGTCAAGGGAGGGGGCGGGGTCTTGTCAGAAGTTTTATTCTGAGACTTGATTTTCTGAGATGTTAAGAACACTGACTAGGCATGAATTGAGTGTTTAGGAATTCACATGTATGGTTTATAGTTTACGTTTCAGTGTTTGCTTGTTTTGGGTTTTACAGATTATAGATGTTGTCCTGGATGTAATTTTTTTGGAGTTAAACATGTTAAGTTTTAAAGTCAGGTAAGAATACCACACACACACACAAACACACACACACACATCCACACACACACACCCACACACACACACACAAACACACACACACACCCACCCACCCACCCACCCACACCCCCACACACACACACACACACACACACACACACACACACACAAAGATCAGATCCTAAACTTAGAAAAACCGCTGAAGGTTTTCTTGCTGTCTTGATAAAAAAAAGTTCACCTTTCAGCCACGAAACATTCTTGAAATCAGACAACAGTGCTTACATCAGAGCGTCACGTCGTTCAGATGCCTGACTCGTATTTCAATTGCAAATATTTCCTCTGAGTAGAACTGGTACCCACTGGTAGAACTTTAGTCCCACTTTTTTTCCTCTGTCGACTCTTAAGATAACGGTGACTGAAATGTTTCTCTGCTGTAGTTAGTATTTAAGTTATAAACCTGATTACTTCTCGGAATAAAACTAAACAGACACCATCAGCATGGGGACTAAATATGAGGAAAATTCCCAAAATCTTGCCAAGTTATTTAAACACAAAACATGGCTGCCTCTGCCAGGAGGTTACAGCTTGACTGTAGATGAAGCTTCTACACTTCCCACATTTAGTGGTTAAACTTTGCCACCAAATGAATAAATAATTAATAAACACTGTGTGTCATGTTTTTATAGTAAAATAATCAACGATGGGGCGGAGTTAGTTACCACATAGAAGTTATTTTCCTATAACAGCGTGTCTCTTAGTCTTTTATTCTTCTTTTACCAAATCAATTTGCCAATTTTTTATTTATTAAAGATGACACATCATACTTTTTATCCATTTAATGTTTCCTGTCCTCTTGCTATGAACATCATTCCCTCACCTGTCTGAAAAAATGCAGCTTATGCATGCTATCGAGAAATCACAACGAAGTGTAAACTCCATAAAACTGCAAGCTCCAGCTTTACCTCTGACTGTTACAAAGTGCTGACACTGGAGACTCCTTCCAAACATGATACACAAACACAATTCACCTTATTTCTCCTTATCTGTTTATTATTATTGGATCCATCCAGTGTACACGACCCTGTGAAAGATGATGATAAATGATAAGTTGCTGTTACAGAAAGTTAATTAACACCTTATGACCAATCAGAATCCAGAATTTGACAGCACTGAGGTGTAAATGTTAATATACTGTACATTCAACAATGAACAATGTACACAGCGTTGCCGGAGACGCCGTAACAACCAGCGTAAATAATTCACACCTAATTTAAAATGAGCAAATCAAACGGAATGTTGCACATCAAAGGGCAGCTTCGTAGAAAACAAAAATCATTTTTGTGGAAAGGCAATGAGGAGGAGGAGGATATATTTTGCATGTAAAAAGTGGAACATGTATATCTATTAACGGAGAACGTTGCGATTTCCCGACTGGCACAAATCCAAACACTTTCTCCAACATCAACAGTCACAAGGAAGCAATTCTGAAACAGAAGGGAAAACGTTCAACCGTGTAGAATGCAAGAACAGGTTCACAACTTTCTTTCTCTCTCTCTCTCTCTCTCTCTCTCCCTCTTTCTCTGTGTGTGTGTGAGTGTGTGCGTGTGTTTTCATTCCCCTAATACAGCTCTGATAGTAAAGGAGCACTCTGACAGTGTGAAGCACAAGTGTTCGCTTAAGGAAGTGCCTAGAGATGTAAAAAAAAAAAACCCAAAAAAGGCCTAGCTCTCAGCTGAGCAAACACACACACACACACACACACACACACACACACACACACACACACACACACACACAAACCTCTGCGAGCATCAATGATAGTAAAGAGGCTATGAAAACTCAATTTTTGCACAATTTCCTATTTCACACGGCACGGCTTCATGTGTGCCAACGACCACAAGGACATGTTTACTTTACCTTCTCCAAAAACACTTCACTCAGCTTAACACTCTTCTCTTTCTCTCCTTACCCACACACACACACACACACACACACACACACACACACACACACACACACACACACACACAACCTAAAATATCTAACATATAAAAAAGATAATTCTTGCTTACATAAAGAGAAACGACTTCTAAAATCTCTAGAATGACTTCAAAAGATGTCAATCAATTAATTAATCAATTAACCAATCAGATAATCAATTAATTATCTAACCAAAAAAAAACACTTAATCAATTTACTGATCAATAATTAATCAATTCATAAATCTGATCATACATATAAATATCGTTCTTGCTTGTTACTGAAAATCGAAGATTCATTATTTATTTATTTATTTTTAGTTCTTTTATTTTTTAACATTTCTAGTCTATTTTAGTCTATTTATTGGCACCCTTTGTTAAAAAAAAATAGAATTAACACCTGGAACTCTTTTGTGTT
>JAQQZU010000007.1:23556064-23572299 GCA_030068025.1 Parauchenoglanis punctatus | reverse complement strand
TGTGTGTTTTAGGTCTGTGACACAGCAACCGTATCCAGGGAACTTGAGTGTCACAAAGGGAAACAGAGACAAATCAATCGATTTCTCTCCAACCTTCGCTTTTTCATCCTCCATATTTCACTTTCACCTTGATCCCTGTGTGTGTGTGTGTGTGTGTGTGTGTGTGTGTGTGTGTGTGTGTGTGTGTGTGTGTGTGTGACTGATTTATACTAAAAATTTTTAGTTACTCACATGCTCATTAATGATGATTTGGTTGCACTGATGCTAACACTAACATTTCTCTGTAATCCAGTGAACAAATCACAAACAAATGTATTAACAATTTAAAATAAATACTTTTCCATGTCGTGCTTTGTTAATCATGAATAAACAATTATTTACCACTATTGGTAGTGAACAAAAGTGGAAAATACTTGGGTAATTCTACTTCATTAGTATATTTCAGTATTGTTTAGTGGTATTTATCCATTACTTGAATATTAGTTTGATGTTTTTATTCCTTACATTTTTATTTAGCCTTTCAAAATACTCATTACAAACCTCAAACCTATTTTTTCTCTCATTCAACCAATGACTGTTTGCTAAATGTCAAACAAATGAGCAAACAAATTTATATTTACAAGAATGACGACAATTCATCCCTGGCTGTGACCTTCTCATGATAAACAATGAAGTTTACTTTTCTACCTCAGTAAAATATTTCAAAATACCCGAATAAACAAAATACTCCATCTACGTTTAAATTATAAAAATGTTTGAGGTAAGCTTAGCTAATTTGCTAACACTATATGGCTATAATTGACTAAGGTTTAGACTAGCATCGATTCAAATAGCTTATGTAATTGGCAGCAATGTAGGTTTAGAGATTTTACTAATTTGCTAACATTAACTAACTGATTAATTAACATTAACTAAGTAACTAAGTAACGTTAGCCTGTTTTTATGTGTTGCTAATACCACGATAAACTAGCATCAGTTCCACTAGCTAATGTAATTGGCACCCGATGAGCATCCCGGCTCTACCTCAGTAGATTGTGGTTGTGATTGTGGCTATCTCTATCTCCATCTAAGTTAAAAAATAGGTTTAGAGGTAAGCTTTGCTAATTTGAGGGAAGTTGCTAACTCTATCTGGCTACAAATGGCTAATGTTTAGACTAGCATACACACTTCCCATAGCTAAGAAAGTTGGTTAGGCAGCAAGGTTTAGAAGTTTTGCTAATTTGCTAACACTAACTGGGTCGTATTTAACTAAGCTAGCCTGTTTAATTTTTTTGCTAATATCGTGTTAGATTAGCATCAGTCAGTGTGAAGCTCGAGGATGAGAGCCCCTGGCTCTACCTCACTAAAATATTTCAATATACTCAAGTAAATAAAGTCTCCATCCCTATTTCATTTAAAACATAGCTCAGGTAGGCTTTGCTAATTTGAGGTAAGTTTTGCTAATGTGCTAACACTATTTGGCGATAAAATTTACTAAGGTTTAGACTAGCATTGACTCCAGTATCTAACATGATTGGGTAGGTGGCAATCTACGTTTAGAGGTATGTTTTGCTAATTTGCTAACACTAACTGAGTATTCTTTAAGTTATTCTGTTTTTTTTTTTTTTGCTAATGCCATGTTAGACTAGCATCAGTTCCACTAGCTGGCACCAGACTGAGGTGTGAAACTTGAGCATGAACGTCCTGGCACTGCCTGCGTAAGCACCTCAATGTGTGTTTACCTAAAATTGATCTTGTTAACTGCACATTTGCTAACATTAAATAGCTGAAATTAACCAAGTTAGTTTGTTTCTTGGGATAATGCCATGTTCTAGACTAGCACAAATTCCAGCAGCTAATAATGTGAAGTTTCAATCCCATATTTTAAACGTACTAAAAGTCACATCAGCTGAGAATATTTACATTTTACTTTTTAACACTTGAATAGCAAATTACAGTAGTCTAATATTTCCCAGTAAGGGTTTGTATTAAGAAATTATTCCTGTGTAATTTCAGTAATTAGTATTTATTCCCCAAATAATGACACCAATTTGTCGTTCTATGTGAAACTCATATTAAATCATGCTATAAGATCTGAAAACACACTTTAAACTCTACATCTGTTAAAGCCAATATAAATAATAAACCTCTAAAGAAAACTCTGAAATGCAAATGATATTTGTAACTAGCTTGCATCATGATGGTGCATAGAAATTTCTGTCTTGTTTTTATGATGGATGTGGTGTCCATGTTGGTGTAAAAATCGTCATCATTTTATCCTGAAACATGGAAGATTAAAGTATTTGAGGGTTCTTTCAGTGTTTTCGTAGCAGATATTTATTTAGCAGTCTACAGAAGGAGTCTCCAGTGTCAGGTTGTGTGGTGTAAGAGGAATAAAACACTGTGATAGGCAAACAGTCCACTTCAGGCTGCTGACACTAACAGTATTTACTCTTGTAAGTAACTATATAGCTAATTTACTACAAAAAATGTTACATCAAAAGTGTTTTAGCACATAGAAGTTTTTATTTTCATGACTGTTAAAATGCAGTCGTTTGCTAGCCTGGTCGGTCTGGTGTGTTGTCTTTCTAATATTCTTTTTGTTATTATAAATATGTGTGTCTGTAAAGGCAATTAGTGATTAGATATATTAACACAATGTTGTTATTTTTTTCTTTCTGGTTTTGATTTGTTTCTTCAGAGAGCTACGAATCATCGGTAAACTTTCTATGAAGTTTCATAATTTATTTTTAACTTGTTGTTTTTTTTAGACTCACTATATTGTATATCTAGTACGCAACTGTTTTAACCTTTCATTTGTTTTTGAATGATTTTGTCTTTTCTTTGACTATTATTGTTAGTATTCCTCAAACTCCACAGTTATTTTCCATTGTTATATCAAACAGGAATAATTCATTATAACATTTCTGCCCTAAATAAACCCGGAGATATATATTTTTTTGTTCTCATATTTGACAGCGCCCTAAAATTGAGTTTGACCTAATGGGATTTTTCCATCTGCTGCCTGGTAATTTGAATAAACTCATGATTTATTTTTAAATTCCATCGCTGCCAGGATGAGTCCTCAGGATTGTTTCTCTTCATTGATATCACACGTCTTATAAAGCTCTTATGTCAGAACACAAGCCTCTGATCCTCCTTTTCCTCATCACATCGTGCTTATATACTGCCCATTTATGTTAGTGTTGCAGATTTCCACAGGGTGAACAGGATTTCCCAAGTTTACAGTTTAATCGAAGGACTTAACAATTGACATTTTCGTGACATTTTCATCGCTGACTGATCAATAAATCCATGAAGCCAGACGTTTTCGAGCTGAATTAAGCGTGCAGCATTACACAGAGTGATGGAAAAAAGCTTTCTTTAATTTTCTCAAAATGCCCTAAATAAGCATAATCATTTAGCTAAATTCACTAAAATAACTCACTAATATTAATATTTATTATTTATCATTTATTAAAAAATTCAGGAAGATTAAAACGTTAGAATTTACTTCATTAACCCAAATAATGATGCTCTACACTATAACATACATTACATATAAAGAATATATTTATTTTTACAACTTAATTTTTTTTTTCCTTTAATGTAATGCTTAAATTAAACAAGGATGTTATTAATATTTTTTGGGTAATATGTTCCTCACATGAACAGAAATTGTTTTTTTTTTAAATAAATTTACAAAAAATAGAAAGGCAAAAAAGGCACCACTTCCCAAAACAATAATGAAATAAAATAAAAAAATATATAGAAATTGCCCGCTAAAGAGTTTGAGAATACTTAATAACAGAAATACATATGAATTAATCCAGAGTTTAATTCTTGTATCCTCCATAAACATAAACATAAACATTAATAAGCAGTACGTTTGAGGTTTATCATAAATTACTTACATTTTAACAAAATGACCTTGATCATATGGAGAGTATTAAAGGTTATATAGGGATTTCTTTAAATCTATATTTCTAACATTTTAAAGGTTTTCTGACTGTATTTTATACAGTGAACATGCATCAGGATGAAAACGGCCAAATGGTGGCGCCACAAAATCATGAGAGACTGACTGTAGCGCCTGAGATGAATCCTGTGTGTGTGTTTGTGTGTGTGTGTGTGTGTGTGTGTGTGTGTGTGTGTCTGTGGGTGTGTGTGCAAAACTCCTGACTGAAGAAGCAGAAAACAGTTCTCATTTTCATCTCCGCCGCTGGGCTTAGGAGGAGGTGAGGATGAATAATGCGCAGATTCAGCTGTGCAGAAACAGAATCACACTGCTCACTCACAGACAGAGAAAATCAACAACCTCGCCTGCCATCACACACACACACATACACACACAGCAGTGTGAGATTGCCTTGGTGCGTGTGTCACTGGCACCCTGCCACTTTTTTCAAGTAAGGCCGACTTCAGCTCAATCACCTCGCTGAACACAGACAGAGCCACCGAGGCGTCTTTCCTATAAAATATGTGTAATTTAGAGCGGGGGAGGGGGGCACAAACTTTTGCACAAAGAGGGTAAAAGTATAAAACAAATTCCTCACACCCTCTTACTACGCCTATTAGACTAATTATTTAAAAGAGCATTTTGGCTGCTATGATGGAAAAATCACACACGTCATGAAGAGAGTGATACGTGATGATGTGTGAAAAACACGTGATGATGCATTTCAACATATGCACGGAAAAATGCAGCTCAAGTACACCTGAGACAACACGAAGGGAATATGTGATTGCATCGCAAAACTAAATGAATCGTGTGTGAAAATGAATGGCGCATTGGAAAAAAATCACATGTAGAAATAAATGAATAAATGTAAATAAAAGTCATGTGTAGAAATATACAATTTGTCAAGTGTGAAAATAAATGCAGCATTTGTCAAAAAACATATGTGGAATTTACCGAATCATATTTTTAAAAAAATCCCATCGGAAAATAAATTAATCACTGGAAAAAAATTCACACGTGGAAAAAAGGAATAACGTTTAAAAAGTCACATCACGATAAATGAATCATGTGTGTCATAATGAATGATGCCTTGGGGAGAATCATATGTACAAAAATATTAATTGTGGTGTAAAAATCACATGTGAAATTAAGGAATCATTTGCAAATAATCACTATAATCAAATAATCAATGTGAAAATAGATGAATTATGTGTAAAAAAAAAAGTGTTCATGATCATGTGTTAATCATTCAAGAATCATGTGCAAAAGAATCACATGTGAAAATAAACGAATCATGTGTCAAATATCATGTGACGATAAATAGATCATGTGTCAAAAAAAAAAAGAAAAAAGAAAAAGGAAAAAACGTGTCAAATAAATTAATCATGTGTCCGGAATCATTTGAAAATATATGATTCGTGGTGTAATTATCACGTGTAAAAAATTGAATCATGTCAGGAATCACATGTGAAAATAAAGGAATCATGTGTCAAAAATCACATGTAGATTAAATCATTTAACATAATCAGATGTGAAAATAAATGAATCGTGTAAAAATGACACGCTAATCATTCAAGCAAAAATTATATGTGACAAGTGTCAACTTTCTAGTGTCTTAAATCACACGTAGAAACTAATGAATCATTTGAAATGATCAGAACTTCCTGTTGAACTGATCCTGTGGAATGTTCCAGATATTTCAGAGGGGTGACTGGATTCAGGTAACGAGGCTGAGTGAATGAAATGAAGTGTACATTTTTTTAGTAACCTGTAATGAAAGACATTTTGTTCAGAGAAGATGCTCTGAGCATGAGATGTTAAAGGGCTTCACACCTTATTGCAAAAGGAATATAATTTTTGAAGCATTTTAATGATGAGTTTTGCAGGTAAAGTGAATTACAGTAAGCAGTGATGGCTGAAAAGGCAGCTTTTTTAATGCTGTGGATATTTTCTGAATGTTTTAAATGACTGATTTGAAATATGCACACGTGACTGATCAGTGATTACACGTGAGAAACGTGTCAAATGAACTCGAATAAACACGTGTGCCATCATGTGACTAATATGTGATAAATAAAACCACGTGTGAAAAGTGAATCATGTAAAAGTCACATGTAAAAGAATCAGATTTAATAAAAATTTATTATGTGATAAAAAAAATTATGTGAAAGTCAATTATCTGGAAAGAAGTGAAATGTTTGTTGAATAATTTAGATAAACAAAACGTGAAAACGTAACACAATGCTTAGAATTCATGTGTGGCTCTGCTCGAGGTAAGATTTCAGCAGAAGAACACTACATCTCAAATACATCCACACTAAAGACCTTAAACTAACTCAACACATTTGAGCATAAAGTGAGATGTTTTTTTTCTTTTCTCAGCCTTTGAAATTTGAAAAAGATTTTCACACATATTTCATGATGTTCATTATCCACTCTGTAACCTCCTTTCCTTCTCTCTATCTTTGTAATATACTTTAGATTAGAAATCTCTCTGGATGTCATGGATTCTGCATTTTCACCTTGTGGAAAGTTTCATTCTGATTATTTGCTATGAAACAAGATCTTGGCAGCCATTTTAAAACGAGTCCAATCTGGCAACCCTGTTGTTAACTGTTCTGTTCTCTCCTCCTCCTCTATCTAAAATGTTCATAGGCTACACTCAAGCCTCAACAAGCCTCATAGTTCAGTTCTGATTTTTTGCTCAGATCAGATTTGTCTGTCTTGATGGTTCACGTTCATAATGACAGTGATCTGTATCTAACTGTAATGTGAACGCGTCTGTCCTCTGACACGTCACGCATGTGCACACTGACACGTTTTTGTACGAGTCGATTGTACCAACAACAAAAACATCTCTGTGAGCCGACTCGCAGTGTTAAACCTGACAAACCGGGCGCTAGTAGCTGATGTACGCGCGGCGTTTTGCTCTGGAGGGGAAACAGTTGCTCAGCTGTAGCTCGATTTGTGCAGCTTGAAGAGAAATGCTACTGTAGTGAGAATAAACTGGATCCTAGCCGTAGCCCTTAACCCTGACCCCGACCTTAACCCTGACCCTGACCTTAACCCTGACCCTGAGACTGAGACTTAAAGCTCAAAGTTAACCCTAAAACCTTAACCTTAACCCATACACACAGCTGCTAAGTAGCACATCTCAATCAGCAGCACAAACGGACAGAACAGCGAGCTGCTGATGACGACGCGCTCAGCACATGAGTACAGGCACAAAATCACATGACGCCCATCTGAGCTTCTCATTCAGGTCACATGACCACAGATCGGATACATATCGGATTTAGGACAACAAATGAAAGTGACTCAGATCTGATTTGGAGAGATTGGATTTGCGTGTCCACAGCACAGCCATGAAAAGATCAGATCTGTGTCACATTAAGGCAAAAAATTAGATTTGAGTCACTTCAGCATTGTAACGTAGCTTTAGAGCTGGGGCAGAGTGATTCCTGCCCCTATGGATCGCTATTAGCGCTTGTTGCAGTTCCCTTTTATGACCACTAGGTGTAATAATAACTGTGTTTAGCTAAATGCAAATGCAAATCAACAGAAAATCAACTAATATCAGTTAAATACCTACATTTTTAGTATTTCAACAGAATTTTATTGTGTAGTTATGAATTAAGACTTTATGGAAATCTTATTCGTTGAATATGTTTTTAGCCATATTCCCGCATTCCTTTGTTCCATTTGAATTATGCCATGGACTCTGAGTATGATTATCAGATTTGTCCTGAAAAACAACAAGCTGATTTTACACACGTTACAAACGACACTGTGATCGTACAATAACTACTCATCCTAATAACTACTCATCTTATATACAGATTCATTCATATCAATGACACAAGTGCTGAAGGCTTCTACAGACATTACACAAATATGTGCACACATTTATGCAAGCAAAACACACACACACATACACACACACACACACACACACACACACACACACACACACACACACACACACACACTGGGCAGTGATAACTTTTCCACTGTCTCCTGTTACTACTCCCTTTGCTGCCATCTTGCTGCGTGTCCGTCTCAGGTAAACGTATCAACACCACAACGCAGCGCCTATTAAACCTCACAAAGACACCAACATGTTCACATCTGCTGAATAACTCGCAGAAGAACTCGCCTTCTCCGGCTTCTCATAACCCTTATCCTCAGGTCAAAATCATCTAGTTTATGTATGAACCTGTGCATGAAAAAGACATTACACCACAGCGCTGTTCAATTCTGGACTCTGATTGGTGGAAGGTGTTGATTAATTATCGTTTCCATAGTAACAGCTTGTTCACGGGGAAATAATAATAATAATAATAATAATAATAATAATAATAATAATAATAATAAGATTAGAAACATGTGTAATCATTGGTCTGTGCAGAAACTCTGATGGAAGGAGTCTCCAATTCGTTTTATCATCCTTATTATTTTAAGACACAGAAAAAAGAGAGCTGCATCACAAATAACTACAAACAGAGAAAAAAATATGAATTTTGTTCTATAATGAATAACAACTTCTAATTGTTGGTAAATTGCTGTTGTATAAGAGAAATAAACCTCTAAGTGATGTGCTGTTACAGTAAAACCATCAACAACTTCTTCATAATTGATGATGATCATTAAAAACATGAATAATTGCATTGGTATGAAATTAGAAAAGATTCAATAAGATGAGGTTTAAAACCAGCACCTTTAATGGATTTGCCTGGATCGAATGTTTGGCTGGATTTGGCCGGCGCCCGCTCGGGACAGCGTCAGTATCTGAAATCTTTATTTTATCAGCAGCCCTTGTCTCTTTTCCCGAACTCCAGGTCCGATTCATCCTGCAGCAATTACCATATGTCTAGCGATTGTGGTTTTGGAACAACACTGTGACATCTGGGTTATATCGGGCATCTGGGGAATGCCAAAGGAACTTCCACCGCCTGCATATCTGTATATAATTTACATCCACGCAGAAGGTGCTCGTAAGGTGGGGGTTTAGCAGCATTGCCGCCGCCGCTACTGCTGCAGAAGAAGAACCTGTCTGAGGAACTCCTAAAGCAAGCAGAGGGATGCTAAAATATTTATCTAACATCATCTTTAACAACTTTATTTGCATTATGTTCAAACATGTATGAACAAAGTGAACAGTTTAAGGTGTAAAAATCCAACAGATGCCTTTAATTTAATAGCAAGTCCAATAAAATAAAACACATTTATAAACATGGTATAACTTTCTTAAATCAGAACTACTCATTAGGCGACATTAGAAATTTTATGTGGTTTTATGTTAAACATGTAGATTGTAATCCATATCACGTGGACCTTTTAAAGGCTTATATTAAAATCTGTCAGATAACAAAAGTATTTTGTTCTGAATGCTGTTGAGTTCTGGGTTCTGATTGGTCAGAAGGTCCTATTAATGTTCTATAACAGCAGCTCTGACAGTAGTGCAGGTTTATATACATTAACACACTTATTCTAATAGGTCATCATTTCTGGACTCGTACAGTGGACGCTACACTAATGATAAACAGATTAAAAAGAAAATCATGTGGATTTTTTGATCTGCGAGGAAATGTTTATGATGGTTATGGAAGGAGTCTCCGGTGTCAGCGCTTTGTAACAATCGGGGTCAAAGCTGTAACTTTTCCGACACCTTCAGCACAGGCAAGTTTACGCTTGATAAAAAAGTGACAAGCTGCATTTTATTATCATGTTAACTTTAATAGAGGGAAAAAAGAGAAGCTGGAGAGGGAACCACTGTTCACGAGAACAGGAACTTCTTTCGTAGACATGAAATGTAGCTGGAAATGGATAAAAAACCCCGATGTGTCATTCTTTAATAAATAAAAGCTGTAATCATGAACTTCATCATAGTAATAGTAACTCCGCTACATCACACCACACTGCCACTGATTATTTCACTGAATCTGCAGGACACATACAGTGTTTAGTCACGTTGTTTTGATAACAGCACATTTATGAATGTTGTGATGAAATTAGCATTTATAACATTGTTATAAGGCATCATGTTAACACTGTGCACCTTTCTCAAAATGACAGTAAAAAATGACAGTTCCAAGACACATTATTATATTTCCTACATAAAGGATTTATGAATGTGTAATAAAGACCCTGTTTAAATAAAATGCTACTTTTATTCAGTTAGAACATTATTATTATTGTTATTGTCAAGTCCTAAGTGATAAGGTTAGTTTTGTTTATTTAACTTTGCATGAAGGAAACAAAAATCTCATTCTCATCAACGACAACTTGTTCAAAACAATCCTATTCATGCGATACAGATAAAAAAGAAATAAAAACCTCAATTCCAAAAAACACTCAGATCTGCTAATCGATAAATATCGTTTATTGAACTATCATCGGGTGAAATGACGTCCGATGGCACGTGAGACAGATTCGAGCTTTTAAAGTCAAACAGAAAAGAAACTAATTCATTACAGCAATTAATGCCTTCATGTTGCAGCTTTCATAAAGTGTTAGATTACATAAAGCGGTCATGGGGTCTCACTTTAATAGCACATTGACAGTGAAACAGGAAGTCATAAATATGGACTGATTGCCTGTGGGTGTTTTGGGGTGAAGGTGAAGCAGATCTCAGGAGAGATCTTGGGTTAAAAAAAAGCAGAGCGGACATTCTGGGTAAACTTATATATATATGTGTGTGTGTGTGTGTGTGTGTTAGAATTACACAGGGGACAATGTAGTACTCATTAATATTAATTTTATTGATCTTAAATCAAATTATCACACGGACAAATCTTTCTGTTTGTTCATTGCTGTATATTAAGGACCATAATACTGTGACTTCTAGAATCTCATACAGATAAAAAACTTGTGGCAAATAAACGTTTCCTAAAAGTTAGAGAGAGGGATTAAACTTAGGTAAATTAAAAAAAAAAAAAAAGAATATATTTAGAAAAATGTAGGACGTGACCACACAAATCTTGAAATAGTGGACGAGCCTTGAAGTGAAGTCAGAAATCAAAGCAAATAATAAAATTACAAAAAGATTTATAAATTTAAAGATGAACACCTAAATGAGCAGAGTTTAAAATATTCTTAGTGTTGATCATCAGCTGTATAAAAAATAAACAGCGTATCGTCTCTGAACAGTGAAGGCTCCACAGCTCTAGCACCCCTGCTGGCTGGCTGCAGTATAACGTGTAGTCCCGCCCATCCTCATGCGTTTCATTGATAAAGCAGCCTATTTTTCATGTCACTTTTCTCGTCTAATCTGTCTTTCCATCTACAGCGTTTCATTCCGACAGTTAGTTGATATGCTGATACCTGCACATTTTTATTTTATCCCAGAAATGCAAAGATAAAATGAAAATAAAAAATTACTGGGTAAATAAATGTAAAAAAGGTAATCAAACATTTGTCGATATACAATATGAGGTACGATGCTACATGTATAACAATAGCTGTGTTTCCTTTAAGCATTCCAAGCATTGTGCTTTGTTCAATCGCTCACATTTGCACAAAACTGCAATGGAATCCCAGCTAATGTACCAAGTTAATAAATATACAGTAACTCCATAAATATAATTACTTTATTAACATTTTCTATGAGAAAGATGTGATGAGTGAGCTTTAGGAAAGTTCTGGAGAATATTTTTTGTGACAAAATTGATCATCAAAGCAGGAGGAGGAGCTAAAATGGGGTCATAATCTTTACTGAAAGTGTCCTTTAATAAAAATGTTCAGATAAATATCTAACATCAGAATGTGACGTAGATCACCAGCTTTGAGTTTGTCTAATTGTGTGTGTGTGTGTGTGTGTGTGTGTGTGTGTGCATGTGTGTGTGTGAGTGCAGGAGGGTATCATTAAATATCAGGTGCTTGAGCCACTCTTTAATTTGACACGTGTGCTTCAGGCAATAAAGCCACATGGGGCAACGGGGAGAAAATCGTAATCGTGGGTGAATAAAATATCATCTCGGGGGTGAGGAGGAGATGGGATCGGCGTCTCAGCCACACGGTGACGGTTTGTTTGATCCTAATGCCGGAACTGAAGATGTGAGATAATTAGTCACCATTAGAGTTCAGGCCTCTAATCTCAGGTCGCTGAAAACGTCAGACGAGTCGACACTGCTGAACCCTTTCCTGTGTGCAGAGGGGGGGGACTGGGGTCGGCGTGAGCTGTGTGATACCTGATACAGCCATTATCCAAAAATGGGGTGAAAGGGTTAAAGATGAGACGTGCAGACGTCTCCGATTCATCTCCTCTGTTCTTCGTATCATATCAAGTTATGCCACGTTACATCTGAGTGTTTCAGTTAAAAAAACGGCTTCTGATTCATCAAAATCCTGAGTATAAGAATCACACATATTTCACATACACGTGACTGTATACAATATGTGATTACGTGAAACACTTTTATAAGAAAATTAATTATTTGTAAAAAAAACCCACACATATAAATAAGTCCTTGGAAAACAAATTGCGTGTGAAAAATAAAAACGCATGAACAACATGTAAAAAAACCCTGTGTGAAATATAACGTGTCCAAAAACATGTGTTTAAATTTCATGTATGATTTTTTTACATTCCTTTTTACATGTTTTTGTTTTTTTAAATCAGTCAATATTATTATTATTATTATTATTATTATTATTATTATTATTATTATTATTATTGTTGTTGTTGTTGTTGTTGTTGTTGTTGTTATAAATGGTTTTGTTCTTTTTTTGGAAAGCTAACAGCTCATAATTATCCAAAGAAAACTTTTGTAAGAGTGTATTAAATAAGTCTGTACTATATTCTGTGAAATATATTTCCCGCTGAAGGAACCCTTAAAGGTTCTTGTATGTAGATGCCTGCAACAGTGTTCTTAGCTTTTTCTGAATATAAGAACCCTTTGTTCCAAGTGTGTGTGTGTGTGTGCATGTGTGTGTGTGTGCATGTGTGTGTGTGCATGTGTGTGTGAGAGAGAGAGAGAGAGAGAAAGAATAAATATGTAAGTGTGTGATACACTGCTCCAAATTATTCTTTATTATTTTTTTCTTAATATCTAGAACCTGTCAGGAGTTCAGCTTCTTGATACTTGGAACACTCTTAGAAAAATGCTTTTTCAAGGGTTCTTTAAGGATTCATTGGATAATTCAGGGTTCTTAGCTTCCTAAAAAGGTTCTGCTTAGAAGCCTTTCTGATTTATTCTTGGACTCTACATAGAACCTGAGTAGAACTGGTCCAAGTAGAACCATTTTTTGGAAAGTATTCAATGAACCATTAAAGAACCCTTGAAGAACCTTGAGAAGTGGGTAAGTGTGCAGTACAACCCCCAAGTCATTGCTCATTATCTTCTATTGGGTTCTATTTGGAAGCCTAGAACCTTTATGGGTTTCATAGGGGGACCGAAGAACCCTTAACTGTAAAAACATTGCATTTGAATGTAAAATGTGAGAACTTTTTTGTTTTATGTGTGAGGAAATACAGAGCACTTACTGGTTCTTCAGTTCTCCTGTAGAACCCTGTAACAGTGTTTCCCCCTCAGACAGGATGAAAACTCCTGAAGAACCATTGAAAACCTTTTTTTTATAAGAATGCATCAAAGTAGAAAGAGCTAAATGTTAAACTCCTGACAAGAAGAAAAATAATAAGGAATAATTCAGAGTTTGTCTCACACACATACGCAGTCACACACTCTCTTAGGAAAAGAGGTTCTTTAAAGGTTCATTAAATGATAAAGGGTTCTTAGCCTTTCTGATAAGGAAGCACTGTGGTCTAGAGTTCTACAAAGATGCTTTAAGGGCCTAGCAAAGAGCCACTAGGGGTTCTATATATGTTTACAGTGTAATAGGGAAGAAACTGTAAGTGTTTCATTTGAATGAGATATATGAGAAGTTTTATTTTGTGTAAATGAGTTAGGAACGGGTGAATGTAGAAGCATTTAGTGTGAAGTGAATAGTAAAAGTTGTACAATGTGAGCATTGTGTGTGTGTGTGTGTGTGTGTGTGTGTGTGTGTGTGTGTGTGTGTGTGCGCGCGCGTGTGTGTGTGTGTGTGTGTGTGTGTGTGTGTGTGTGAGTGAGAGAGAGCATTTAGGTAGAGTTTTAATAAAACCAGCATTCCTATAGCTAAACCCATGGTGTATATTTTCTCAGGCCCTACTGAAGTGTTGGTACTTTACCAGGCGGAGCACGAAAGAGAAAAAAAGAAAGGAAAAGGAATAAAGGCAGAAAACGACAGACTATTTTCACATTCAGAAAAAGAAAATGCTGTTAATGCAGTCGTAAAAAATTCAGGGATTTTGGAGCACCATGTGGAGGACGAGATGAAAAAGAATGCTTATCACACAGATGCATTATGTCAACACCGCCACGCTCGTCTCGTCTCGTCTCGGCGTCTCCCCCGTGAGCTCCAGCGGTCTTTAGGAGTAACTTTGGGCCACCAGCGATCAGAAGATGACAGGAAGTGCTCCAGCGAGACTCTGATTCAGTATTAGAGTCTGACAGCAGAGTATAAATAATACGGCACATAATGCAGCATGCGAACGTCGGCGTGGCCCACTGGGGCTTTCAACAGGTGCGCATTTCCACTTTGTTCGACAAAGAGGCCCGTCTTTAGCGCCGACTCGAATCTGAAAGCTTCTCCTGATCATTCTTTTATGGGAACCTCTCGCTCAGAGAGCACTATGTTCACAGAACGTCATGATAATAGAGCGGTCGGGGAAACGCTGGAGGAGAGGTTAGATGTCGGAGTGAATACATTTACAGCGACACCCAGGGGAGAGCGGGGCCGCACGACACACTGCATGCACGCACACACACACACACCAGTGGCAGAAAAACCCATCGTGTCTGTGTGTGTCTGTGTCTGTGTGTGTGTGTATGTGTAGCAATGGTCATGACCTCGATTCTTCCCTCTCCATCACGGATGTAGTAACTTGTGCTATTGATGCAGGTAGTGTAAAGAACAAATCGCTGAATGGAGGCAAAACACTAAAAAGCCTTTCATCAGCTGGGTTACTTTTACCGACTTACAGCTGAATAGAGCACCGACGGTGGTCTGAAAAGAAATAATACCGTGGGGGAAAATGTGACCTTCGACATGTTTCACGAGAACAATTTTGATTTTTTTTTATAAAGGTTGAACAGAAGAGAACATGTTTTCAGGACATGTGGTGCTCTTTGTCAACATATAAACCAAAAAAAAAAAAAAATCGGTATTTTATTGTGCCTCTGAAGCCAGATATAAATTCTCTCTTTAATGGTACTTTGAAGTTCTTAAAGCATTCATTTCTTAATATGATAAGACACCACGGTAGTTTAGCATTTTTCCTAATGATCCTGTCGCTCAGGAAGGACCATAAGATTCATGGTGTAATCTAAACATAAATATAATATCTAACAAACAATTACAATTTTATTTATTAAAGAATGACACGGCATACTGTTTATTCATTTATAGTTACATTTAATGTCCATGAAACATGTTTTTACTTGAATTGTAGTAGCAATAAACCACAAAGAAGTGTAAAATCGGGGTTAGGGTTAGGGTTAGTGGGGAAATGTGGGGAAACTTAAAGTTCAGCTTTACCTCTGACTTTAAGCGCTGACACTGGAGACTCCTTCCATCAATAAACAGTAAATAAATGTCTCCTTCACCATATCAACAACTACGCCTGTTTTTTTAATCCGTTTATTATTATTACTGCAGTATTCACTGTACGAGTCCCTCCGAATGAGCTGGTACTATGTAAACGATAACAATAAATAAATAAATCATAACGAGCTGCTGTTGTGGAAAATTAATCACCACTTTCTGACCAATCAGAATCCAGAATTCGGCAGCGGTGTGGTATTTCTGTCTTCTGTAGCTTTTACAATGTCAAGTTGTTTGCAAGCACAAAATTTCCACTTCTTGTTCTTTGCATGAATCTTTGCAACAAAAAAAAAATAAAATCACAGGACTGTATAAATTAAAACCGTTTTAAAAAAATGCCATAAATAATAAAATACATATGCTATTTTCCCCAACCCTGTTTGTGCTTTATAAATAAATGATTTGTTTTGCAATGTCGTTGTACAAAAGCCTGAGACTCGTCTCGCACATTTTTAATTATTTCTTAATAAATGTCAAAAACCGATGGAAGAACGAGAGCGAGAGAGAGAGAGCGAGAGAGAGAGAGGGAGAGAAGGAGAGAGAGAGAGAGAGAGAGAGAGGGAGAGAGAGAGGGAGAGAGAGAGCGAGAGAGAGACAGAGAGAGGGAGAGAGAGAGAGAGAGAGAGAGAGAGAGAGAGAGAGAGAGAGAGAG
>JAQQZU010000007.1:23540128-23550129 GCA_030068025.1 Parauchenoglanis punctatus | reverse complement strand
AAATTCCACTAATAACCTTTTATGTCAACAACCGCTCAACTAAGTAAAGAGAAACAACAGTCCATCATTATCCAGTCGCTTTTAAAGTCATAAAAATAAAGAAATAATTGAATTAGAAGGTGTGTCCAAACTTCTGACCGGTAGTGTATATACACACACCATATGTTGTGCTATTTCATTCTGTTATTTATTTTTTCACTCGCTTTAGTTACATTGTGGGCACGTTTTAATATTTCTTTTTTTTTGTGTCATGAGCGAAGATGTATCATATTGTTTTTCCTGTTTTCCCTCAAATGAAAACTGCAGCATAAATTAAATGTATTATTAATATTATTATTATTATTATTATTATTATTACTATTATTACATCTTCCTGTGACAGTCAACACAGAGATTAATAGTTCCTTTAAACCTTCTCAAAACTCAGAACAAAAGTTCCCCCGAGACATTTTTTCTCAAAATTTTATGCAACTGTACTGAATAATTCAGCAGAATTATGAATCCAAATTGTTCTTGTATTAACATCATTTCAGTTTGCTCACCGGCTGCTTTTTTCCCCAGCGTGACTTCATTAAAATAAAGATGAAAAAGAGCGACCAGCGTTCGGCTCCATCCGTCTCCGACCCTCCCTCGTGTCAGCAGCAAACAAAGCCACGGCCTCTTAAATAATTACATCGTTAAAGCCGTGCAGGACTAATTAAAGCCTGACTTCCCTTACCTGTTTTCACAGCCAATTAAGAAAATTAACCCTCCGTTTAGGCCTTGGCATCCTGCCTACGCTGCTAATAGGTAGGAGAAAAAAAGTCCACGCAGGCCACTCACACAGGACAGGACCGAATCTGCATGGCACGAGCTCTGATTATCTCACTTTAAGACGCTGATTGGTGTTGACACGAGGTTAAAACGGAGGGAATCGTTGATTTGGGTTAATCACGGCCTGATTGTGGGAGAAATCAAACATTTTGTGGGTTTAAAACATGTTCGGAGTCGCTCAGCTCAGGATGATGAGAAACGTTCGGTAAGAGATGATGAAGAGAAAACTTTGGTGAAATTCTGATCAGATTTTATGAGTAAATTCTCTCATGATAGTCCTACAGTGCAGTGCTGCTCCTGTGGGTGGTTTTTACGCATTTTGCCTAAAAGCAACATTTACAGTCTGAGATTGTGGAGATTTTGGTCCAAAATTTCAGACGCTACCAGAATTCGTTCTTTGTGGAAAATCACCACGTCATATTAAGAGTTCTCAGAAAGCAGATTTTTAGTTCAAACTGTAAAAAATAATTTTTTTTTTGGAAAGTACATATTTGGCAGATTAAAAATGAATCCTTGCAAAATAAATAGGAATTAAACAATTATAGATTATTACTTAATAATGATTTAATACTTATTAAAAATTATGAAATCATAAAATTATAATTGAATGATTATTATTCTGTAATTTACTTATTGACTTATTTAATTCAACTAAATAAATGTAATTTTGCAGCATTTTTATAGCAATACTTGTTTATACTAATGGCAAATTGTACTGTATTTTTAAATAAAGAGCAAAACTGTTGTTGTTGTTGTTGGTGTTGTTATAATCTCTATATTGGTTCTTAAAATAAGTCAGAAATCTGAACTGAAATCTGATGTGTCATTTCATCAGTTCACATAAGAACACAAGATTAAAAATATAAATAAACAAGAAAGCAATCTATAGTATTTATAATATTAGGCTACCTAGCAAACATTAGTTACTTAGCTAGGTTAACATTGCTTAGCATCACGAGCTTTAGGGCCAGTTTAAACCTGCTTCACTTACACAGCTTTGCTAAAATAATTGTAGCTAAATTTTTAAAAATCAAAAGCATAGACCAGCAGAATGAAAGAAGGAAAGTGATAGAAAAAAGGAAGACAAGGTTTCTTTGCTGCTTTGCTAACTGATTTAGCATCCCTTTTCACAGTAAAGATCATGATAATGCAGTAAGGTGATTTAACAGAGTATATTTTGTAGCATGTTGAATATTTTTCCAGAATTCCATGCAGGCTGCTGTACGAACTGTAAAAGATATTAAAATTGAAGTTTAAACACAGACTCTTACAGTAGATAGGCCGTATGACACGAAACGAGGAAATCAGGGTGATGAAGGAATGCACTTGAGGAGTACACGTGAGTCATTAACTCGGCGTCTTTCACCTCGCGCTCTGCCTAAAACCCGCCGCACCTGTGAAACTCCCTCCTATATGCGCTGTATGAATTAATCACACACCTCTTTATGCACTCTGATGCAATTTCTTATGCGCATTAACGAGGGCTGACAGCTGGAATGCTTGGAATATAAATAAAATCATAGACAAGAAGAAGAAAAGGAAAATGTGGTTGTGCGACGACTATTCGCACGTCTCCACCTGCAAACCGCCCGAGCTGCTGTTTTCTGAGACGGATGCGTGTTTGGGTGTGAAAAGAGGAAAATGATCCGCAAATTGGAGCAACACTCGCATTCTGTCGCTCCTAAACGCATTGTGGTGTATGAACACTAATTTTACATTGTGTGAACGTACGACGGGGCGACAAAACGCCCTTTGAGCACACGTCATTTCAATTTCAATGACTTATCACACGCTTTGTGGGTTGTTTTCCCAAAATGGAGGGATTTCCTACTTCATTCTGTGTTTCTTTTGGAAAAAAAAGTGAGAAAGAAATGATTTTTTAAAATTCTTAATTTGCACGCAGATACAGGGCAACTATAGCTGTGTTGAAAAGCTTAAACGTGATCTCATTAAGATCGTTAAGTGACCTTCAGCGGCGTTAATTAGATTTAAGGTGAGGGACGCAGTGACGGTGTGGTCGATTCTATTATTCATCATCGAGCTGTAATGACATTTCTCAGCTGTCAGAAGTCACGCAGGGGGTCTCCTGTGAGGATCGGGGGGAATAAACCATCATCCACATCTACACAGGAGGGAGGGACACACACACACACACACACACACTCTGACAAATACAGATACAATACACTGAGTCTTCAGGTAACTCATGACCTCACTGGCTCTGGTACAAACCCATATTTCTCTCGGCCCAATAAATAACAGAATCCAGAGGATTTAATTTAGATCTCAGATGGCAGCAGGTCGCTCGCAGTACAGGAGCGGAGGCCTGCAAATTACACACTCGAGCGCAACAAAGAGCGCGTTAACCTGAGCAAAATTCATGGCTCCTGACTGAGGAAATGGAGTCTCGCTGTAAAGTATTTTAAACCGTTTAGCAGCCTCGAGAAGAGCTTCTGATCGTCTGAGGGGGGCACACACTTATGGAACTTCTCTCCAATCCATATCACCAGGATGTAGGAATGAACTCTGTAAATGTAGCACACAGTACTGCACATTTGTGTTAATGTTTGTGTAAACGTTCACTTTAATTTTCATGTTAATGTTCGTGTTAATGCTCACATTGATGTTTGCATCAATGTTTGTGTAAATGTTTACGTTAATGTCCATGTTAATGTTTGTGTAAATGTTCATTTCAATGCTTGTGTTAATGTTCATGCTAATTTTGATGTTAATGTTTGCATAAATGTTCACATTAATGTTTGTGCTACTGTTGACATTAATGTTCATGTTTCTTTCACATGAATATTTGTGTTAATATCTGAAGTGAAACTCTCACAGCTGCACGAACGTGAATTCCTCTCACTCACGTGACTTTGGTCCGCATTCAGAATCACAGCTCTCGTCTCAACCAGAGGCCCGTGAACGCTTCTGACCTCCTGTGAATCTTTCTAAGAAAAAAAGTGTGTAGTCCTCGTCCTATTCCTATCTGTGTTAGAATCTGTTCAGAACTCGTTATCTGTTCATTCTGACTAACTGGATTCATAACACCTATTTTGTCATGCATTATAGCAGTTGTCAGGAAATGTCATAACATCCATGACAAAACATGCTAACTAGCGCACATTTTTTGTGTTTTATGTCACACAGCGTTGTGTCAGGTGGTGGCGTGTTTATTTTTTTATCATGTGGTCTTTTAAGGCAGGATTCGTGTTGAGTGTTAACGATTATTTCATTTTTTTATGCAAACCCATCAGCATGTTGGAAACTTAATGGAATTATAGCAAACAACCAATAATCTGATGATGAAAAATCAGGTTTTGAGCAAAAATGAACGTTTTTATCACTAGGTGGTGGTGTTTTTGAGTTGTCCGTCTGCCTGTCGTCTGCAGGCTTGGGGAGTGTCGGGATACATGGAACATTGCATTGTAGGATACACAAAATGGAAACTGTATTCCATTATAGTTACAGATAAAAGCTGCAATCAGATTACACTTATCTTTAGTAAAAACAGGGAGTATTTACAGGATTACAATATTAAAATGTGTAAGAGCTGAAACAACTAATCAGCAAAATCAATAATAAAAATTGCTAATAATTTAATTATTAGTTGAGCTGCTTTATAAACTAAAGCACACTGCGCACGTGCTGCGTCACTTCATAAAAACACATTAGAGCGAAATGGAGGAGCGAGAACATCAGCAGGACTTTCTCTACAGTGTGAAACTCTTTACAGTACACTATCCTGCAGGCCTCATGACGTACCTTGTGTTTTAATGTGAGTAATATCATCATTAGTTTGTGGGAATGTGAGGAGAAGCGTGATGTTCCTGCTGGAATTGTCCAGAACAGCTTTGTTATGTTTTGTTATGTGACAACTAGTGAAGCTTTTTGAATCAGTTAGCTTAAAAAAGTAAAAAATTAAACTAGACAATTTTCTGACTCGGTTCACAAGTCGATACCCAAAAGAGTCGATTCGCTAATCTCGGGCATTGAAAATTAAGAGTCAAATGCAAACCTTTGGAGTCGATTCCACACACTGAAAATGATTCACCTCGCACACAGCAAGCAAAATGAGCTTAGCATCGGAGAGTTTCAGTGAGAGAAACAGGCAGCTGATATTTATCTTTATTTTGAATTTGTATGTTTGAAATGTGAACAAATCATGGCTGGAAATACCGACACACAGCTGCAGGAAGTGTGGTAAGTGATTAAGAAGTGCTAAGAGTAACCGCTGTAGGCTCCATAGCGCCACCTTGAGTCAGTCTGAGTGTTTATTCAGTACCAGTCATATATAATGCTTTTGCTGATGAGGATCAACATTCATATGGTCCACATGAGCACCTGATCATATTCTCATATGCAAAATATTCAGTTACATTACTGTAATTTTGTGGTAATTAGTCATCCTCATCCTCAGCACCATTCTCCTTCTTCATGCTCATCCTCATCACCCCAAACTTAGAACCTCCTGCTACACTACAAACATCACAGGCATTAATTATAGACAACGACAATAATCTATATCTCAGTATTATCACTCAGACTCTTGATGCGTTCGGAACATCCACTTGCCCACTGTGTAGTCCACTAAAGAGTGAATAAGCCATTTTGTAGTGCTGTTCGAATTCTCAGCTATAAATTTCATTCATTACATGGTGCACTACCAAATTGTAGCTTTGCAAATCAAGTTTTATTAATGTCAGGTTTGCGGGGTTTGGCGGAACACATGCGCAGGTGAGGAGATGGCATAGTGAAACTCATTGAGTTTATTGACACACACACACAAGCAGAGGTACAGAAACGGCGGGCAGAAGAGTAATCCAATAAACATAAACAGGTCGCGCGATCAGCAAACAGGGTATCAAAGATTATCCAAAACACGAAGGTCAAAAACAACAAGCAGAGTCCAAAACACTAGAAACAGAAACACAGGAATCAAGGCTTGGCAATAGCGTCCGGAGGCTAAACTAATGCTCCGCGAATCCGAAGCGCAACCGAGAGTCCTTTTAAAAACGGGCTGATTGACAAAGATTGTTTGCAGATTGGTTGCATCTGCATCCAATTACAGGTCACATGAAGATCCCGGGAGCATGTGCTCACGGGAGCTGTAGTCCTCGGTTGCTCGCACCACAATGCGGAAGTGCGCGATGCCCATCGGGCATCCGAGTCCATCGGGTGTGGCATGAGGAGCAGGTCCTGACATATTAAAAGTTTTATTAATTTTTATTTCAAAGCTGTGAAGGGCAACGTTGGTGTCCATGTTCTGGTGTTTGTTTATTCGACAGAGATAATAATTAAGAATATTTGCCACATAATTAGCGACGTAACGCCCCCTAGTGTCTGAAACACATCAACAGCAATCTGTTCTTTTCCCCTTGTGAGTGTTCTATGTAGTGAACGCTATGCAGTAAGTAAGTAAAACAGCATCTGTGTACTGATCAATCCAAAAAATGGCATACTCCCCAAACAAAGCGAGCAAAACCTTTCTACAGTTACGGATTGTTAAATCGTATGATCATGTGTACCTACACGTGGACTCTGTGTACTTCCCAACCTCTGAGCTGCAGTAAACAAGGCGTGAACAGGAGCAGATATTCCGTGTCAGAGGCCATCACTCGCTCTCTCTCTCTCTCTCTCTCTCAATCCTCTCCTCCACACATGCGTCCAACAAAGTGAAACCCCGGCGCCTCCGTTAAAAATTCATCATGGCCCTGTCAATAATTAACTGCTCATTATTTGGACTCTGATTTCAAAATGAACATGGCGCTAATGCACCTGGCGAAGCTCGCGCCTCTCAAGAAGAAGAGAAAAAAACCCTTTTTTCAACTGAAGAACAGAGCTTTATCTAACATAAAAAATTCAGAGCTGTTGTCTTTTTGTATTTTGTATCTTTATTTTTACAGCTACATGAATAAAATGAGCTTGTTATCTCCGAGCTCTTAACGGAGAACCTCTTTAAAGGAGAGCAACGTGAAAAAAAAGTTTCTTAAAGTAGAAACGAATCCTTTGAGAGCTGAATATAATGATGAGAGGAATTAGTTCAGATTGTCATCCAGAATTATTGTAAAGAGGATGGTGTCCTGAAGCGATCGAGATTCTGGTGCAAACCGTAATCAGCGAGATCAAAGAGAAAAAGTTGCACTTTCTTGCTCTTTTCCTTACTTTCTTTCCTGACGAACTTCCAGGCGTTTGTTAATCAGCCTGTTTTGAGAATATCTTTTTTTTTATTATTGTTGTTCGTTTATTTGTTGTTTGTGGTGTTCATCCGGAAATCCCTCCACGATCCATCGGAGAGCGGTGACTGTCTCGGAAGTGTGCATGGCTTAAGGCTTTGCGTGGGAAGTAAACACACACACACACACACACACACACTCCATTGTTATTACTTTGTTTGTATAATTAGCAAGCTCACATCAAAGCCTCGTGCACAGCTGTAGACGGAAATTCCAATCCAGTGTATTTGAGGCGAAGGAAAGTCTGGTTTTATCCATCAGAACTTGATTGGATTGGGAAAGGTGTGTGTTCTACAACAAAGGTGCTTTCAGGCCAAACAGTTCTAGGAACTACACAATTTGGAGCTCACCTGAGAACTACACACCTTCAAGAGCTTTTTTCTGTTTGCGTTCACACCGCCAATAGGAACCCCGAAGTGACGGGAGCTGGCCGCTAGTTTCTATAGCGATGTCACTAGTTTGTTTGTTTTATTATGAATGTGCATCTTCTTTACATGACGTCCTTGTGTTGCTGTGAAAACAGCAAACTAACAACGTCAGGATTGAAACTTGTCCATTTTTGTGTGTTTTGTTCACAAGTTTCTATAGAAAAGGATCATTCCATTGCGCTGTAGAATGGGGGAGACCAGGAGTCGTTACATGCTGACTATAAATTCTTTATTTTACATTACAAAAAGTGAGTTTGTGATGGAAAGAAGTGGTTACTTAAAATATGTTTACCTAGGATGGATTAGGGTTTTATAACAGGTTTTCTTACATGATAGCCAAAAACCCCCACAGATTTTACAGATATTTTACAATACAACATATCAACAAAATGGTGTGAAACTCTTTACAGTACACTATCCTGTAGGCCTCATGACGTACCTTGTGTTTTAATGTGAGTAATATCATCATTGGTTTGTGGGAATGTGAGGAGAAGCGTGATGTTCCTGCTTGAATTGTCCAGAACAGCTTTGTTATGCTTTGATAAGCAGCAACTAGCGAAGCTTTTTGAATCAGTTAGCTTAAAAAAGTGAGAAGTTAAACTAGCAAATTTTTCCGACTCTACTTTCGGTTCACAAGTCGATTCCAAAAAGAGTCGATTCGCTAATCTTGGGCATTGAAAATTAAGAGTCAAATGCAATCTTTGGAGTCGATTCCACACTGAAAATGATTCACCTCGCACGCGCACACACCAAGCAAAATTAGCTTAGCATCGGAGAGTTTCAGTGAGAGAGACAGGCAGCTGATATTTATCTTTATTTTGAATTTGTGTGTTTGAAATTTGAACAAGTCATGGCTTGAAATACCGACACACAGCTGCAGAAAGTGTGGTAAGTGATTAAAAAGTGATGAGCAATGAACAATGTACATAATCCTGTCACCTTGAGTCAGTCTGAGTGTTTATTCAGCACCAGTCATATACATAATGCTTCTGCTGATGAGGATCAACATTCATTTGGTCTACATGAGCCCCTGATCATATTCTCATGCTGTGACAGATTATCTGAGAAATAACACTAATGCTGTAATTTGTGACCTGCGGTTTAATTAAACCTAGTTAAGGAAAAGGTCTGTAGTGCTGATTAAAATGCTGCAAATAATTATTTTAAATATCTTTTGTATATAATATATATATATATTTTTAAATAAAACTAATTGAATAGTCAGGGAAAAATAATCAACAGATTAATTAATTATCAAAATAATCAGTAGTCGCAGCTCTAAAATACATTTTAAAATAAGAGTGCTACACTACCTGCCCATGTGCCACATTACAGCAGGTCACGTGTCTCACGTCACCGCTCGGGTCTGGAGTGAAATCAGAGCTGATCTTACAGTCACCAAGTCATTATCAGGCCTCTGGTGAAAAAATGTGTTCACTGGGTGGAAATCTCACCTTTTTATCTGTCTTTAAATCAGAAAAGGGGAACAACATCACAGTGCAGAGCAGGTTCTGCCTCCAGCTGAGAAACTTCCATCATCATCGTCATATTTAGTATTGAGGGAATCCAAAAGTATCGGAATGTCATCAGTTACATTACTGTCATTTTGTGGTAATTAGATTAAGTTACTGGCTACATTTTTAGCAGGTAATTAGTAACTGTATCAGAATGCATTTTAAAGTAACCCTCCAAACCCTGGTTTTAAGCACTATTTACAATATAATGCACTTTCTTGAACAATTTATACTATTATCAATATTTTTATGTCATTATACAGTTTATACGGTCCTCATAGAGTGTTACCAACCACACTTCTAATTCAGAAACATGCAGAAGGGAAACAGTTCACTTCAGGAAATCATGTTGTTTACATATTAGGAAGAAAAATATCAGAATATTGTTTAAAGGCAGAGAAAGTTTAATGAAGGCAAAAAGAAATCAGCTTTGATTTCAGGCTGGATATAAAAACTCTTTTAATTGTGAGACATCAGCCTGGCTAAGAAATTTAAAAGATAAAGTTTATGAACTGATGGATTTAACACACACACACACACACACACACACACACACACACACACACACACACACACAAACACACACACAAACACACACAGCCACTCTGACTCTCTAGACATGATCATGTTTACTCTTTCTGTGTTTGATTACTGGATAAGTGTGTCATGTGAGTGTGTGTTGTGTGTGTATGTGTGTGTGTGTGTGTGTGTGTGTGTGTGTGTGTGTGTGTGTGTGTGTGTGTCTGTGTGTGTGCTCTGTCCTCTGTGTGTTCAGCATTGTTGTGTAGCCACAAGGCCTCCGGCGCTCACAGAATGCTGCTTAATTAAGCGTGCGTTGACACACAACATTAATCAATACTGGCTGTCCAATATGGCGCCTCTCTCCCTCTCTCTCTCTCCTTCTCTCTCGCTCCCTCTCTCTCGCTCCCTCTCCCTCTCTCTCTCTCCCTCTCTCTCGCTCCCTCTCTCTCTCTCCCTCCCTCTCTCTCTCTCCCTCTCTCTCGCTCCCTCTC
>JAQQZU010000007.1:23515030-23525836 GCA_030068025.1 Parauchenoglanis punctatus | reverse complement strand
GAAGCTGGGTAAGATAACGCCCACAATATCATCAAGCTCAATGGGGGCGACTTTGAAGAATCTAAAATATGAAACATATATATATATTTTTTTTACACTTTTTTGTTTCCTACATAATTCAGTATATGTGTTGCTTCATAGTTTGAGGTTTTCAGTATTGTTTTATAATGTAGAAAAGAGCAAAAAAAGAAAAAAATATGAAAGAGAAGGCGTGTCCAAACTTTTGACTGGTAGTGTACAACCAAAGTCAAAAAGAGACACGGGACATTCCAGCACTTTCAGTCTAGCAACATTTGTCCACGCCACATTTTTTAAAATAAAAAGACGTCTGATTGGGCTGCGGGTCTCGTTTTGTAGACATGCGTCTGCTGCTTTTGCAGAAAAAAAAATTCCCCTTGTTTTTGAAAAGATTTCTGAAGAAATTGCTGTTGAAAAAGTCCAAATGTTGTTAAATTTTACTGTAATTCTGAAGTGAATGAGTGGAAATTGTATACAAGTCAGTTTCTTTCAAATCCTAACACAGGTTTGCGATGTGAAAACACAATTTTTATAACACGAGCACTGTGTTTGAACGCCGTAAGGAGTCATGCATGCTTATCATTCCGGGGACATTTAGTCTCAAGTCCACAAAGTGATGAAAACACACACTGTGATGAAACTGATGTTGTTCATTAGCCTGTTAACTTTTCCCTTTCACAATAAAAACAGCACAAAAATCAATAAAATCAATCGATCCTTTGCAACAGCGCTCTTTGTTCGGAATCTAACTGTTTACGCCGTGTTGATCATGGCCCCAAAACTGGATTAATTGATGCCTGGCTGCGATCCAAATCAAAATGGCGAGCAATTAAGATCAGGCTGTGCAAATGATTATGAATTAATGAAGTGAGGGCATTAATGAAAGATTAATAGCGAAATGAGCCGCCGGCGCGCCTTCTGACACAATGTGGACGGGGAGACAGCAGCTCAAGCATGACCAAGCGATTTCCCTTTGCATTAACATCCACGGATCAACAAGCGGCGGCGGCGGCGGATGAAAAGGACACGGAGGAAGGACAAAGATTACAGAAGGTCAAAATGATGACGCTGAAAATCATATTTCGCTTCTAATACGTCTCCAAAAGTCTCTAGATTTCACTGGATGATGTCATAAGATGTGAATTTGCATATTCATAGAGTCAGTCTGATCATTTGCATATCAAAAGATTTTACATGAAGTAGGATGACAGCACAAAACGGAGATTTATCAGGATAGGAAATACTAGATTCTACAGCAGTATTCTGGATTCTGATTGGTCAGAATCCGAAGCGTGCGGTTATATTGTGTAGCGATGCCGATATTCAGTACAGCAGCACAATTGCGAGCACGATATTACTTTTATACAACAGTTTTATAAACCAGAAATTAATATCGACTAAGTCACATTTCTGACACAATATGGCAAAAAATAATTTGTTTACTTTTTCTCGCGAATGAAAATAAAGCCTGATTCACTGATAGCAGGTCGGCTAGCTGGCTAGCTCGCAATGATTTGTGCATTCCTGTTAAAGGTGCTTCCGGTGAAATTGGTGTCCCTTTGTCTTTTTCTTCTTCATTTGTTGAGCTTTAATATTTCATCAAAAACGCATCGTTAGCCATGTCCGCTGATGATATCGCTATTAATACTGCAGCGATAGTGAAACATCCCAGTGAGGTCATATTAAATATAAACACTCCTGGACTAGTGGACCAGCTCTAACTGTTGATCAGTTTTCTCGAACAGCAGCTCTGACAGTGGTGCAACTGCAAATCACAGCTTTATATACATTAATGCGCTCGTTCTAATCTAACACATTATCGTTTCTATGGTAACAGCTCATTCACAGCGTGGACAGGAAATACTGGTGGTCACCGATTGGTTGCTGGGGACAACGATGGGTTCATCTCGTCACCAGATTTGTCGCTAAGCTCATTTGTGCAGTAAAAGTCGCTAAAGGATCCAAAAAGTCTGTAAAAGCAACAAAGTCTCTAAGCTGACCAAGTGTGTTTATGTGGTTTAAGAGACAACGATGACAGCATCTCAAACGCCAGAAACGTTTTCTTTTATTTAAGCGTGTATGTATTTTTGCTTGTCAACGTGTGACCCAAATTCACCCAGCTTCAGGAGAGAAGAGTAGAGAAGAGCAGCGACGCACATCAGCACTTCTGCATCCGTCCGAATAAATAAAGAAGGACGTGGCAGCCCATTATTAAATCAAAAGGTGGAGATCCTCTTAACGTGTACGAGCCGAAATGTCTGCTTCAATAACAGCGCTCTTTTCTTCTTCCTCCTTTTTTAAGCACATTGAGAACTTCACGTATTCCTGTAGTCTACTGAAAGGCATCGGGGACGAGGAGCGTGCGTTCCTGCGTGTCCAAGTTTATCACCTTGAAGGCGGAAGGCGGTTATAACACTTCCTGTCAAACACGCACACACACACACACACACACACACACACACACACACACACCTCTGGGAAATCTACGGCAACTTTATAACCTTATTTTACAAAGCATAATACACAGAAGGAGAAACACAATACTGTGTCACTCTCACTGTCTCTCTCTCTCCCTGTCTCTCTCTCTGTCTCTCTCTCTCTCTCTCTCTCTCTCTCTCTAGCTCTCTCTCTGTCTCTTTTTCACTTTTTGACCCCGCACTTCCTCTTCCATCCTTAAAAGCTTGTGTAGTCACTAGAGGAAATGTCCTGTGTGCTGAGACACGAGAGGAAAAAATAGAAAATGTTTCAGTGCAACTTTTTTGTCAGCAAAGAAAAACACTGAAGGGAAAAATAACGTGAAAAGTATTGGCACCCTTCACAGTCTTTAATTCATCCCGAGTAAGTGCTTTTTCCTGATCATCTGGATCCGGAGTCCTGTCCTGGGAATACTAGATGTTTAAAAAAGTAATAAAACTCCCCAGGTCATGTTATTATAATAAAATAATCAGCAGTAACTGTTACCACACTGAAGCTGATTATTTTCCTGTAGCAGCATGTCCCTTACGCATTTCATTCCTCTTATTTTAAAATGTACTAAAAGGTTTAAAGGAACAAGAAAATGTTATTGTGCATTCAGTAAGAAGAACTCACAGTGTTTGTAGAGTAACAGTGAAATATTTCAGTGCGTTCAGTGACTGGACTTTAACAGGGTCTCTACAGCACCTCTATTTTGTACCTTTATTATGTGTAATACCTTACTCAGGTTTGTCATCTCACTTATTTTTGGTCACATGATAGCGGCCGTGTGCTTCGCACCACCAAACAAAACAAAACAACAAAGAAATTGCGATCCAGGCTGAAGTCCAAACAGTTAAACAAATTTATTAGAAATGAAAATTGAGCGTTTTGCAATTCGAGCTGTCATTACACACCGCACATTTCAGAAGAAAAGGTGATATAATGGAAAATGGAAAATAAAGAGAGTATCATATCTGTTGATGGCTCTCGTGTGCATCGGAAATCTCACGAGCCAATTCATCTGGATATTAGTCACGGAAAACAAATGAGCTCCTTTTCATCTGTCACAAAAGAAGAGACGCAGCGCTTCAATCACGCCGGCGAGTGACCAGATAATGTCTCACTCTCACCCCGAACAATCTGCTTATTGAGAATCTCCTGGGGTAAAAAACCTGCTGCTGCTGCAGGCGCTGCGTTTCATTATCCATTCAAACCTGTCTTTCTCTCTGTCTGTCTCCCTCTCTAGCTGTCTCTCTCTCTCTGTCTCTCTCTATATCTCTCTGTCTCTCTGTTTAGCTCAACTCAATTCCAATAAAACTTCTTGAATAAATGGTGTGTCTCTCTCTGTCTCCCTGTCTATCTCTATACTACGCTTTCTTTCTTTCTTTCTTTGTCTCTCTGAGTCTCTCTGCCTTTCTTTCTGTCTCTCTGTCTGTCTTTCTCTCCTTATCTCTTTCTCTCCTTATCTCTCCCCCATATCTTTGTCTCTCTGTATCACTCTCTTTCAATCGCTATCTCTATCTTGCTCTCTCTCTTTGTGTCTCTCTGTGTCTCTTTCTTTCTTTCTCACACCGTTTTATTGTCGTGAATTTTTATTGAAGATGTAAGATGTGCAAAAGATTGTAAGGACAGTATCATGCATTTATAAAACTGTGTATACAGTAAGTTATGCTGCCTCCTCAGACACAAACTCTAAAGTTGTGTGCTTTGTTATTTCTCTTCACTGTTTCTGTTTCTTAGCACCTGATAACTACTGAACTTCATAAGTGTCTTCAAACAGGAAGAAGTTTGGAAAGAGAGTCACACACCGCATGGTGCTCATATGAGGATCTCCGGCTACGTTCACATTACCAGGCTGAAGTGACTCGAATCTGATCAATGTGACACAGAAATCCGATCTGTTCAAATCAGGTCTCAGTCACTTTCATATGTGGTCCTAAATCCGATATGTATCCGATTCGTGGTCATGTGACCTGAACGAGAAGCTCTGATGGGCATCATGTGACTTTGTGCCTGTACGCATGCGCTGAGCGTGTCATCATCAGCAGGGTCAGCGTTAAGGTCAGGGTCAGGGTTAAGGTCAGGGTCAGGGTTAAGGGCTACGGCTAGGATCCGGTTTATTCTCACTACAGTAGCATTTCTCTTCAAGCTGCACAAATCGAGCTACAGCTGAGCAACTGTTTCCCCTCCAGAGCAAAACGCTGCGCGTACATCAGCTACTAGCGCCCGGTTTGTCAGGTTTAACACCGCGAGTCGTCTCACAGAGATGTTTTTGTTGGTGGTGACGCAGACGACTCGTACAAAAACGTATCAGTGTGCGCGTGCGTGACGTGTCGGAGGACAGACGTGTTCACATTACAGTTAGATACAGATCACTGTCATTATGAACATGAACCATCAAGACAGGCAAATCTGATCTGAGTGAAAAATTGAACTATGAGGCTTGTAATGTGAACGCAGCTTTACGAGGATTTACAGACAATGTAGGTGGGATGTGATGACCTCATATGAGGATAGTGGGGCAAGATAGATAAGGACAAGATATCTAAAATATTAAATATATTAGTCTCATAATTAGCTCTGTCTCTCTCTCTCGCAAATGGTTTTCTTATATTCATTTCTTCCTCAATGCATATTAAAATGTCTTCCACTGTCCAACTCTGTCCCTGTTCTCTCTCTCTCTCTCTCTCTGTGCTAAACGAGGGAATTTTATACCTAATTTCATTAACTTTGTATCGCGGCTCGATCTTCAGGACGCTACGAGCATCAGCACTCGCACTTCAGCCTCTCAGCATTTCCGCTTGGCCGCTCTCGGATGGAACATGACAGTTACATTAATGTCGCCGTGTAAATTGTTCCCTGTGCATGAAGCAACAAGAGCAAAAAGAAAAAAAAGAAAGAGAACTACCCCCCATGACATCCATTGCCCCCATGACAGTGGAAATTACAACAGCATTCATTGTGAGCCTGTTCCTGCACGCTTCCAGTCTATTATAGCTTCGTGGCAATTTCACTCAGTCTCCAGCCAGGCTGATGGACACCCAGGACCGGCGCGGGGGCTAAAAAGCAATGACAGGCAACGATTTCATCCTTCCTTTTAACAAAATGACAGAAAGAAGGAGAAGCTCAGGGGAGGTCAGAGGCCCCGGGCACATCAGCAAACTGTTTACGACATGTTCCTGTCAAAATGACATGGCAGCAGAACGGCACTGAGAGATCCATCCTATAGCGTAAAGAGATGCTCACACACACACACACACACACACACACACACACAAAGGGAAACCCTCTTCCTTGAGTACTCTTTGATTCTGCTAGCTAGAACTGGACCACACTTATTATTTACTGGATAAAAACTAATTCATTCATAGATTATAAATTGTTTACACAGAAAATGCTTTGTTCATAAAAATCAAGTTTATTCAGCAAATTTGTTTATTTCCTAGCTTTTGCTTCCATATTTGTGTAAATTTCCATAGAATCCGACTCATTACTGTGAACCTCGAGTTTATCTTCAAGTCGTATAATTACCAGTGAGCTTGTGTAATTTTATTTAGCATGTTTAAATCACTTATTTATTTCAGTTACACACCAATTCAATTATGGAACTTGAAAGAAACGAATTTCAAAACAAATCTGTATATTATGTCAAAAGTAATGGCACCCTGTAATAGGACAAACAGTTGGCGTGTGTCTACGATCGCTGCCACGCTGCACTGGCTGGGCTGCACTACTGGAACAGAGGAGGCGCTCGTTCATCGTCTAGCCATCAATTTCAGCTCTCTTTGCATTTTATGGAGTTTCGTAGGCGTGGCTAAACGTAAACACTAAGAACATGTTTGGGAATTTAGAGCTGATTGGTATTTATCATGATACAAGTTTGTAAAAGGTTTGTTTTACACTTACACTCGATTTACATTTGTGTTTTATAGGAATGAAAAGACTCACAGATTCGTATCAGTGCACAGACATGAAAGTTCACAAATGCGATTGCGTCGATTAAAAAAAGTGTGCATCGGATACAATGTGGGACGAACTCGGGTTGCACTGCTTCTAACAGCTTTAAAATCTGATTTATTAATACATCGTTATCAGTAGAGGCTCTGAGCCTTTATGCTTTTTAGAAATGTCATGAATGAATTTTGATGAATAATCCTATATTTATATTTAGATTGATTTCTCCTCTCTGAACAGTTTCTCGAACACGCTTTCTCATCTCCACTGCTGTCATTAATCGATTCCTATCACGTCACTCGGCCAAGGCTTCTGCGAGGCATTGGGGGCGTGTTCAGGAGTCACGTGTTATCACGGCGGAGGAAGAGCTGCCACACTGAGTCGCACAGCAGCATATTCATCGCATTGTACTGAGTTGAATCATGTTGTGTTGAATCAAACACACTGCATTGCTACAGGTGTGAAACATATCTTATCGTGTCGCATAAGTAGCTGCTTCATATGTGCCTGTGATGTGTTGGAGATGCATCGAGATATACATTCAATGCCAAAGTAATTCAAGTCCATTATAGAAGGTTTGGAGTTTTTCTGTTCTTTTCTCAGTGGAGATTAGAGTAGAAGTGATAGCATACACCTTTAACACACACACACACACACACACACACACACACACACACACACACACACACAAATTACACTCCCGTCTCATCCTCGCATTTACACGAGTCTGGTTTTCGGACGAGAGTAGACCTCCGCCTGAGCTTCTCCCAAAGTGCACATGTTGCATTAGGTTGTCTATTTCAGGGCTTTTCCAAGGTCTTTCGGATACCACAGTGCAGCGCGAGCCAAGTCCAAATTACACATGAGTAAAAAGCCGAGCAAGGAAGCGAGATCGGCACAGCTGGTGCGGCCCAAATTGTACGGGGAAGAAGAAAAAGACAAAAGTAACATGCTGGTTGAAATACTGACACCAGCTGTGAAGGCTTAGAATAGAAATATGTGCACACACACACACACACACACACACACACACACACACACACACACACACACACACACACAGACACACACACACACACACACACACAGATATGGCAGTAAATCACTGTTAAAGACATAAGGGAGAGGGAAAGAGCTTCACAATGAAAGAGACCGAGGCTCTTTGAAGTCGACTTCAGTCGTAACCGTGTTGATTAAGAGAAGCAGAAAGCGAGTGTTCCTGTTCAACTCAGTTTGTGCTGAGAGGTGTGAGCTGACGGATCCCATCTCGCCCCGAGGCTTCGTAAACACACACACACACACACACACACACACACACACACACACACACGGAGCAGAAAAGCCATCATGGGAGGTACGAGTATCTGTAGCACCTGTAGCAACTTCCTCTAGAGTTCCACACGGATAAACGAAGCTAACGGGAAAATTCCTCAACATCTGAACATCATGTATAGCACTAAGGCACATTCCAGTGATAAAATGTTTAATTTAATTAACAAAAAGCTTTTTTTTTTACTATAGATGGGAGACATTATATCACTAGTAGGATAAATTACTGGTAATATTATTAATATATTTGTAGCATTAATTGAATGCATTAGTACAGTTCATTTATTTTTGCAGAATTGAACAATGAAATAGAACATCGTTTGGACTTTTGGACTGTAATTGGTTTCAAATTCAATTCAAACACAAGCAAAATATATTTTTCCCCGTAAACAAAATGTAGACCAATCAGAAGTCTTTTATTATTCCACAAAAGTGACCAGTTAATGATTAATGATTTATTAATGAATAGCTATTATATAAGGTTTAAAATACATTTCATAGTTGCAGAATAAAACAGTGTATGTGTATGTGTGTGTGTGGGTGTGTGGGTGTGTGGGTAGGTGTGTGTGAGCTGCTGTTACAGTAAATTACTCAGTGGCAGGATGGTGTGATGAAGTGATTATTTATTATTATAATATCAATTATTATATCAACCCTGACGTTGATTATTTTCCTATAACAGGACGTCCCTGAGTGTTTTAATCCTTTGTGTTTGTTATCATTTCTATGGTAACAGCTCATTCACAGGGTATTGTACGGCACTTAAGCATAAAAAAAAGAAAAATGTGCTTAATGAATAAATGATGTGGTGAAGTTTTTTCGTAAGGAGTCTTCAGTGTCAGTGGTTTCTGACATTTTCAGGACAGAGGAGTTTTTTTTGCATTTTTTTGTAACAGTTTCTCAGAGCGGGAATAAAGAGAGGCTGGTGAAGGAACGACTGCTTACAGGTGCTATATACTATATATAACGTAAGTGAGAACAGGAATGAACTTGGATTAAGATTAAATGCATTAGAACGGGGTTTGAGAGAAATAAAGCACTTTATAAATGTTATACGGTGTTCGTCTCATCCATCACACCAGTATTTTTTAATAACAGCATGACAGGAAGTGTTTCAGTTTTTATATAATATTTGCCCCAAAAAGAAAAAGTAAAGATCTTTTCATCCATTTCATCAATTCAGGATGAGAACTCGGAGTTGCGGGTGTTTTGTTTAGTTTTTTTCCCTTCTTTCCCCTTAACAATGCGACAGTATAACTGTATAATGTTAAACTGAATTGGACCAAAACAATTCACCATGTAACAGCATTTCTCAACAATAATGAAGAACAGAGACGACCCACGCTGTGGAGCAATAATAAAAGCGCCCAGGTTGATTTGTGAGCCTCTAAAACGAATACAAAAACAGGGCAGGAGAGGGGGGAGCTATTAACTAAACACACACACGCACACACACACACACACACACACGCGCGCACACACAGATAGACCTTGACAACAAAACCAAATCAGAAACAATCTTCCTGTTGCACCTGTGTCATCAGTCAAGATGATGAATGTGAGGGTTTTAGACGTGGACGCAGATCGGCCTGCTCTCGCTCTCGCCTGCTTCTCCTGACATTTAATTATAATGCATGCCTAAATAAAAGCGATGTTCTCCTACCACATGAAAAAAACCAAACAAAAAGAAAAGACATGAGCTCTGTCTCTCCGTCCCGCAGCAGGCCGGAGAAAGTTAATTAACCATCAGGCCCCTCCCTCGTACCTTCATCCTGAATTACTCTCAGCAAGCTGATGAGATTTTCGGCCTGTTTTTCATCTGTGTGTCATCCAGAGCGGCTGCGTGTTCCTTACAGGAGAATTGGGATTTATACACTCGTCGTGTTAACTATCTAAGTGGGACGAGTGG
Source organism: Parauchenoglanis punctatus (assembly GCA_030068025.1). Lineage (NCBI taxonomy): Eukaryota > Metazoa > Chordata > Actinopteri > Siluriformes > Auchenoglanididae > Parauchenoglanis > Parauchenoglanis punctatus. Next base: position 23,516,169 of record JAQQZU010000007.1, on the reverse strand, counting down.
TGTGTGTGTGTGTGGGGGGGTATTTTCCCAGGGTCTCGATACTTCCTGTCCGTAGAGATGTCCATGATGTTCTTCTGACCAAGTAAGAAATAAAACACTGTGAGAAACGTTGTTCCAGGACAATAATCCACGACTAAGTCCTAAAGCGCTTTATTGCTTTTACACCACGGCCTTAGCCAAGGATTTATTCATTAAAGAACTACACATCATGCTTCTAATTCATTTATAGTTACGTTTAATAATGAGGAAAAAGTTCTCACACGTTCTAGCAGCTTTATTTTTTCTCACTCTTTTTACACGTTACCGAGAAATCACAATGAAGCGTTAAAAAGCGTCCCAAGAGTCCCTTTGAACCAGCTGTTGCCAGCTGTGGAAACGATAACGCATTAGAACGAGTGCATTAATGCATAGAAACCTGTGATTTGCAGCTGCACTGCTGTCAGAGCTGCTGTTCTAGAAAATTAATCAACACCTTCTGACCAATCACAGTCCAGGATTCAACATGTGGTATAAAAAACAACAACAAAACCCCATTACCATGACAACCACTATCTGTTCATCTCTAATGTTAGCAAAGACAGCTTAGAATGTAGGTTCTGTGGCTAAATAAAAGTCATCATCATCATCATCACGTGATTATTCCAAACACACAGGCTTTTAGAGTTTTAAAGGAAAACTGAGCACTGAGTTAACTAATCAACGTCTCTGAGTTGGTGCCACGTTTAACATCGCAATGGTAAATGACAATGAAGCTTGAACGGCATGAATAAATCTTTATAGTAAAACACGACTTCTAAAGGAAGAGAGGTAACTCTGTCTTCAAAGACCTCCAGATTTTCTAATTTTAATAATTCCGATTTAAATAAAAGCAGTTTGTGAGAAGCTTTGAAGGATGAATAACGAAGGCTGACAGACGCCCACTGATGATCTGCAAGACACGCTCAAGACAAGATTTATCCTATGTGTGTGTGTGTGTGTGTGTGTGTGTGTGTGTGTGTGTGTGTCTGTGCGTGTGTGTTTTCTAAAACAACTCAAAACTCCAAAAAGATGGTTCTTGAGTGGTATACAGAGATATGCTCTGTGTGTGTGTGTGTGTGTGTGTGTGTGTGTGTGTGTGTGTGTGTGAGAGAGAGAGAGAG
>JAQQZU010000007.1:23490289-23514930 GCA_030068025.1 Parauchenoglanis punctatus | reverse complement strand
TGTGTGTGTGTGTGTGTGTGTGTGTGTGTGTGTGTGTGTGTGTGTGAGAGAGAGAGAGAGAGAGTGAGAGAGAGAGATAGAGAGTGGTCTCTTGTTTCTCCTCCTCTACTTTAAGGATAATTAGTGAACTCCTGAACTGTGCTGAGATCCTGCCAGCAGCCAGTCAGCGGCAAATCAACGACTTCAACGCCAAATCAAAAGAAATCCGCTCGTCTGTGCATAAACATGAGAGGAGAGGCTTCTGCCAGCTGACACCTCTCTCCTGTGAACTACCGTCCCCGAACACACACACACACACACACACACACACACACACACACACACACACACACACACACACAATCTCACGTTTTATCATCTTACCTGACATTAAAGAACCTCTTTAAAGTCTTAGAAGTTTCAGAATTACAGAGAGTCGCCCTGAGTCTCGTACAACAATGTAGGAAGTGAGGTGTTGAGTTCTTTCAGCAGTCAGGGTCATTGGCTTGTTCATCTTGTTCATCAAAACCACTATTACAGCTCAAAATAGTGGAAAAAGGTACTAACTGGTACTGTACCTCTGCTCGGTACTAAGGTGAGATCTCTCAGCAGGGGAAGAGAAAATCCGGTGACAAATTAATGGCAAAATCTGAAGTGGGGAAACATAAGGTGACCAGACAGGTGAAGTGCAAGACTGCATCACCCAGCCACACCTTCACTTCAAACCTGATTTATTCAACTCTGAAAACCTAAGATCAAACTGCAACTAAAATCAATAAATAAATACGGAAATAATTAAAAATCCAAATTGCTGCTGGTAGTTTTTTAAACATTTTCCCAGCTGAAGAAACTTTTATTTTATATCTAACTTTTAAGGTGAATTGTCATAACATGGGACATGCATTAGTTTATTATTATCTTTCATATGGAGAATCAGCCTAAAATTTAGCCTAAAATGTCCCACATTAAGCTAATCCACCCTAACGGTTTATTCAGTTAAGCAAAACTTACCAGCAAGCTTTTAAGTTTTTTTTTTTTTTTTTTAGTGCAGATACTACAAAAAAATGCTAAATTTATTCCTAAATTTATACACTCGAATAAATTAAATTATAATTATTTTCACGCTTGGCAGATTTACTTTCACAAACAGGAACTGTACATTGATTGGGCAATTCCATTCCTTACTCTTGTGTACACGTCTTTGCAAAACAGTTCATCCGTTTGTTTTTTAAAAAAAAAAGATTTTCCTGAACACTTTTAAGAAGAACGACATGACATCGTGCAGGAATGCCCGCGAACGAGGAGCCCTTGTCATACAGCACCAGTTAAAAGGTTGGACAAAACTTCTAATTCAGTGCTTTTTCTTTATTTTCATTACTTAAAAGTCATGTCATGTCTTACAGTAATGATGTTCTGTCGTTTCTCTTTACTCAGTTCTGCAGTTCTTGAGATGAATTACTCCAGTGGTGGAATAGAGCTATTTACTGTACACCAACGCTACCTCTACACAACACACCCGATGATCTCAAACACATTCAGAAGGCAAGAAATTTCACTCATGACCATTTGACAAGGCTCAGCTGTTAATGAAAAGTGTTCCAGGTTGGTTAAGATAATGCCAGTAGTGTGCGAAGCTGTCAGCAAGGTAAACACTGGCTACTTGGAAGAATCTAACATATTTAGTTTTTTTGTTTATCACTTAATTCCATATACGTTTCATATGTCTTCTTTCATGGATTTGATGTCTTCATTTTCATTCTACAATGTAGAAAATAGTCAAAATTAAGGAAAGCCTATGTATGAGGAGTCTCCAACCTTTTGTCAGGTACAAATCTGAGCTCCAGTCCTGTGAAAGTTCAGCTTGGTATTTCAGTAAGATGTTTCGTCTCCTCTGACTGTAGCAAGCCTTTCCTTGTCATCACCAAACTTGAAACAAGATACAAGGTATACGTTGCTTGGTGCAGGCACACTGAGAGCGTTGTACCTGTTTCGGACCATGCCATGGTTCCGTTAAACTGAGACCCAGATCATTGTTTTCAAGAGAACCAGGAATCAGTTCTCTGTACCGCTCGCAGACTTCACCAGATGTACCAAAATCTATAGCCAAAATGGCTCCTGGTCTGGAGAAATAAGTGTGTGCAAGTGTGAAAAAGTAAGACACGTGAAAATAAAGAACAATAAACAATAAAGAAAATAAAGAAAGAAATATATCCACTGCTGTGTAATCGCAACATACGTAGCTAGAACATATACATATACATGTGTGCTTTCTATTAATTAATTTATTTTGATGAAGAAAATACGGTGACGTACATCACAGCGCACGCAGCGTCTGAACTCTGGTTTCAAATTTGTCCAAAAAGAGAGATCTAAACGCATTATTGAAAGTGACACAAACCATAATCATGACATTACAAGTAAACAAAAAAAAATGAAGAAGGAAAGAGAAACGTCCACACGGTCCTGCCTCTGTACTGTATATGTGTACAGTCTTAAGTAAAACATCTTCTATTCACATGTCCTAATGGGCCAGGTGATTTCAATAAATACAAAGAAGCCGCCAGGCCGTATTGTATCACACTAAGACCAAGGGAGTATGCACGTCTCCTTCCATTCCCCGTTAGCCCTAATTGGCCCAGTCAACAATAACGCAGCCGGATCAGCTTTATGCACTCAGACACGTCCATTTGTTTAACAACCTCCAGTGTTTGAAGAAGACAGATGAAAAGGGATGCTAAGACAACTGCATTAGAGCTCCCTGGCCATGAAAAAAAAATTGAAATACCCCGCTTCATTAAAATGATAATACGCTGAAAAGCCAGCGTCCCAAATGCCCTGCTCTCTGAAGTATACCGAGTCTCCAGCAGCGAGACAAGCGGACTGTCATCAGAGGAGACAGGTCATTTACATTCATGATAAAATGATCTTGCATTTTTTATTTGTCTTGGAAATTAAAGACTTACTTAATCATTGTGGATGGAAGCATCGTCCCGCGCAACGTAGTCATGTGTTTCTGATCGCATTAGGACTGATGTGGCGTGGCGTGATGGATATTTAATAGTCGACCTGTCCCTCTGGATCATGTCACTCGCCATGATGATGCGCTCTCTCCCCGGCTCTCCTCGGTACCCGAGCAGTTTCAAGATGGCTTTCATGATTAGGCCGATCATGGGGAGTGAAAGTAAAGGAAGAAGAGAAGAACCATCATGTAAAGTGCATTCATCTGCAGAGGTGAGCCATGCTAACAACCTGCAGTGCAGCAGAATGACGTCACACCGGCGCACGGGTTTTCACGTTACACGAGAGCTATCTAAAATGATTTCTCAAGATTTCTTCAGATGGCCGCTAGTTGTAGTGTCCTAAATATGTTCTGCTTGTGACCTTTCTGAAAGAATTTTTCAAGACGAACAAACCCAAGAACCATTTCAGAGTTTTTGACATCATGATATCCACTGACCAGCTCTGCACCATGACCAGTTGTAAACATTCTTGTCAAGACAATTCTAGATTTGTAAATATGTTCTGCCTGGTACATTTCTGAAAGAATCTATGGGTTGCTCTAGATGTCCACCAGCCCTGTTCATTGCCTTCAGAAGTTCCTCATCCTGTCATTATTTGTTGTATCATACCCAAACTTTTGGAATAAAGGGCTTTCTTGAGGATTCTGATAATTAACAGTTCTAGTTTTCCCTGCTCAGAACCTTTCTAAAAGTAACTTTAAGGGTTTCTTCAGAGGAACAAATCCAAGAACCATTAAATATGCCAAAAATGCTTCCCAAGGGGTCATTGGATGATAAACAATTCTGGCTTTCTAAATATGTTCTATTTGGAACCTCTGAAAAAATCATTAATGGTTCCTCCAGATGAACCAAGCCAGTTGTTCACTTGTATGAATTTATAGAGACCTTATGGCTTTATTCCATATCCAAACTCTAGAAGAGAGAAGTTCCTCAAAGATTCTGTAGATGATTAACAGTTTTAGCTTTGCAAAAGGGTTCTGGTTGGAACCTTTCTAAAGGTCTCCCAAAAAGTCAAACCCTTTTAAGAACCCTTTAAGGTGCCAGCTGCCAACTACAAGGGTTTTATGATTCATTAACAGGGCTAGTTTTCTAAGTATGTTCTACATGCAACATTTCTGATAGAGTCTTTAAGGGTTCTTCTAGACGGTCAATCCCAAGAGCCTTTTAAGATGCTAACTGAACCTGTCATAACAGGTCCAGCTTTCTAAATATGTTCCACTTGGAACCTTTCTAATAGAATATATAGGGCTCCTCCAGGAGAAAAAAAGGCCAGTCGTTCACTTGTGTAAATTCTTATAAATTGTGAGATATTCTTGCTTTTATCGTATCTAGACTTTTTGAAAAAAGAGTAGATCATGGTTCTGAGCTTGTGAAACATGTTCTATATGGAACCTTAGTTTGCTGGTTTGTTATCTTGCAGTCAGTTGGACCGTTAATGATTAGACCTCAGTGATTCGTTTTCTGGAATTCTGATGGGAAGTTTGTGAGTTTGAGTCCCGGTACTGCTGAACTTGATCAAGGTCCTTAATCTTCAAGCTCCTGCCAAATGAGTATATGTAAAAAAGCTAGCATGTTTTGCATTACAGTATGTTACCGTGTAGGTGCCAGACATCACCAAACTTCATCAAACGTGTTTACAACCCTCACGACAATATTTCTGGATGATTTAGTCCAAGAGCCACACAAGCAGCTAATCACAATGGCTGCTCTGAGAGTGGATGATAAGAATGAGGGGCAGCTCTCGCTGAGCTCCCTTTCCTCCCCACAGTCTGAAACAGATGATGGGCCATCTGGAAGAGGACAATGCTAATCACAGGGATGCCGGTGTGGATGAATGGCCAGCCTGAGCTCTCGCGACGTCGAGTGGCTCGTCCCACAATGCCGAGCATCGGCCTGCCAAGTCCAGTCCTGTGCACTGGCCCGGCCTCTTTCCTGTACCCGTTCTGTCGCCAAAAAGCCACCGCGCACGTGCCGCTTCCTGTCGATTCAGGAAGTTTTTGGTTGTGGTCCCAACCGCCGACAAATGGGCAGTGACTTGGGTGTTTAGTCATTTCCTACTTCCTTATTGGAGTTGTTCATCAATGGCCATTCTTTGAATTGTGACTGATGGGTCACATCTGCAAACTTTCGAAGGGGTTTTGTTTTGGGTTCAGTTTCCTTCCATCAGAATTTCATTTCTTTCATCTGTTTTTTTCTCTCCTTGTGCTAGCTGTCAGATGGTTCAATTAAACTTAATTATGATAGTTAACATCTCAGGGAATGATGGAGGTTCTGAAGAAAAGATTAGAGGAATTTTCAGGAGGAGTTCCGCATCTCGCAGTGATTAACGCAGTAACACACAGATTCGGTGGTCAGATCTCCTGAACACAACAATCACCGAGAGTAAAGTTTAACGGACGTTTGCCTACGCGTGTGAGATCTATATCATGAATGGGTGTGGCCCAAACAGGCACAACACTGGGCTACCTACAAATATAGAAAACTGAACAGTTATTAATGTTTACTGTGTAACGAAATTGCTGTTTAATTCCGCTATCCTCTGAATATGTGGGGAGCAAATCAGAACCTATACATTCTTTATGAGCAAATAAAAGCCAGTGCCAGTGTGCCGAAGACAGAGCCGGGCCTCGTGGTCCTGATGCTTTCCAGCTGTTTCTGAAACCGCACTATACTGTCATTTACCATCGGTGCTGTTCCTGTATCTGAAGTTTTTAGGAAGGGCTTTTTATCCACTTGAGATGCTTCCCAGATCCTGTGCTACTGCATGACATGTCAGAAGGACTAGGTTCAGCTAAATGTGTGTTTTGTTGATTTGTGAGCAGCGGTAGCAGCAGGAGCAGCTGTGCTGTTGTGGCCGTGGTGTCCCCTGATCTCTCTCGGCTGGGTGAGTCCTTTCAGAAAGCCATAAGTAGTAATTAGATGGAGCAGGCCTGGTGGAGGTGACCTCATGTTCGGCGGTTTGGGCGTATTTACAACGATGAACAATATACAATGCAACCAGCTGAAATTATAGGGAGTGGTGGTAGAACACAGAGGAGGAAAAAAAGGAAAAGAAAACTCTTGTAATTTGGAACTTGTTAAAAAAAGGAATGGGATGGAAGCTGGAAAAGCCAGATTGTCAGCCCCTTCTAGCTCTATTTCTGACTCGATGCACCATTTAAAATAGTCATCATGGTTATCCCTCCCATTTACGTCAAGCCAGAGGCAAAATGAGCAACTCCTCGTTTGACCAGGCCTGAGTTTAAATAAGGGATGTATATAAAAAAAATATGCTATGGCTTGATTTTACCAAGGACGTTGCATTGCAAAAAATATGAGTAGCTTATGTAGTATTATTAATTTGAAAAGCAAGGTTGTATCTGCTTCAAATTCAGTGTTGGCATGTACTAGATGGCTGTGTCCTGGATGTAGTCGGTGCATCATTTATGCACAAAACTCACCAAAGAAAAGAAGACAAAATGGCTATGCTGTAAAATTCTAAAGAGGAGCTCACTCAGCTTATCACTTCATATGTTTATATGATGTCTCAACACCAATCCACATCAACACACATGGCTGCAAAGTCAAAGGAAGTGGTCAAAGACGGTCTTGAGGTGTTGGTGGAGTACATTTTCACTTTAACCTGCCCCCTAGTGGAAAGAAGTTTTAATTCTTAAATGTACACAAGGTATGCAGGCGAGTATATGAGCAATGTCGCTTGTTAAGAAATTTAAAAGGAGGTTTATTTCCAAACCAAAACAGAACTTTCCAGCTAGAACTTAATGGCTTTCAGCTTTGACTGGCCCCGGTGGAAAGTTCTTCACACTTCGCAGTTCTTCACTGCTAAACGACGACAAATATGGCTGCCAAAATTATTCTAGTGATGGTGAGGAATGTTTCGGATCTGACCTGACCCCTAGTGGTCAGATCTTTTAATCTTGCTGATGTGGAATATGTACCCAGGTAGGAATATGAAAAAGTCTGGTCCAATTTTCAAGATATTTCTCCACTATAAATACAAAGCAAAAATAATGCTGTATAGATATAACAAGCAAATAAAACTTTATTTCCGAAACAAATCACTAATTTCCAGCTAGAAGTTACAGACTGAAGTCTTCTTCTGCCTCCTGCTTCTTCGTGCCAAGCGAGCTTCATCCTAATGCGCCATGACTTTGCAAAGCAGATCTCAGGGTAGGAAATAAAAGCCCAGACAACTGCAATACTGTCCGACCTGTCAGGTCCTTTAAATATAGACTGCGTCCTCGCTGCCAAAGCCTTAAAAGCAGAGCTGGCAGGCAAGTGGGAGCTGCCAGTGACAAAAGCCCGTCATTTGGTGAGCTGCGATTTTAGCCGACAAAAATGGCCTTTTAAGCATATTTTTATACATTCAAGAGCAGTTCATTCTGTTCACCATGAATCAATAATAAGCAGCGAGCTGCCGACCTGGGATACAATTATCCACCTTGGAGAAGCTCTGCTGTCACACCGATGTGTGTGGAAGTGAAAGCGCTGTCAGGTGTAATGGCGCTCGTACCGCCGAGCCCTGAACAACCCGGGAGGACACAAAGCGGAGGCCCACGTGTGCTGGGTGCTTACACATAGCTGTAACGTGATGGAGAAACCTTTCCAGAGGACATGGCAATCATATTCTTATCATATTTCTTACTTAGCATGAGACGGTTCCATGTGGTCCCACTGATCGAGGCCATGCCTTTAAAATTAATGATGCAATCCCACTCTAAATATATATATTTTACATTTCTAAACAATATTAAAGACATTACACACTCATTCACACATAGTACAGCACTGAGGGAGTGTTACTATTACCACTGGGAATGTGATGATTTTCCTATAACAGCACGTTCCTAACTGTTTTATTCCTCTTTTACCACAATGATTTTTTTCAATTAATTGTTTTTTATCAATTGTTGCATTTAATGTCAGGGAAAGTTAGTTCCTGTTCTCATGTATTTTATAGCAGTTATAAACAGTCATTCCCGCACCAGCCACTCGTTTTTTCTTGGTATTGAATTTAAAAAGATAAAAAAAACAAAAACAAAGCGTGAACTCCGCTGTCCCTGAAAATTTTGGACTGTGAAACCCTGACTGTCACAAAACACTGACACTGGAGACTCCTTACATAAATGTTACATAAACATCTTAATTTGTTTATTATCAGTGGAGCGTCTGCCGTACGAGTCCCCGCGGAAGAGCTGTTACTATAGAAACGATAACATATTTGATCGAGTGCATTTATGTACATAAACCTGCGATGTGCAACTGTCAGAGCTGCTGTTTCGGAAAATTAATCAACACCTCCTGACCAATCAGAATCCAGAATTGTGGGATAAATGTACTTTCTTTCATACAAAGCCATGATTTGTGCCTTACACGTCCTTTACCAGGACTTGAAGGAAAACTCTGTTGCAGGTAATTTCAGGTAAATGATGTGATTACACTCTGAAACTCATCTCAGCAGAAAGTTGATAACCGAGGAGGTAATGGAGCAGGAGGTGTGCTGCTGTTCGACGCCCCCCGACGTACACTCCTTTTGGACCGGGTCCTAATAGAGGAGGAAAATATTGGGCCGAGGGCGATGGGAGTCGCTCCAGCTGTTCCTCTGCCTGGTCTACAGCAGATGTCGGCATTCCGCACGTCTCCTCGTGGACGTTGGAAGCCATCCTGAATACCTGAGGGCCAAAGATCACTAGTCAGTGAGTGAGATCCTTTAAACAGAGACAGGCAACACTCACATTAACCTGTGTTTCATAATGTAATACATGTAATACCTGCCAGCAAAACACAAATCAGATTTAAAGACAGTGCAGGAATCTGTGACAGGGACATGAGGCGATTGGAGTAACCTTAGCTTTCTCAAGGATGAGAAATACTGCGCAAACACCGCACAAACACTGCGCAAACCTTGGACAAATGCTGCGCAAAGACTGTACAAATACTGTGCAAACAAGGAACAAAGACTGCACAAATACAGAACAAATACTGCACAAATACTGCGCAAATACAGAACAAATACTGCACAAATACAGAACAAACACTGCACAAATACAGAACAAATATTGCACAAATACTGCACAAACACTGCGCAAAGACTGCACAAATACTGCACAAACCTTGGAGAAATACTGCGCAAAGACTACACAAACATTGTGCAAACACTGTACAAATACTGCATGAATACTATACAAATATGACAAACACTCTACAAATACTTTACAACACTGTATGAACACTGTACAAACACCACACAAATACTGTACAACACTGCATGAATACTGTACAAACACTACAAACACCACACAAATACTGTACAACACTGCATGAATACTGTACAAACACTACAAATACCACACAAATACTGTACAACACTGTATGAATACTGTACAAACACTACAAATACCACACAAATACTGTACAACGCTGTATGAATACTGTACAAACACTGTACAAATGCTGTTCAAATACCAAACAAATACTCCTCAACTAACACACAAACACTGTAGAGACACTGCACATATACAGCACAGATACACACAAACACTGCGCAAACCTTGTACAAAGACTGCATAAATACTGTGCAAATACAGAACAAAGACTGCATAAATACTGTGCAAACACTGCGCAAAGACTACACAAACATTGCGCAAACACTGTACAAACAATGCATGAATACTATACAAATACTGTACAACACTGTATGAATACTGTAGAAACACCACACAAATACTGTAATAACACTGCATGATTACTGAACAAACACTGTACACATGCTATTCAAATACCAAACAAATACTGCTCAACTAACACACAAACACTGTAGAGACACTGCACAAATCCAGCACAGATACACACAAACACTGCATGAATACTATGCAATTTATTGTGGAATAAAAACTTTTTGCTTTGAAAGTTTTTCGGGTTAATGATTCAGTGTTTACGGAGCCGTCGTCTGTCCTTCGTTTGTAAAACGCAGTGCATCAAACTACTGTGGAAAGATAAAGCATGAAAAAATAAAGAATGAAAAACATTTGGGAATATTAAAGCGTGCAGAGGAATGCGCACAGACATGAAGAGCTCGGAGAAAAGCTGATGTTTAATGTTTAATTAAATTGTATTTTCATCTACAAATGGAGGAAAAAAAGCCTAAAAACAGCACCGGCTGATTGACAGTCTGTCTTTACGCCATTAAATAATTTGCTCATCAAAACCGAGCGGCGTAATTAGCCGTATTAACATTCCCGATGGCTTATTTATCCCAATAGTTCCTCGCTAGCCTTGTAAATAAACAGATATGTGCGGCTGCAGCGGATTGGTTTTATTGTAAACAGAAAAAAGGGGCGGCCATAATTAAAATTCCTGATGGTGAGATAAAAAAAACTGAAATAAAACCTACGTGTTGCAAATCGGAGCCCATCTGCTCGGATCCGAGCGGCTCGGACGGCTCGGCGGTGGGTCAGGGGAGTGTGAAAGCTGATTAATTAGCTCAGATGAGCAGGACACTCGCATTAGAGAGGAGAAAGTAAGAAACCAGAAGAGCAGAGATGAGAAGAGAAGAGATTTAGGCTTTAATGTGAAGGTTGTCAAAATTCATTTAAAGGAAATCCAGTGCCATAATTAGCATAATGGAAACTGTACGCATATGGTGAATCATCTGAGCTGAAATCTACACCACGACACAGTTAAAGCCGAAGAAATGAAAAGTCATGAAGTCATATATTCCTGCCGTTCGCCTCATTTTCGGGGCTGCTGCATGTGAGAGAGCCATTACACAATTCGGCAAGAAATGCTCCTTCTCATTTCTGGCCCTCGTCCGTCCATTTGCGCCGGCCTTCTCTCCGTCCTGGAGTCAATGACTTGCTCCACGTGTCATCCTTTTCTCAATAATTTACCAGCTTCAATTAGACCTCGTCGGTTGTCATCTGCGTCGCGGCGGAGTTAATGAATTAAAACGACTAACAGTCTGCGTTAAAGCACACATGAATACAAGCAGCACTAACTGGTCATCACTCTGCTACACACTGGAATAAACATTTATTTTTTGGCCAGACAAATTAGGAACAAACCTGTTTGACAGGCCCCCGTTAGCCCAGAACAAATGTGAAGACGAGGGGAAATTGTTTGACACACTTTCAGCAAAAAAAAAAAAAGAAAAAGAAAAAAAAACCCACCCCGCAAGTGAACCCTTTAGAGCAAGCCATCCTTTAGCGTCGGGTAATGGCTCCTCGTTGTTAGGTTCAATAGAAAAAGCTATTCATACTGTTGTGTGATTGAAAAGAAAATTGAATCCTTTTGATTTTATAAATGTGTCTATTACTGCATTTGCACACCAAATTTCAAAGGAAATTATAGAGAAAGGAGTGATTCTCCCAGAGGAAATGCCTCTACGGGATGACATTTTGAATTCCAGCCTGAACATCAATATACTGTATGGCCGACAGAATAACTCCAAAACCATATGCTTTTTTTTTTTTTTGCAGAGTAAATAGGGCTGAAAGGCTAAAATTGCGACACTGCGTATAAATATAAATATAAATGTTAACGCACAGATAGCTCCTTCTTTATTTGCCGTGAAGTTATGAGAAACTCTCCGCTGTGTGGTGCAGAAATTCTCCCGAGAAAGGAAAATGCACAAACATGTACAAAGTGCAGAAACACTCGCCGTCTGTGCACTCGACCAAATATTAAAGGGGCCTTTTGATAGGAATTGGGCTTTAGACAAAATGGCAGTGTTGTGCGCTTACAGGCAATTAAATAAACAGCAAACAGTTTCAGCGTCTCGGAGATGGAACACATTTGGACCAAGTGTGCGTTCTCTGCTGTTCTGGATAAACATTTACAAGCTGCTGCTCTCAGCAAAACTCTGTACAGTCCTTTTCTAAACACATTACTGTAATTGTTCTTAGCTCTGAAAGGAACCTGGAAACATCCCGATGCTAACATTAATGCTAACGCTAAAGGAGAATAAGTACTGAGCGATGGGGTATTTTGTTTCCTACAACGGCAGCGTTTTATTCCTTTTATATCGCAGCGACTTGCCAACGATTAAGTACGTTTTATGTTTCATGGTCGTTAGAATGTCTTAATGTGAAGACGACAGGCTGCAGAAATCAATATCTTACTAAAGTGAAATGATTTCTTGGAAAAACCAAACAAGAAATTCCTGCCATAAAAGATTTTCTTCATAGCGTATACTCAAAAAACACTAGTCGGCTGTGTATGATCAAGCATGTTTACGCACTCGCACAAAACAAGAGCGAAGAAAGCTGAAAACAGTAAAATGATGAGTACATGGTGAAAGAGCGCGTCCTAAGCACAGCATGCGCTAAACCTTCCAGTAACGCAGCTCAGCCACCGCAGCGCCTCGGCTGCCACAGACACACGCCAGCTCCTCCTCCGCCTTTTACAGGGCGCTATTACTTTTGTTCTGATCGAACGGCTAGTCTTATTTGTCTTCTTTCAAGTCATTTGTATGAAATGGAAAAGTTTCTTTTTTCGAAATTAATTTGGTGTGAAGTGAATTAAATACGTGATGTAAACGTGACAGCGTAGTCTGTCAATAAATCTCAGGAAATCATCGACACTTATTCGGCTCGAATTATACGATCGGTCGAGGTTCACATTAGTGAGATGCAAATTTACACAAATTTAGAAGCAAAGTACTTCCCGATGTATTTCCCAAACAAAAGAAAAAATGTTCATGAACTTCCTCCTGCGAATGAGTTACGAATAAATTTGTTCGTAGTCCACGTGTGTTTAATGCGTACGATTCAATACAGTGCAATTAGAATGTGGTTTTGTTTTCATTCTTTCACCTGTAGCATATATATACTAAATAATTTATGTAGGCTTTGAATATGTATGAATATGCAAATTAGCTAGCTGGATAATGAACTTTTACTTGACTAGCTCAAGGCAGTGAAGAGACCGGGGTTTTGGAATCAGAGAATTGGGTGACATCTTTCCTGCTACCGGTGCAAAACCAAGCCTGCCACAATATAATGTTTTCATAACAGCGACCACCTGTAAACTAGAAGGCTAGCTTAGCATACAGGATCTGCGGGTGAAATTGACGCCCTTTGACCTGATAGGTTTAAAGTTTTGTACTGATGAAGTCACTGATCTGTATGATGGATCAAAGGCATTGAAGCAGAGTGAATCGTTTTAACTGCACATTTTTTCAATTGAATTCAGAGTTATATTAAAGGAGACGTTAAATACAAAATAAAAAAGGATGGACTACATCGAACGGAGCCTCACATCTCCACCAGGCTGTGTGTAAATACAATTAACAAGAGATTAAATTCCATCAAAACAAACTTCTATGGCTTGACCGATGACCAGAAATTGAATAGTCAATAGATTCATGTCACTTGCGGAGGAACACACTGCTGTGTGATCAGTGCAGCGCTACACCAGAGCGTTATTCAATTGCCCTGATGAATACATTTAAACGCCATTCAGCGATGCACACATTTCACACATTCCACGTCGCACGCTCGCCATAAAGCACTTTTTTTTTTTGAAGGTTCAGCAAATGCTTATAATAACGCCTATTAGACGCATCTGTAGTAATCACGGATATTCAAATCGAACGGAGTCTCAGAAACGGCAGCACGAGTCACTGAGTAACTCACGCAACAACCCCGGCGAAGCCCACGCTCGGCCCCGGCGGCCGCCGCAGAGCCGCCGGCAAGCAGAAGGGGTGATGATTACTGCGATTCAAAGGCGCCACGTTATTGTTTAGCATTTGTAAAAAAAGGAATCAAAGATAGTTTTCTGACACGTGAAATTTATACACGTATATTCCAGACGCTTCCGGTTACGTGTCAGACTTTTTCTTCTTGTTCTTCACCTAATCCAGCTGTTTATTTAACACGTCCTCATTTATTTGACAGGAAAAATCACACGTGAAATTTGCACACGTGGTCTTTAGACACGTTATGTTTCACACCTTTTTACAAAATAGTAGTCTTTTACATGTAATCCATGATTCGTGATTCCTGGAATTTTTACATGATTTTTTTACACATATGATGTTCATTTATCATGTCATTTCTTTTTACCACAATTTTAATTTTCATATGATTTTTTTTTTTTTTACGGAAATTATTTTTCCACACATGATTTCTTTCTTTCTGCATAATTATTCCACGTGATGAATTCATTTTTCCACATGATTTTTTTCCTTGTAATTTTTGCTTCACCTGATCAATTTTATTTTCTTGTGTCGCTCACATAATCATATGGAAAAAACACGTGAAATGCGTGCGATTTTTCCCGTAAGGGTCTACACACGCACACGTTGCTTAAACATGATTTACTAAGCTTACTCATTTTCACCCCTTTCCTTCTTCTCCTTTTTTTGTCTTCTGCTCATTCTTCTGTTTGTAAAAGTACTGAATCAAAACAAAGGATAAAAATACACTTAAAGTCATTAGCAAAACTTTTACATGTGCAGAACAAAACAGCAGAATTTTTAAAAATGATTTTAGATGAATTTGTCTGGCTGTCTCCTAAAAAAAACAAGGACCGAGAGCGAGAGAGAAACCTCTCTTTATTTATAACCTTCACACTCTCGCGAGCGTACTCCACGCATCACAGCTATTTCCTCGTTTTTTTGGGAGGTGAGAAAAAGATAAGTGACAACGTGGATGTGCGCTGTTCACATGAGGGGGATATGACCCAAGGACAGGAGCTAATTTATTAGCATGTGATTAGCGGCAGGGTGATTGAGCGGAGGCGAGGCGTGTCGTGACGCCGCCGTGGCGGGGTTCAGGAAGACGGCGGGTGTCGCGTGGCCCACTTCTGCGAAAGAACACACACGTTTGTCTCGTCTATTAGCATCTCGCGCTGTCACATAGCCGCAGCAATCTCCAACCTTTTCCGCATCTCATTCTCGGCTCGCGTTGTGTCTCGGCTAGCTTTCGCTAATTCTGACACGGAGAACACTTTGGAAATGATTCTCTCTCGTCCCGCATGCTTAGACAGGTCACTGCGCTTTCGCATATTCCAGCCAGTAAGTGACGAAGAGAGAGATTTCTGCTTCTGCAGGAGTCAGCTAGCATGATTGAGTTTTTTAAGAATTATTTATTTATACTCGTGTTTTTCATTTTTTTGTTTGTCATTTTCATAATCAGCATCTCTGCTGAATTTTCACAAATCAATATTAGTCTTCTCACTTTACAGGGATCTGTTTTTTTCCCCTGCTGAAAGGTGGGCGGAGCTATATTGCATAGAGGTGACATCAGGTCTACCAGAGGACCAATCAGAATTCTCCTCCTCTTTTACCTCAACCTCAGAACCTGTGTAGTGTCTAGGGTATTGTTTATCTTTAACACTGTGAAAAGTTAGACAAGGTGTATTTTAATCTAAATGAACACACTGAAAACTTCCTGTTTACACTTGGGTTTAAAATGCGTCTTGAGCGTTCAGGTCACAAGTGGACAGCAGAGACACGGCGCCGTTTACGCCTGTGTTTATCTGCGTCTCCGAGGTGTCCAGCTGACCGCTTTCGTTCAGATTCCGTTACTGCCTACGTCACTTCCGCTAAAAGGTCAAATTTCACCATGCACAGTTAGATTAAAACGTTAAACCTGCAACATACCTTTATTTTCTTGCACTCCAACTGCGTACATCGCTGCTCCTCTCCATTTTTTTGTAGCGTGTCGCACTGTTACCAAAACAACCTCCGCGTCCAGCATTAATGCCGTGTTTTCCCGTTACGCCCGTGTCGGGACGCGTCGGCTGCTTCGTCCACCGCAGCTAGCGGTTTGAGCGAGCGTGTCTTGGAGGTCGTTTACACTTGTACTTAGCGCTGTCCAGTTGTGATCAAATCGCTCAACACACATTTTAGTACCAAGTATAAACAGGGTCAAGGTTTTTCAATATTATAGAATGGAAACATACAACAACGTTAATCTGATCTCTCCGAGCTTCACTGTGTGACCTCAACAACAGGCGCACGGTTCACTGGGACCGATCACACGCTTTATTAGCCGAGCCAGAGTCGATCGTTACGTCACAATATCACCAACTGGTGTTAAGCCGAGTTCTAGACTGTTTCTATGGAAAAAACACTTCAAACATGAGCAAGTTTACTGAGGTGCGATCGGAGCATCTTCTCCAAATTACACTATAAACAGGTATTTTAGAAGCATCTTTGCTCTTCTTTATTAAAAGATCTTTTCCATTTTGTGTGTAAATGTACATTTTGCTTCTGAAACTGATTCACTATTTATTTATCCATATCGATTATTTGTTTTATGGGTTTATTTCTAAAACACTTGCTTTGGGTAACGACATCAAGTTAAGACATAATTGCCTGCATCATTTGCATAACCTGAGTCTGAATACAGAGAACTTTCCCTGCGTAAATGTTCACACAGTGTAGCTAAAATGTCTGTAAGTCGTGTCTCCAGTCCTCAAGATGGCGCTGTAGGAAGCGGCTTATACTCTTAAAACTACAGGAAGATGTTCTGCAGGGTGGTGCTGTGGAAAAATTTGCAAATAGATCCTTGTTCAACAATTGTTTTTGGTTTCACAATGAACCAAGGAGTCATTTCCTGTCAAACCTGTGGACTTTTTTTTACGAAGGGAAATGATTCTTCTGTTTATTTTAGCACATAGCCGGGAAAAACACGTTCTTCTGAGTAACAAACAAACAAGTAAAAAAAAAATCCATGTTTCTGGTATTGAATAAATTAGTAACACTTTAATTTAAGCAATTAATACATAGTTTACTAATTAAACATTAGCTTGTAATTCTTTGCTATGATATTAACAAACATTAGCAAATAATAATATTGTGAAAAAAGGAGTTCATTCACATATCATTAGTAAACTAGGTATTACTCGTAAAAACGATTATAAATAGCTTATTACTAAATATTAAAATAAAGTCTTCTCTATCTTTCTAAAGAACCTTTTCAGACGCTTTTATGCGGTTTATGATTTATATTTTATGACAGACGCAGTGTATTATATAACGCAGACTGATTTATTTCCCTTTCAGATTCTACTGTTAGTTGTTTTTCATCTCTAGACTGAATTAGCAAGTTAATTCACAGCTATAAACACTTCTGCTTAGTAACTGGTGCAGATTTGGCGTAAAGTCCTTGTGGTTTTAATTTCCACTTTAAACCTATTCCAAGTTTCCTGATTAGTCATGTCTCTCTCTCCATCGTCCCGTCCTCTCATCAGTCCTTCCTCAGAACGATCAGAATCACACATTCAGGAAGCAAGGCCGCTTTACAGAGCGTAGTTGTGTAGAATGAAGCGCTAACGCTATAAGATAAAAGTGTATGGTGCGTGAGGTGCTTTGTGGGAACTTTGCGCTATAAGCATAAGCGTGAATATGAATGAAGTTTGTCCTTGGCTGTTACGAGCTCAAAGCGATGAGTGTTTCTGTCATTATATCAGTGCGGCGTTCTGCGAACGGAGGTCAGGAGTGCAAACCTCCCCAAACACACTCTTACTTCTCACCTCCATCTCTCTCGCTCTCTCTCACTCCCTTTCTCTCTCTCTCTCTCTCACACACACACACACACACACGCACAAAGCCGAACAAGGTCTGTCAAACTTGATAATTACACATTCATCACCTCAGAGTTGTGTCGGAGTGATTGGGTGGCTTCAGGAAAGGAAGGCGCTTGTCACGGCGGTATTAACCGTTCCATTAGAACACAGTGATTATGTTAAATGAATCAACGCCGGGGCTCGACACCTTGGCCGTGAAACCGAGGAAATATTTAGAATCTGTCTCCTGACTACAGTGAGGAGGGGTGCAAAAAGGGGGGGGCGGTGTGTGTGTGTGTGTGTGTGTGTGTTTGAGGTTGTAGATGCAAGGTTGAATGCACAAAGAAACTGATTATCAAAAATGTTTTTAATCCAATTCATTTTCCCCGAGCATGTGAAATGTGAATGCACCGGATTCATCACAGGGGCGAAGGAGGGGGGCGGAAGGAGGGGCGGGGGCTTGAACAGGGGTAGAAGGAGGGGGGAACAGGGGGAGACGGTCCCACACGGCTTTTTTTTGACGGTGTGTACTGTGATTGAGTTAAATTGAGTCACAATATAATAATTATAAACTGACTCTGGAGACAAGGCAGGGTTCATCCGTCTCCCGGCACTCGTCAGAATTAATCACAGGAAATCGAGGTTCAGAGCTCGACTCCTTCGTACGGCCCACTGGACTCCATCCCGTGATTAAAACGCTGCTCCGGCGGTGCCACAAAAAAAAAGAAAAAAACCCCTCGCTAAACTCGAGATGATACCGGAGCCAGCGGAATGTAAAATGAAACGTTCGTACGAAATGTGCTCCCGTGTGTCCCGGCATAAACGGATGGCGCAATAATTTAATCACATGCCAGCTGAAATATTGCTAAATTGATTTTCGGGAAACAGAAACGGAATGCAAAATGAAGTAGAAGTTTTTTCTTTTTCCTTTTTTTTTCATTTAAAGGATAGAAGATGTGTGTAAAGTAACAGGATGTGAGACACCAAAGATAAGACGCCAAAGATATTAAAGGCGGAAGCGAAGGAACGAGACTGAGAGAGAGACTGAAAATAGTGAAAAACAGATAAAAGTGCTTTATTTTCTCCATTCTAGCTCAGCAGATTAGGAGTTATTAGTCATAATTAATAATCACACACACACACACACACACACACACACACACACACACACACACAGCACTGTGCAAGTCTTAGGCACATGCAAAGAAATGTTATAAAGATGCAAAGATGCCTTCAAATGTAATAAAACCAAACATTAGTAAATAAAAAAGCTCCTCTATTAAGAGCAGTAAACAGTAATAAACTGAACAGTCCGCATTAAGTGTAACTTTGCTGTTTAAAAATGCATCAGAAGTCTCAATGAACACTTTGTGTAGTTTTATAAGAAAAAGTAAGTTTGCTAAGTTTTTCTGAGCATCTTGAAGAATCTCTCACAGTTCTTCTGGAGCCTCTCAGACCGCTTTCTGAATTCAGCAGATAAAAACCGAGAGACTTCGCTATGATTTCTGTCTGAAAAGAGGTGTATTATGTAATGTATACATTGCTTTCTTCGCTGACGTACAAACATTTTCCCGTAACATTTAATTTTTGTTGGAAAAGTTCAGAATGTTTGCAATCTAAACTTTTTTTATTGACTGAGTAATGCAGAAGTCATAAAATAAACATTTAAGACAAAACCTGTTTTTGAAAAATTAGGGTGCATAAGACTGTAATGTATAGAGAGAGAGAGAGAGAGAGAGAGAGAGAAAAGGGTAATCCAAAATAAAATAGCAAAATAATAGAAGGAAAAAAATGCAGTAAATCATTGACAGAAATAAATAAATAATGGAAAAATAAATATTAAAGTATCATTAAAAAAGAATGAGTAGGTGAGAATCGAGCACCTGCATGGGTATATAAATGATGAGAATAATATAAAGTACACTAATGTAAAAGTAACATGCCAGTAAAAGTTCATTCCTTCTATTTCAGGACATCCTAATATATAATATGAAGAGAATTAGCAAGATTTTATTTCATCTTTTCAAACAGCGCTGAGAAATGACATTTTTATGACAAAGATAATGACGACATGCCGAATTATCTTCAACATCTGTCACTTGGGTCAAGCTAATTACACGGCAGAGAGAGAAACAAGGCCGAACCTTTTCCAGTGCGTACAATCCCTCATTGATTTTCTATAGAGAGAGAAGCGCTAATAAATTTAGCTACTGTAACTAGACCAGGTGGTCAATCATTGTCCCGTTTTCAAAGCCCTTGATGAGGACCGTGTTACAGCAGGGGAAAAATAGAGCATTGTTCTGCTTAATTACAGCATGTCAGAGACAAGAACGGATTTGCATTTTAAACAAGCACTTAATCTGATTGGAGAACAATTGTCAGAAATTTCATTAAATATGTGGAGGGCAGCGACGTGTGCGTGCGTCTGTGTGTGTGTGTGTGTGTGTGTTTCTCTCAAAATAATAAACTGAGGCCTTCATGACTCACAAAAATAACCAACAACTTATTTTTCATTTCATTTCATCTTAATTCTTGAAATCATGTCTGTTTTTTTATTATCAGTGATTCATTTCCTTTTCCAGTTTGCTTTCTTTAAGCCGGTGTTCATTCAAGGTTTGAAGTGAAAGAGAAGAAAGAGGAGAAAAATAAATAAATAAAAACGATGACTCCTCACCATTTCCTGCTCCCGATTTAAAGTGGGCTCGTCTGCTTCCTGCATATCTAACCTCTCTCTCTCTCTCTCTCTCTCTCTCTCTCTCTCTCTTTATCTACGATTCCACTTATTTACAGATCACTGCAGAAACATCTGCTCCTACACTCGCCCCCGAATCTGTGAAGTGATGTTTTGCAATATAGCATTTAATTTTTAATGCCGATTCAGTTCTCCTTCAAAACACTAGAAGTTCCATGGAGAGGCGTCTTTTGATGACGGCTACACAACATCCAATAGACGGGGAAAATGGCGGAATTAAAGCGGATAAACAGAGCCACGCAAACAAACAGGAGAGTAAACACAGAACCGGCGAAACTCACAATGTTAATATATATCCTGTAAATATACACCTGCAGCGAGGTGAGGGAAGAGTCTCAGATTTAGATCGTCTTTTTTTCCTCTTTAGAGATAATTTACACTGTTTGTTACCAAATAAAAAGATTAGAGAGACACAGAGAGAGAGAGGAACACAGTACGAAAGAGGGATTTAAAAAAGAGACGGTGAGAGATTGACAGCGAGCGAGAAAAGCAGAGGGAGAGAGACAGACAGAAAGTGTGAGAGAGAGAGAGACACAGACAGGTGGAGAGATGTTGAGAGGCCAGACAGTGAGAGATGAAAGAGAAACAGAGGGGGACAAAAAGAGAAAGACAGAGAGATCCAGAAGAGAGATGAACAGAGAGACAGACAGGAACAGACACATACAGAGAGAGAGGTGGAAGACAGAGAGAGTGAGACAGACAAACAGCAATAAACAGGCAGACAGAGAGAGAGAGACAAAGAGACATACAGAGAGAGAGAGAGAGTGAGAGACAGACAGACAGACAAAGTGAGAGAGATGTGGAGAGAAAGACAGATTGAGTGTGACAGACACATAAAGAGAGAGATACAAAAAGAGAGAGTGAGAGTACAGAGACAGAGACAGACAGAAAATGAGACAGATTGTGTGTGTTGTAGGTGTGTGTGTGTGTGTGTGTGAGAGAGAGAGAGAGAGAGAGAGAGAGAGAAAGTCAGAAAGCGAGACAGACAGAGAGTGAGACAGATGGAGCACCTGCGTAACAAAAGCGATGCTTTTCCTCAAATGATCATTCACACACAATTACACTGAAACACTGAAGAGGTTTCCGCTATTGTCACCAGGCTGTTCTTTCTTTTTCACCCCTCAACACACACACACACACACACACACGCACACGCGCACACACACCGCAAACTAAGTTGTGATGCACCTGCAGCTGCTCATTCACAGCACGAGACGGCCGCTGGAGCGACGCCAGGCCTCCCCGCTTCCCTCAGCGCAGCGACGCCGTGTATTGATTTGCGATACAGCATAATAGGCCATCAGCTTAATTATTACTGAAGAGAGCGCATTGTTTCTCCGACGTTCCTCTTCCTCGTCCAATCTCGCGGAGACTCAATGACTCATGATGCTCGGATTGATTTGCATACCTTCCCAACAACAACGATTCGTTAGTGGTTTACAGAGCAAACACACACACACACACTCAGAAACGCTAACTTTCCCCTCAAACTCACAACCTTTCAGCAAACCCAGCTAAAACTAGCTAGCTCCTTTTAGTGATGAACAAAGTGGTCGTCATGGTAACATTATAATTTGATCATGTTGGCTGTTCTGAAATAAATCAGTCAGAAAATGAGCGCATAACTCGAAACTGATTCTGAAATCTCACTTGTTTGAGAAATATAAGCTAGTTTACTAGCAGCTAGCTAAGAGCCTAGCTAAGTTAGCAAACGTTAGCCTGTAAAGCATGGCATGAGGACATGGCGGTGTTTCTGAATTAGCATATTCATACATATTCATAGATCTTGGCAAATGTGTTGATTTGTTTGTGGTACAATTTATTATTTTAGAGGTTTTTTTTTAAAAAAAATGTCCTTCTAGCTAATTTAGCCAGCGCTTTAGCTAACTGCTAGCAAGCTAGCTTATATTTCCTCAAAAATGTCAGATTTCAGAAACAGTCCTGATTTTTTTTTACATTTATTTATGTATTTATTTATTTATGTATTTATTTGTAGAACAAACATTTGAAAATTGGGCTGTTGGATAAAATTGAGAAAATGTTTTTTAAACATATTTGTGGTTTGATTCCAAATGAAGTGAGTTTTTACTTCATTCTTTGTACTACTTTATTGTCCAAAATTAGAATCCTTTCTCCAAAATCGCATTCATTTATTTATTCATCATGCAATTTTTAACACTTAAAAATGCTTAACCTCCACTCACGTGTCACTGGAACCCTTTTCATTAATTCCGAAAGAATTTTATTGGCCAAGGAAGATTTTTAAGGCTTACACGTTATTACAATTTAATGGAATAACTGCTCTATTGAAACGAAGCAGATAGGCACCTTGAATAATAAAAAATAGTGTAATAAAAATAAAATAGAATTACGATATAGTATTTCAGTAATGATCATTTTGGTAACGATATCCACACTGTAATTAAAGCATCACTGTATGACTAAAGTATAACTTCTTGAGTGTTCAGTAAAGTATAACTAACATTTTACTCAATACTCAACACTTTTCAGTACTTTTTCCAGCATTTCGTGGGAAACCGAGACGGCACCAATGACTGAAGAGGGAAATGTCAGAGTGTCGGGGATTCTCCGCCAAGCTCGGAGCCGTTGTTCGTCCCTCTTTAGGGGCATGAGAAAGTTTTTTTAGCCATCCATCACAGACGCAGATACGACTCGGTCATATCATTTTTTTCAGCTGTGGGTTAGTAGAGGTTAGACTGGGTGAGTGCATTAAGGAGGTTCTCAGAATGAAGGAGCTGTATTAATTCACTGTACGGCTCTGTCTGAGAAAGCCGAGTGACCGAGCTTCCCAGTGTGAGAGCCACGTTTCAGAGTGGTCAAGTCCTGCACTCTGTGTTCGGCTGAATCGGGCCTCAGACCGGCCGGCTCAGGAATGCATGGGACTGTTTGTGTTGGAACGCCGTTTCTGTGGTCTTAACCCATTTCCTCGTAACGGGCACAACAGTTGACTCACAGGCTGAACAAACTGCTGCTTCTTCAGCCAACGCACGACTGCTGCGTCTTGAGGAATCGTAAACGTTATTATTCAAACACCTCACAGCTTACACCTTAAATAAGACACAGTGTTATTATTATTATTATTATTATTATTATTATTATTTTAAATGATTACACACTTCCTGTCAAAAGATTTTACATGTAATACCGCTGTGCTGCTGAATTCTGACGTCTGATTAGACAGCAGCTGCAAATCACAGGTTAATAAAGGCTTTAAAGAGAAATGTGACTGAACAATGATACAATGAACCTTTCTGTAAGATGTTTGCTTAACCTTTAAAGAATGTAATGGATCGGTCGAAAAGAATTTAAAATAAAGATACTCTAACCATCTATCTTCAATTACATGTTAGAATTTAAGATCTATGGCTTAGGATTTGTTTTGGGAATGTGTTGCGGATTATTTTTGGAATATCCATGGCATAGAAATGGCGACTTGCTACTTGCCTCAGAGGATTCTGGGAAGAGTGAGCCGGCATCTTTAATGCTACTATAGAGGAATAACAAATGAATGCGTCATTCTTTAATAAATAAAACATTGTAATTATGGACTAATGGCAAAGTGCTGTGGTATAAGAGTAATAAAACAGTTCAGGGTGAGCTGTTATAGGAAAATTATCACCATGGACACAAAGTCCAAACAAAATACAGTTATAGAGTTGAGCTGATTATGTTAAATGCATAGATTAAACATTCAAACAGCTCAAATATAGACATGTTGTGCTGAATTAGAGCGATAAACCTTTAATCATACAAGTCGTTTAAATAAAAAAAAAAAAAACAGTGTGAAAACTTTGGAGTGGCGGCGTAGCTCTGAGTATTAAACAGTAAATTGAAAGCGTGTATAGAAATCGCAGAGTGTAGTGTCGGGACGACAAAAGCGAACTGATAGTGAGACTATGGGAGGTGACGAGGGTGGACGCCAGGTCTAAAGCCGCGTCCCTGGGCAAATTTGCAGCGTGGAGAAAGCGACGGTTTATTCATGTCAGCAAACAGTGCAGCAATCTCCCAGAGAAATGGGCTTTGTGTCTGTGCCGGTCCCACCAGAGCTCGGCCACACATCTCTCCAATCTAAAAAAGCCGAGTCTATAAAGAAAAAGCACACAGAAGCAGAAGCAAGGCCAAATCCCAGCACCCCGTACACCTACCCATCAGCCCCCACGTCCCCTGCCTCCGACGCTGTTTTCTTTGGCTGGCCACAAACTCCAGCAAAGTGTTGTAAAGACACTACGGCTACAAAAAAGTATAGATTATAGTGTAGGTGCTGCTGCTGCCAGAAAGGTAAGCCTGTTTGGATGAGGAGGGGGCATATCATAGACGGCCTACAGGGATACAAAGAACACACTGTTTCCAAATGA
>JAQQZU010000007.1:23479346-23490189 GCA_030068025.1 Parauchenoglanis punctatus | reverse complement strand
TATGTAACTCGAAGCTGAATGAAGCTGACATTGTGCTCAGCATAAACCGTGCACTGTACAGGCGAACCTCAGGACCTTTTTTTATTTTTTAGAGAAAAAAATATCCGTGCCATAGACCCTGAAGTCTGCGTGGAGCATCAGAGAGAAATCAGTGAGGTAAATATTTCATATTTTCTTCTTTTTCTTCTCCAGGAATTTGCCAATGCAGCAACATGACTGTAGGTAACGGTCCTTGTTCGCACCTCCCGTGGGAGAACGATCCTAAGTGACACAAACACTCTGTTCTTCATCAGTGATTTCAAAGCAAACAAGATGGAGCTATGAGAATAATGTCACAACACGACGACTCTGAGATCCCTGCTGTGATGATATAGAAATGAAAAAGAAGCTGCAGTTATGGAAAATTGCAGGGGTTTTTTAGATTTTTTTTCACTTTTGGTGAAGAAAAAAATACTATTTGGGACGTGTTTCCAATTGTGTTAAGCGTTTGTACTGAGGTATTTAATACTGAAATTATACTGAAAATTGGTATGCAAACATCAGACATATCTACAGACAATTCGGAAGTTATGTGAGAGTTCCGTAAGAAAGTTAACTTTTGAAGCACAATATAACAAAAATAAAATGGCTAATAATTAGGCATATTATGATATCGTGCATCAATAAATCACGGTACAAATTCACTTCAATTGGAATCAAAGAAAATAAAAAAATAACCAGGATTAATCTCTTAGTTTTTCCTGCGTGCACAGGATGCAATAATGTACAATAGCGGGAAAACAAAAACGAAAATACACGAAAACCAGATCTAAAATGGGAAAGAGCTTTTGTGCTCATTTACAAACAACAAGAAATGGAAGCGATCATTTTACAGACTGCTGAAAGCCAAAGAAAAGAGAAGCAAATGAAGGGAGCTGTTTTATGCTTAAGCTGATTACAGCTTCCACAAATGGTCATAATTATTAAGAAAAGGCTTGTTATTATTATACTTGTTCTCCCATATTTTTCCAGGTATCTCCTGTACTTTAGCTTTCTCTCCCCGTTTGAATATTTTCCTGTGAATATCCTGCATTTTTAAACTTTTGATAACGTTAAAGACCCAAATACATGTCAGCAGACATGGTCCGCACAGTCTGCACAGCACTCGGATCGTGCGTCTGCGTGGGCTGCACGCATTAACTGTGCGTGTGCAAAACTGAGCGAAGCCGAATGTAAATCTTTGCTGTAACGTTAGTTGACAGTGGATGAAGACAGGAATGATGGAGTATCTTCCAAAAGGGCACATTTTTGTGCAGGTACCTTGCAAAGTGTTAAACAAACATCTCATCTTTAAATCTGTGTCTCATTAGTGGTACTATGTAGAACCATATTACAAAGTCATTTTCCTGTCTGAAAGGGCTCCAGGTGGAGCTCGCTCTCTCTCTCCCACTCATTAGTGGTGCTGAATCTGTTTGCATTTTCCTGTTTTCATTTCTGTAATGCAGATTCACAGCAGTTTACCTTCAAGCTTCAATTGTAGTCACTTAGTTAACATAGGAGCTAGTTAGTCCAATCCTAGTTGACGTTTAAAAGCACATGGTTGCCTAGTGATGATTTCAGAGTTCACTGTGTGCACCATCGTCTAAATATAAGAGGTACGGCTGGTGGAAGGCCCGGAACAGGACCCCGGAAAATCTCCCCTATTTTCAAAACCCAATATTATACTTTTTTATTTTTAATAAAAAGGAACATTTCAGTAATATTTTACTCCAACCTTTACAAATGTTTGTAAATAATTATTGTTGGTCATTAATAAAATGAAAAAAGGATTTTTTCCAAAAAAAAAATTAACTTTATAAATATTTTTTGGTAATAAAACTTTCTTTTAATTTTCTTTCTTTCTTAAAAAAATATGGTGGCAAAATTGAATGGTGAATTGGATGAACCATTACATGCCTATAAATGGCAGGATGTGCTGGATCAGGTGCTGTTTTATTGCGTGTGGAAGCCGTTTTGTTAAATGACTTTTCATACAGTGATATGATGGTGATATACTACACTCCTATTAGACGTCTCGCTTTTATGATGGATAGTATTACATTTGACAGCAAGGAAAAAAATCGTGACCTGCTTCTCAGTCCGTATTTTATATCCCGGATTTTTCTTCAGGTTTAGAGGTGAGGGCCCGTGTTCACAGGATGGTCTGGACTCGGATGCTTCTACTCGAGAAATGAGGTGTGGATTACACACAGGTGATTTGCATCATATGAATGGTGCACCCAGAATTCAGCTGACTCTGAATACACGAAACGTGTCTGACTTCAGCTGTAAGCTGTAAGTCAGTAAACACTGACTTCAGCTGCAGACTCCATTTTCCATTCCATTTAAAAATGATTTTAGGATTTAATATCACTTTACCAAGTCAGATCATAAAAGTTGACATCAAATGGAAACTTGGTGTTATTTTTCAGAGATAAAAAGCGGGAGTGGCCGAGTGTGTGCGCCGAGTGCCGCAACTGGACCAGACAGAACAGGCGTGGTATCAGATGAGAACCTGAGAACCCTGTCCAGCTGGAGGAACGAGGCTGAGAGAGAACGCGAGAAGGAGAATGAGTGAGTGACTCTCATCAGTGGCTTTCAGGCTGAGATGTCTCTCCATTCCTCCTCTTTTGTCCGACTTCTCCAGATCCTCCCTCCACTTGAGGCCTGCTGCTGCTGCTGACGCTGGCGAAGGTGTGCCAAGTGGCTTTCGGCTCGAAATTACAGGCCTCGTTCTGTTTCGCTTGTCAGTGGAGAGAACGTGGTGATTCTTTATGCCAGGCACAACTTGGAAGGATGTAGAGAACACACACACACACACACACACACACACACACACACACACACACACACACACACACACACACACACACAAACCTGTCCTCCAAGTCTCTCCTGAGGTGGCCAAAACACATCCGAAGGGAAAAAAATCAAAAGGGAAGGTACAGGATCAGGAAGATCCAGCTTTCCTCTGGAATACACAGTTAGTCCAGGCGTCAACTTAATGTCACAATTTATAAAATTCTGGAAAAAGGTGTTGATTAATTTTCTATAACGGCAGCTCTGACAGTAGTGCAGCTGCACATCACAGCTTCATTTATAACTAATGCACTCGTTCTAATACGTTATCGTTTCTATAGTAACAGCTCCTTCTCAGGGACGTGTACAGCTGATGACAAACGTGTGTAATTGTTTATTTAACATTAATGAAATGAATCTCTGGTTTCATTCAGAGGTAAAGCTGTAATTACCTTTTCCGACATCTCCAGGACTCATCTCTTTCAACGATTCTTCTTCTTCTAAGTTTACGCTTCTTTGCAGTTTCTCAGTAACATGACAAGCTGCTTTTGTTGTTTTTTTGTCTTCTGCAGCCTAAATGAGAACAAAATATGAATTTGTTTCGAGTGCACTAAATGTGAGTGCAGATGGATGAAAAATATGACGTGACGTGACGAATAAATTAAAAATTGTAATAGTTGGCAAATTTCTGTGGTGTAAGAGGAGTTAAACATTTTGGACATGCTGTTTTTTTTTTAAAGATTATTCCATCTGCACTGTATTTTCCTCTCTCATCTCCTTCAATGATTTTGAGCTATTCACAAAATGGAAACCTTGCTCTTGCGTTTTCTTCGCCTCTCCCGTAAAATGCTTTGGATAAAAGCATCTGCTAAATGGATTAAAAAAAAAAGTCAAATGCCTACAATAAAGTTACAGCAGCACAGAGAATTGAGAACTCAGTCCTGATTGATAACGGAGCCAAAGCCTCTAGAACGAGGATTAAACTGCTCGCATCCTGCGGAAGAAAATCCAGCTTCATCCTTTAAACCAGAGCCTGTTCACATTAACTCCTACACTCCAGCTGTGACTCTTCAACTCCCTGCTGATGGACTTTTAACAGTTTACCTGAAAATAAAGCAACACAAAAGCTTCCTGTAACAAGTGAACCGCAAGGCGTCTGCATTTAAATTCATTAACTCAGGATTCTGGGTTTCGATTTGGCTCTGATGGCTTCAGCGTTCCATGTTTGTCTGACAAATTGATTCTAAACCTGATCGGCCCACGACCTCGGCTACTAGCACATTATTTACAGCGTCCATAAACTACAGCATGCCACACACACACACAAACACACACACACACACACACACACACACAGAGTTATGAATTGTATTGGTTCACAAACTCTGTAAGTAGCAGAAGTGCTTCTCAAAACTGCTGACCAACATGTTTGCCGTAGTGAAGTCATGTGATTCATCAGAGTTCATTAAAGGCACAGATGGAAAGTGGTAATGCTGCAAACGGCAGAAGAGAAGAAAGGATTCGGATAGAATGAAACAGAACATCTGAAATTTCATTGTTTTTCATCATTGTACCACCATCACGACAGTCTGCTGATGACCAACATCTGGAGCTTCCACCACAGCATGGAAGACCAGGAAACCCAAAACCTGAGGTTTAATCGTGAAAAATTGTGGTTTTAAAAGGTTCAACTGATAATCCTAAATTCTAAGCTTCCTAAAATGGCTGTAGTCCAGGAAACAGTCATGCCCGTACATGGACAATATGTTTTCTAAAAGTCAGCTCACACAGGACGTGTTAGCGTTGCATGTAGAATCACGCCACGTGCCGCATCAAAACCTCACTCAATTCCTTGTTATAAAGTCTTTCGAGCCACACATTAACGACGTGTCAAATTCGAGCCCGCATGCCATAATACCCATTTCACACTCGTTTTTTCCATTTGTGTGCATTGAGTGAAGCGTAAGCTCCTTAGAAACACCCTGACGTTTCTAAATCCTGTACACTCTTAATTTACACGGATACACACAAGTGTGTAACCTGCAGCTGCATAGCAACCGCTGCCATGATATACTGTTAATCTTATCAATGAAAATTTGGACAATAATTATAATTTTATTTCATGATTAAATTATAATGACAGATAGCGAAAATTAGGAAAATTGAAATCTTCTGTGAAATCTCGAAAAGACGAGACGGAATATCTGGATCTGTTCGCCAGACGACCTCGTTTACTGCTCAAGGGAACTACAGCAGGAGAAATGTCCTTCCGCAGAATCCATTACAGTACGCGCACTTCCCTTCCCTGTTTGACGCTCCGGAGCGTACTTGGGAAGCGAGGGGATCCGGCTCGCTAGGCTTGCTAACAGCTTTCACAATGCTCCTGGATTCTAGCAGGTTTATGAGTCAGGACACACACAGGGCGTTGGTCTGAACCGAGCAACATCTTATACGAAATTATAACAGTGTTCATCACCATCACAGTGTACAAAACACCGTCTTCACTCCAGAACCAGCAAAACAGTAACAGAGCCGCGGCTAACTCCACAGAACTCCCGCACAGCAACACCACTTACTGCTTACGCTGAGCTGTGAAGGAAAAATCCATTTCAAGCTAGTCAGTTAGCGATTATATGCTATCATTATCATAATATAATAGGACGGACTGATTAAAGAAGTTGTTGAAGGCTGAAATGACCAGAAATGTTGGGTTTCTACACTTTCTGTGGTTTTTACTCAGCACCTTTTTCTTCAGTGTTTAAAGACGTCGTCGTTTCGAGACAAATCATCAGGCAGAAAAGCCGCCGTTTCCTCTCGGCCTTACGACAGGCACAGCTTAAAGACATCAAGGCATTTCCTACTTTAACATTGTATTCTTGTTTCCTCCCCCCCTTTTTTTAATGAACGAGACTTTGTTCCAGTTTAAATAGGATTTTCTTCCATAAAAGTCACGATAAACACTCTCTTCCCGGGAAAGCGCTTCCTCCCCATAACTTCTGGCAGCTTTGCCTTTATGGCAGCCGGCGAGCTATAAAGTGAAGAGGCTTCCACGTCAGATCCCAGAGATGTTTTCCCTTCTGTTCTTCTGCGCCTTCGTTTCATGCTCTCAGCTCTACTTTTATCAATTGTTGGTTTCTGCTCTCAGTTGTTTGTGACAGATACATGCTCAAGCGCCATTGATGGGTTGTGGATCATTTTCAAGGATGGGTTTCTAAATTCTTCTTTATGTCTCACAGCAACCAGAAACATCTTTTCTAAAGTTTATGCCCCCTGTTAGTTATGCTGTAATAAGTTAGATGTTCAGGAGTCTTTGCTTGGATGATAATCCTGACACTGCTTCTGCTTGGAGCGGTCTTCACTTGTGCCTCTCTTTCTCCTGCTGTAAATAGTCCACCTTACAAATCTGCACTTCTCGAACCACATTACACCTCATTCATTAGGTGCCCTTATACCAGAGGAACTTGTTCATAGTTCTTAGAACTGTTGGACATGTGTGCGACAGAGGAAATACTGTACAGTGTAATTTTGACACATCTAAAAAAAAAAGAAAAAAGGCGGAATTAAGCAAACTTTATTTGATGTGGCGCAAACGGGCTCCCATACAGTACAGCCGTATGACTGGAAATGTAATCCTGTCCAAATACTTAGAGAAAAGTGCTATTCAAATAAAGTTTTACTCACCTACTAGTTCCAACCTGCTCATACTAAAAATCCTTTCCACACTCAGTACTGTTTGTCTTTAATCTTCTACACCTACATACTGTAGTGGTTTAATGGTTTCATGGGTAATCTGCTACCCATAACTTCTACACTGTGCTAGTTTTATATGAACTAACTTTCTTGCAGGTCAGTCCAGAACCGTGACCAGTCCTCAGAAGTTCCTCAGACTTCTCATCCTCTGCACGCTGCAAGTCGAATGAAAGAATAAAAGAACCGCTCTTCCTTTTTCATTCCCTTTCCCAAACGACCTGATCGATGCAGTCTGTCCTGCGCGCAGATCCCACAAACTCTGTAATGTATGTAAACTTTTGTTTTACATGAAGTTTCTTTGGAAATCCACTTCAAATAGAAATCACTTCAAACACCGAAGCACCTGCGAGACTTTGATCTCGAGCGGGAATGCAACGAAGTTAGGTTGCATTAAAATTTAAAAAAAACAAAAAAAAAGACAAGAGAGAAAGAAACCTGGATTGAAGTAAAATAATGCAAAAAAAAAAAAAAAAAGTAGAAAAAGCAGAACTCCTCCAGAAGTCAGGATGAACCTCATTAAAGCACAATGTGTCTTTAGAAGTCAAACAATCGATCGCGGGCCGAGGCGGAATAACCGTACAAGCCATGAAAAGACCTCACGCTTCAAAGAAAGAAAGAAAAACAAATCTAATAAATCAGGATTCTTATAAAAAGCAAAGGCTGTGGGAAAGGTAGTGCAGGAGAAAAATGACGACTCGCAGGGCAAAAGTTTGAGCTTTTTGACAAAATGGTCATGACACAATGAACTCGCTGCTGTCGTGGTTCAGAAAATAAACGACCCCAGTGGGACATTTTAACCAACTTCGCTATATTGACCCTATATCTGTTTTAGCTTGTATGATATATATGACAGATGTGCACGGTTTGCATTGTTGCACCCATAGTTACTCAGCTTCACAACTGATCTAAAAGAAATTCAGAAATGTAAAAAATGAAATAAACTAGTTTCTCAGTTCAGACCTGATTTAAAGAAGGCAGGATGGACCGTACAAATAAAACGCAACAGCAAATGTGGAAGCAGCAACACCGAATACATGGCAATAAATTTGGAAACACATCGAAAAATTCAGAAACATGACTGCAAAAAAACAAAGACATAACAAACAGCTAAATTCGGAAAAAGTTGGGGACAACAAAAAAAACAAAAGTACGACAAAATTTAGAAAACATAACTACATTCAAAAACATCGGAATATTTGGAAATATGACAGCAAAAATCAAAACAGCTCAATTTTGAAACAGATATTTGGAAACATTGCGAAATTTGGAAACGACAGCAAAAACAAAAACGTGACAAAATTCGGAAACATGGCTACATTCAGAAACACGTCAGAAAAGTTGGGAACAACAGCAAAAACAACTTTACAACAGAAGATTTGGAAATGCGAGTAAATTTGAAAACACATAAAACATGGCTACATTTGGAAACACATCAGATCATTTGGAAACAGAGCAGCAAATTCAGATCCACGACTGCAAACTGGGAAACACAACAGCAGGTTTGGAAAGACGGCAGCAAATTCAGAAACACAACCAAACATGTGTCAATGCCACGGCACACCTGGAAAGGGCAGAACAAACAACGACAGGACAAAACTTTTGAAACCTAACAGAAAACACGACAGCAAGCTCAGAAACATGAACGCAAACCCAAATATACAAAGTCTATAGGTCATGGTTTGTTTTGCACTTCTGGGCCACCATAGATTACAGAATCAAACAAAACCCTTAGCCGTTCCTGATCTTCAGTAATAATGATCAGAGCATGCGATGTTAAGGAACTAAGATACGATTCGGTCTGAAGCTGAGCCTGTGTTTGAGATGGAGATTTTTTTTTTCCATTAGCGTTTGATTAATTAATGACCAGCTGATGAATTTTTACTGTAGCATTACAGCAGTGACCCACTTTAAATCTTCACACCTGATACAGAGTCATCCTTTAATAGGTTTCTATCTCATCTGACAGTCGCTCTGAGATGTTTAAACATGCTTCTCCATCACTTTTACTCTGTAGAGTGTGCACTTTCAGACGGAGGAAATGCAGATGTGCAGGCTAAGGTGAAAGTGACTGAGTGACGTCTCCTGTAATCTGCTGGACGTGTTATTCTCTACGACGATATTGGAGCTGCCTTTATGAAACATTCATCTGGGAAGAGTGGCTGAGACAAGATGGGAGAGAGAGAAAGAGAGAGAGAGAGAGAGAGAGAGAGAGAGAGAGAGGTGCGGGGGACATCACAATTCACAATTCATAAGAGAGACACTGTCAAATGTCTGCCAATCATACTCCTCCATGTTAGCGTTCAATTGCAGAACATACAGAGTAATGTGTGCGATCTCGGAGAAACAGATTGAAAAATACACTGCAGATGAAATGTCAAACTGCCGTAATGGAGCAATCATTGACATTCAGCTAGACAAGGATGTGGAAATCAACACTTTATACAATACAATGCACTCTCTCGATCCTCTCCATCTCCACACACACACACACACACACACACACACACACACGACTGTCTCGGTGCAATGAGTTAAACATTCTCAGAAAGCGTAGTGATGCTAATTCTCATCTTTACGTCAGACTGCGCTAACATCTTATCAGTTCATCATATGTTGATCTTATTTTAAAATCTGGAACTGTTAAATTGAAATAAGTAAGATACATGGTCATTTGTCATAGAGTTCTGGATTCTGATTGGTCAGAAGGTGTGGGGTAACGTTCTGTAACTGTGGCTCTGACTGTAGAGATGTTCAGCATTTTTGGTAAATTGATGGAAGGAGTCTCCAGCGTCAGCGCTTTGTAACATTCAGCGGTAAAGCTGGAATTTTTCCTTCATTTCCAGGACAGAGGAGTTTACACTTCTTGGAGGTTTTTTAATAACATGTAAAAAGCTGTGATTTTTCATTTGTCTTATTAATGACAGCAAAAACAAAATTTTGACAGAAAACATGAGAATAAAAGCAACAACATAGCTAAAGAGGAAGTTTGGTAACATCGCAAATTTCGGAAACATGACAGCAAAAACAAAAACGACAGAAAATTCAGAAACACGGCTAAATTTGGAAGCATATTGGGAAAGTTGGAGACAACAGAAAAACAAAATTATGAAAGAAAATTTGGAAACATGACTAACTTCAACATCTGATCATCTGCTGTAGAATTCTGGATTCTGATTGGTCAGAATATCTTCTATAACAGCAGTGCGGTGATGAAGTTTTCTGTAAGGAGATATTTAGCATTATTTAATAATAAATGTATGGAAGGAGTCTCCAGTGTCAGCGCTTTGTAACAGTCAGAGGTAAAGCTGGAACCTGAAGTTTTGTGACATCATCAGGACGTCAAGAGAGGAAAAAGAGAGACTGGTGAGTGGAAAGACGGTTTATAACTTGTTTTGTGGATGTTGCACAACATTAAATGTAACTATAATGGATAAATGCTGTCGTGTAAGAGGAATCAAACACTTGGAGACGTGCTGTTATTGGAAAATAATCAACTCTGTTGATATTGCTTCATCACACCGTCCTGTTGTTGATTATTTTACTATAACATGACATTTTTTACACTATATGGCCAAAAGTATGTGCACCCCTGACCTTCATCCTCATATGTCGTCATGGCGGTGCGGCAGTAGCACACAGCGGCCACTCCGGATCCGAAAATGGTGTTTTTCTGTGTTATTCTGTTTCTTGGTGCGACATGGACACCAAAACAAATGGTGTTCATTGCTGGACATAAAGGAATACTCAAAAACTGAACTTGCAGGATGACCTCTTGGAAACGCTATGCGTCCTCAGTTGCTACGGAAACCAGGCCTCCAGTCCTCGGCATCGCCTGATGCCAGCGGCCGGGGGGGGGTCCGCCGAGAGCGGTGTGCGAGGAAGTGGAAGCGTGGCAAGCGGTACCAACCATGGCACTTTCCAATGTCTGCTCTCTGGGCAAATGAATTGGACTATATCCAACTCCAGCGGACTACCCAGCGCGAGTTTAGGGAGTTCTGCATCATTGTTTTCACGGAGACATAGCTCAGCGACAGAGTTCTGGACGCGGCCACTCAGCTAGCCGAGCTACCTCCAAAACTCTGCACTTTTTGCACCTCTATAATTTTGCACATCACATTTGGATTAACGCTGCTCTGTCTTGTTTTTGTCTTGTCTTATGTCTGCACTGTTTGCATATTTGCACATATGCACTTTGTTGACTTCTGTTGCACACGTGCACCTTTTGTACTTTTGTGTTGTCTTGTATGTAGCACCTTGGTCCTGGAGAAACGTTGTC
>JAQQZU010000007.1:23447029-23477621 GCA_030068025.1 Parauchenoglanis punctatus | reverse complement strand
TATTAGTTATTTTCGCTGGCTGGCCCGGACACTGCTAGTGTCGCTACCCCAGGACGTTAAATATTGAATCTAACTTCGACAGCTTTTTCTGGCTGCCTTTAGAGCACAATAATAATAAAAGAGTGTTATTTATTCAACTACATGTCAAGTACCAGAGCACTTTCCAACGGAAACAGGGCTTGAGGGCAGTATAAAGACATTTCTTTAGCCCGGCTAAGGCATGTGGTAGAAGTCTGCTTCAGGCCTCCCACCTCCTGTTTCACTAATTTAATCATGACGTTGAGGCCATTTGGGCGATTTCCATCTCAGCAGGCCACGCCAAATCTGAAAAAAGGGCCTTTTGTTTTGTTTTAAGTAAAATATTTCCCTTTTAAAAGTACAGGCAGGTACAGTTTCTACGTCTGAGGTCTGGGGATCTCCAGAGGTCCAGGAATCAGCGATTATTTTTTTCTATTTTAAATCTTTGCATCAGTGGAAATGACAGAAATTTGGAGGTAGGTGGAAGTGAAATAAACCCATGAAATAATCAAAATAAATCATCAGACAGGATCTTGGTCAAACAGAATAATAGAAAGAAACCCAACAGAACTTCAAGAACATGAATATAAAGCTCAGAAAAGAGAGGAGTGAAACACAGCTCCTTAAACACTCTAATCGTTCAGTAGATTGAGTGAAAACAGGAAACAGGTGTGTTAAAGTTCAGGTGAACGTGAGAGCTGTAAAATCCGAGCTGGATCACGGAAAGCAGCGGAGCTGGACGTGACCTGAACTCACAACACACAATGATTAATTATTATACTTATTGATTAGCATTTAATTAATTTGAGTTATTAAAAAAGCTATTATTATTATTATTGTAAAAGCTACAGACCAATGCAGTTGTCCAGCAAGGTGAAACCTCAGAAAAATAGGGTTCCTTCAGGGTTGTTTGGGTGGTTAAATGTGTTCCTACCTAGAACGTTTTTATTGTAGGGTTCTACACAGAAGCTAGAAGAGTTCCAAAACACATTTATTATCTCTTTTTTGAAGAAAAAAAAAAAGTTGTCTAGGTAATATTTCTGAGCCAGGTTCCTCAAGGGTTCTTTGGATGATTAATGAGTTCAGTTGTCTAAAATATTTCCTACTTGGAACCTTTTCTGTTTCTGTAATGTTTTATGCATAATTATTGCACAAAACACTTTAGAAGAACCTTTAATTGGAACCTTTTGAACCACTTTTCAGTCTGGTCTGTCTGAAGGAACCCTGCTTAGAACCCTACACCAGGGTTTTGTCTTTTTCTTCTAAGACTGCAGTCATGAAGGTGGAAGATGATAAAAACAGACCAGTTTATGCTCATTAATAAATGTTCACTCTAGATCCCAGGAAAAGAGAAGATTGTGAACTTCATCTGTTTATTAGTACTTTACGAGTCTTTCAGCTTTTTATGATGAGGTTTAACTCCTCAGCCACCTTATAAACACAGAGCTGCACATTTGGTTTAAATTAGTGGCCTTTTGTTGAGGTTCTCTGATTGGAACTCCTCTGGGATTTTCAGGCTGATGGAGAAGCTGATGGAGGGCAAATGTGAGGATATGAAAAGAAACCAAACTCCTTCCTGTTCTTCAGATGGAGGACCTGAAACCAGTCCAGTGAGGAACTCGGTACAGATCAGATTGTGTAAAAACCTGGATGCAAATGAAGGACAGAAGGTGGCGTGATGGCTCCTTGTTTAGGCGTGCTACATTCGCGTGTACCCTCTTTATGAGGAGGTCAGGCGTTTATATGCCTGCACAGTTGGGGTGAGGATCTGAAGATCTGAGGAGCTACTCTCTTCTGAATCTCTGCTTCTGTGTTTTGATTGTTCTCAGCAGGAGGACGTGTGGACCAGAACACAAGAAGAGGAGGACATGAGAGTCAAGTAGACTTGAGAGCTCATAAACAACCAGGAGGAGAAGATAAACGTGTCATATGACACATCCATGTCCACCTGAACACCATTTTAAGTGGTTAGAATATTCTATGTGGGAAAAAAATAATATTTTGAATGCATAATTCATAACTAAACATCTCTACAACTTCACTCTCAATGAAAACACCAGGATATGAATAAACATGGTATGCAAATTAGGAAACGCCCCCATGTCCTCCTGGCATCCATGTTTAGCCTAATATTGCTAAGTAATTAGCTAACTTAGCTAGTACTTAGCGCTGGATACAAGTATCAGCGTTTCCTTTTTCATTGTCAATTTTATTTAACAGCTTCTAAACCTCAAGAAATCTAAATATAATGTTACCATGACAACCACCTTCTGTTCAGAACTAACATTAGCTACATTAGCTAGTTATTCAGATTAACACAGGTTCCGTGGCAAGTAATCAAATCTTTGGCATGACTTTATTTAGAGAGAGAGAGATGGAGATTATGACATCATCAAAAACATGTGGTACGTCCTTTGAAGTTCAAGACAAATGTGTAAAGCATGTCAAAAAATGAGACGTCCGTGTCCACCTGTACACTGCTTTTAATATTCTGTGTTGAAAAAACAGAATATTTTTATGTATAAGACGTGATTACATGTCTACACAACATCTTCACCAGGATATGAATATGCATAGTATGCAAATTAGGAAATGCCCCCGCGTCCTAACGCCGTCCGTATAAAAATGAGTTAACTTAGCTAGCAAACTAACTGGCTACAATTTTTGATCAGTATTTTCAAACTGATTTATTTAACATCATCTAAACCTGTCAAAACATAACGTTACCATGACAACCAGCTTCTATTCCTAACCAATATTAGCTAAGCTAGCTAGTTATTTAGATTAGCACACAGCTTGTGAGGCAAATCCTCCAATCTCAGACATGTATAAGTTGATACGTGATCATTTTTAAAAATAGAAAACAGAAAAATCTTCTAAGAATTGTTTTAAAATATTCAGTTGCATGAAGCATGAAATAAATAAAAAAACAGTATTACTGTAAAAAACTGATCAGTTCTTGTTTTATGAATTTACAGTATATTTTCATCTACATTACTGATATAATTGGGTTTTTTTTTTACATCTCCTTGTTTTAATTTATACAGTTCTTCATTTACATTTTATGGGGGGTTTTTTAAAGAAAAGAGCACAGCAAACAAATTATACAGCCATGAAAAAATGACTCATATTATGAATTCTTTAACATGTGTACACATGCCCAAACTTTTATAATATAGATTTATATTTTTTTTTAGTGTGTGTGTGTACCTGATCCAGCTTCATGTTCACACACACACACACACACACACACACACACACACACACACACACACACACACACACACGACTGCTCTACATTTTTTCTGCCTTAAGGCTGTTTGTGTTTGTAGTTATATTAATGAGCACATCACCTCGTCTACCTCAGCAATACGGCGTGTGTGTCTGTGCGTGTGTGTGTATGTGTGTGTGTGGACCTATTTACTCTATACCTGCACTAATCTTGCAGCCTTGATCAGGGGTACAGTAAATAAACCCCTAAGGCCTCTATTGATCAGCCTTGAATATGTTTTTACTTTCACATAGCTGTTTTTTTTAACGTTGTCATGCATCAATGAATTATTTCTTCTTAAAAAAACAAAAGACGCAGCACATTAAATATTTATTTCTAAGTAAACTCTTTGGGAGTGGAGTGTCCAGAGTGAAGATTTCACACTCCCCTTATTTGTTTGTGTGTGTGTGTGTGTGTGTGTGTGTGTGTGTGTGTGTGCGTGTGGTGGCTCAGCGGAGGGTCGTGGGTCAATACGGGCCGTGCTGCCCCCTCTCCAGCCCCGGTGGTGTTCTTCACACAGAGACGGGATTGTAGCAGTGGGTTACACACTTCAATCTCGCTGAACGCAGCACGCCTTCATTATTTATGGCTCTCGACAACAGAGCAAGGCAGAGAACCAGGCGTCAAAGCTGCGATCACGGTTCTCCGTCTGGTTTTTTGCAGCTCAGGACCTCTGACACGCCTAAATATAAATGGAACGTATCAATAATATATTGATATAGTCATCTCTGAAACGTCCATCATCTCGCAGCTGTCAGTCATCAAGTGAAATTTTTTTTCTTTATTTTCTTTTATCCAGAACCTTCTGTGAGTTTGTATTATAAAATACATGGATTAGAATATGGAATAAAACAGATTACATCATCATTACATCATATCCTGTGGGGTTAAATGAAACAGGAAGTATACAGTATATGTCATATTGGAACACAGGGGTTTATTTATGAACAGTGTTACACATGAGTGAAACTCGTTCACACACACACACACACACACACACACACACACACACACACACAAAAGATGCTCTGTATGGAAAGATCTGAAAGACTTTTTCCAAATAGAACCCTCTTTTTATTAACACTTGAAGAACTAACTTCTAGCTTTAATATTAAATCCCTGACAGGTTCTAGGAATTTTGGGGAATATAAACATATAAAAAGAAGTTTTTCCCTTAAATGTTTCTTTGTAAAACCCTACAACAAAATGGTTTATTTTTCTATCAAGGAGTTTCAAGGAGAACTCATTATGGAGGCTAAGAATTTTTTAATTATTCTGTAAAGAACCACTGAAGAACCCTTTACAAAGTACCAAGAGCTAAATGTTCTAGATACTAAGAGGAGAATAAGCACTTACCCACTGTTAGAAAAAAAGGGTTCTATATTGGTTCATTGGAAAACTAAGGGTTCTTGGCATCTTTTGATAGGAAACACTTACAATTTAGACCCTTATACGTTCTGCGAAGAACCTGACAACAAAGTGTCTCGCTAGTGGAAAGGTTTCTGAGTAAGAGGCTTTTAGGAGGTTAAGAACCCTTAATTATCCAATACATTCATAAAGAACACCATGATTTCTTGACAAATGGGTGAAAAGATCTAGCAAGGGTTATTGCATCATGGGTTATTACAATTGCTCTGCGTGTCAGACACACACACACACACTTCAATATTCATCTTCTCAGAACTTCTCTCTTCTCTCTCTCCTGCAGCAGATTTGTGCCTCTGGAACATCAGTCGAGGAGCAACGTGTTACAGCAACGTGTTCTATATTCAGCAAAAATGACAAATAAAAACAGCCCCAGAGAAGACGACGAGTGTGTGATGTGTGTGTGTGTGTGTGCATGTGTGTGTGTGTATGTGGCTATAAAAGACGAATAACATGAATGGAGGTTTTTTCTTCATCTCAGACGCATTAATTAGTCGACAGTGTCATAATGTGACACACATAAGATTAAGAGCTGTCCAATCATGACAAATATTTCACCACAATGCAGACGTGCCGACGGAGCAGAGAACGCGGGACGGGGTGCTACTGGGCAAAAAGGCAACCATTTATAATAGTCACTAATTTATGCAAACATGAGCAGGGAAAGAGTCCCACAACTGTACAGGAGGAGTGTGACCTGGACAAAATAATGATAAAAATAAAAATAACATTGAAAAAATGTGAAGAAAAGGGCCGAATCAGGCAAACATAAAATAATTCCGGTTAAACAATTAGTAATTAACTTAAAAACATAAACAAACTTGTAAACAGGAAGTAAATAAAGAAATTTCTGTTTTTTTCAAAAAATTTGATTAACAAGGAGTATTGTTCCTATGAAGAGCACAGAGTGTGTGTGCGCACGTGTGTGTGTGTGTGTGTGTGTGAGAGAGAGAGCGAGAGAGAGAGAGAGAGAGAGAGAGAGAGAGAGAGAGAGAGAGATGCAGGACACTTATATTCCAGTAGATGGCAATGTACAGTGGCTTTAGATGGACTGTGTGTGTGTGTGTGTGTTCTCACCTGACTACACGACCAACCCAAACTCAAAACTATTGATTTCTACAATTTTTTTTTACCTCTTTTGTTCTGTTTATCTATTGACTTTTCACTTG
Organism: Parauchenoglanis punctatus; assembly: GCA_030068025.1. Classification (NCBI taxonomy): domain Eukaryota; kingdom Metazoa; phylum Chordata; class Actinopteri; order Siluriformes; family Auchenoglanididae; genus Parauchenoglanis; species Parauchenoglanis punctatus. The sequence goes on along the minus strand of JAQQZU010000007.1, from coordinate 23,471,738 downwards.
TGTTTATTCACACGAGAAGTTTTATTTATTTTATTTTATTTCTCATTCATATAAGACGAAAATGCAGACAAATCAATCATTTCAGAGTAAATCTCTTCACATTATTATAAGATTAAATCTATTACAGTACAAAGAACAAGTTCAGTTTGTTTCTATGTTTGAGTTTAAATGATTGTGATGTAAGGTCATGATTTACTGCTTTATTAAAAACCCAGAAGTTTTACATTGAATTAATTAGCAGAAATTTGAAATCATTTATCTGCGCAATCAGATGTGTCAGAGAGAGAGAGAAGGGGGAAAACAAATATGGAGAATGAAAACTGAGGACACGATGAAAACATGTGCCACTTTCACTCTGTCCACAAGAGCAAATAAAAAAAAGAGAGAAATGAAAGCAGGCAGCGCTGGAAGCTTCTGGATCTCGTCCCTCAGGCTTTTGTGAAAGAGAATAAAATAAAAAAAAAGCCGTCCAAAGAAAAGTGAGGGACGACAATGTGGCCCGGCGCTTTGTTTTCGTCCTCCTCAAAGCCGCTTGTTCTTCGATAAGGCCCAGAAGTGAACTCGCGACCCGTCAGAGGGAACCGCTGGGAAAAAATCCGCTCTCCATCGCTGGCGTTGTTCTGTTCCCTCGGAGCGCCGCGTCTCCGTGTGGGAATACTGCGGCCATTCAGCGTGCTGCTGCCGAGCGATAGCATTCACAGCACCGGGGCCGAGAACGCAGGGTATTCAGCTCAGAGGCTCTAGCACCGGGGCATTGTATACACACACGGACAATACACACATGCTTGGACAATACACACACATAAGATTCAGTGTGGACACAAAACACAAGGAGAGGGTTGATAGAGAGAGATCTGGCAGCAAAAAAGTGTGTGGGGGGGAGCGTAGGACAGGGGAAGTCTAAATGAATGTGTGTGTGTGAGAGAGAGAGAGAGAGAGAGATACACACACACAGTTGTATACAAAGGTTTGAGCTTTCCTTGTTGAATTTTTAGGTGAAAAATAAGTAGGGTGTCCAAACTTTTGGATTTACTGTTTTTAATATTTAATAACTGTAACTGTACAGTAACATTTAAAGAAAGAACGTTATTTAAAAAAAAAAAAAAAAAGTGTTCCCTGCAGAGGTTGTGTTTACTTCGTTTCACATCAAAGATGAACTAAAAATGCGTAACTTGGCCACCAGGGGGGCACAAACTTTTCGCGTACCACTGTTCATGTGTTTTAAGTGGAAAGTACTTATTTAAAAATTTTAAATGTGTAAAAACCAAACTATTTTTAGAAAGTCAAAGGATAAAAGGAGATAAAACAGTAAATTCGGTTCAGATTATTAACGTAAACTTTGATTATTCTGCATTTTTATTTATTTATTTAAACACCACAGTTTGACTGAATACATTAATTTACACCTTTTACTCTTGTAACAAGTCGCTCGTGTCGCTTGTGGGCGTGGCCTGTTCAGCGCTTGCTTTTTAAATTCTGATTAGAAACAGTTGTAGTTATTAATAACTTCTAAAGCGAACGAGTTAAACACAAATGAAAACGCTCTAATCGTAAACGTTAACGTGCTCGGCGTCACGCTAGCTTAGTTCTCAGATTAGCTTAGCGAAGCGAGGTAACTGTGCTAGCTACAAACGCTCACCGGAGACAGCAGCGATCTCTGCTACTTCCTTCCAAGCCTTATTTTTTTCTTCGTAACCTCGCTGTACATGTTTAACTGTAATGAGATGTTGTATGTGACAGAGAAGATGAAACCATGGTTATAATTTGTTCTTCTTTTTTTGAAGGAACTAATTACAGGAAGGAAATAAACATGCGAGCAGGAAACTGAAGGAATGTCGGCCAACACACAACGCAGCATCGGTCCGAGGATTCATTCGAGCCGATCGTTTGGATTTGTCACGTCTTTAGAGTGTCATTTGCATATGATGCTAATTTGCATAGAATTGAGAAACTCTCACTGGATTAACTGTGAATAGAGCATCAAAGCGAAAAATTCCACGAAAAATCCCACAATCCATTGCACGGATATCTGATGTAGTTCACTATATCTTGCAGCTACGATCTCTGTCCAATCAGAATTCACGTTCCGCTTGCATTCACTTTACATTAGATTTAATATTTAATACATGACGGTCAAAACGGTAACTTTTAAAAACTATTAATTTCACAGTTAATCTTTACCAGTTGTTTGATGATATTATTCCAATTTTTTTTATTTTAATTGACTCTTTTTTTCATTTCCAGTACGTATATATAAGGCTGCTTCGTCTAGTTAAATATTCATGCATTTGCATAATTCACATAAAAGAAAAAATTATATTATAGTTTGAAATTAAGATGCTTTATTTGTTAGGAAGACTTTTACAGAACAGTTCATTGAGAAATAAAAAATGTTTATAATTAAATCAAGAAAATAGCATGTGATTTTCTTAAACTTAACTCCAACAATCTAAGATATGCAGGGTGACTAGAAACCAAATTTGAGAATATAGAAAAAAATGAGAAATTTGAAAAATATATAATATGATTTTTCTTTTTCTTTTTTTTTTAAGGAAATTCATTTGTATGTTAAGCTCCGCCCACTTTGTGTATTGCGTCATAAACCCTGATTTCCTGCTCTGTATGACGTGATGTGCAAAGTGGGCGGAGCTTAAAGCCTTACTCAGTTGCTAAGTGAACAAAACCAGCGAATTAAACCCATTTCTGTTGCGTTTTGATGTTCAAGGCGTCCATTTCACCCAATTCTTCATCGTATGCGAGTGAACAAGTGGCAATGTGACGTGTTTAGAGCTGCAACTTTGCATTTTTTTTAAAATACACAAGCAGGAAGAATGCGAGGAAGAATGTTTAACTACATCTGCCAGAGGGTTACGCCTGCGAGTCTGGAGTTCAGAAATAATTAGAGCAGCTGTAAAAATTCTAACGTGTCTCTTTTGCTTGATTTGGAAATAAAACGTCGTGTGATAGAGTGGGAGGAAACTGACGCCATTAGCAGCAGTAATTTCCGCAATTTCTGAAATCTGTGCAATTTGCGTATGTGTTTGTTGTCACAGTCGGCTAACGCTGTTTCAGAAAGTCAGACTAAGCACTTTTCATAAAAATACACTGTTATATATTTAAATAAATAAAAGGGAAAAAAGAAATAAAACTCAGAAGCAGCGTCGCCACCCGCAGAGGCACCGCAGCGCTCCGGGTAAATTAGTATTATGATTTTAAGGGATAAATAGCCGTCACATCTAATTAATCCCGCACATCACAGGGGGATACGACACCACGGGCCGAAGAGATCACGCAGCGCACATCAAAGCCACCGCCATCGCCAGGACTTCCACACAGGCCACCAAAAATCACTTTCTTCTTTATTTATGTGTGAGAACGGTCAACGAGGCGAGGCCAGAAGAATGCAGGAGGAAAGATGGAACATTTTCCTCAGCATGGATTTAAAGGACAGTGCATCCTCATCCTCATCATCATCGTCATCAAGGAAGATAATTAGGATCAAAGATTTTTAAAAAATATGAAAAAAATCACCAATTCTTAAAAATAAATAAACAAACTAAAAAAATGAAGAATGTTATGAGGAAAAAAATCACCAATCATTTATATCAACTACTGAGATACTGAGAAAAAAAATGTTAAAATATATATTAAAAAATATAGGAAAAAAATGATATGCGCTGACAGAAGCCCTTAAACACAAGGTGTTATTTTTTACATTTTTAATCAAGATTATTTTGACTTATTACCTCATTATATCAAGATCTTTTGACTCGCTAGCTCGTTATTTCAAGATCTCATTATTTTACCTGCTAACTCGTATTTCAAGATATTACCTCATTATTTTGACTCAAAAATCAATTTAAAAAAAAGTGACATGTAATATTTTATGGAGGGAATAAAACAATAAAAGAAAAAAGTAGAGAAATAAAAAGAAATAAGTAGTAAAAATAAATAAAATGTGATGGTAAATAAATAACAAAATTAAAAATGAACAATCCATCGTTAATTATGCTCCGATGAGTCACGTAAAGGGAAAACAAATTCACCAAAACGCTATTTAGTGTGAAATCGAAAAGAAAAAAAAAGGAAAATGACCAATCAATTGTACGAACTGATGAGCTGCAAAATAAAAAAAAATTGTTAGTGAAATCAGATTGTCAAAAATTAGTTATTAGATATTAGATATATTAGAAAATAAGCTCAGATGCCTAGAAAGAGAGAGAAAAACATACACTATAGCGAGCGCCTGAATATTTAGCATGTCAATCATCCCTGGAAAGTTGGAAATAATATTCTCATATTTGTCCAAATAAATCATTTCAGCATGCCATTTACCTTTTTCATTATGAGCCGTAATCTGCCCGGGGCTTCAGCAAGGCCCTGCACAGAGGGGTGGAAGTAAAGGTTACCTGGGAATAAAAACCGAGAATTTACACAGACATTATCCACACAAAAACAGCCATGACATTACGCTGAAGACACAACTTCATCAGGAAAAGGGCGACTCTACGGAGCTACAAAGGAAACGAAACGGTCAAAATGAGAAGGATATTCGGTTCGTACGCGAACCTTCGTATAAATGCAGGACCAAAATATTTTTTTACATTTTTTTGTTGACTCTAGAAGTTAGTGTGGCTTTAAAGTAAGAAATTGAATTAAACAATGGAAGTTAATTAAAAAAAGCAGTGCCAGATTTTCAGGAAATGCCCAACAGCAGATCCAAAACAAGCGCTTATAAAAAGGGAACAGGGTGTTTCCTCTGACTGAGGAGCGAGAGCGAGAGCGAGAGAAAAGCGCCCTCGAGCTCGCCTTGTCTTTATTCGACGCAAATTGTGTGTGCACTGGAAAGAAAATGCAGTGTCCTGCCAAGCTGACCACATATTTACTGTTTACTGCTGGCTGTTGCACATGTGGTTTTTGCATACACTCTCGTCTCCCAGTTAAATCATCTGCGGTCCCTGGGCTTCCTTCTGACATTACGCCGCCTTGGCTCGCCGCCGCGCCTTCAATCTTTCACGCAACACAGAGGCATGCAGACCAAATAATAATGACCATTTCAGACATTTATATTTATGCATCTTGGATTTGTTTCCATGTTTTCTTTTTTCGTTATCTCTGGCTTTCCCTTACAGAGACTGGGATTTTCCTTCCTCTATCTTGCACTCATTTATTCTCTTGACTTCATTTTTCTATCTATTACACAAGTTCATTCGGCTTAACTTGAAAGCCGGAAATCCATTTAAGCCACAATGTTCGTCTTTTGTTAGTGACGAGCTAGCTGGCTAACTGTGAAACTGGCGAACTGCTACAGATTTAACATCTAAACATGTCTGAATGTTGACTGATCTAAAGCTAATGTGCACTATAACTCACTTGAAGGTAGGCAGAGCTGTTGTTCACTGCTGATGCTGTGGCGGCCATTTTGTTTTGATGTCACTTCCTGAAGTAGGAATTCCTGAGTTCATGAGTTTTTTCTTTGCTTTCTTCTTCCTTTTCAGATGTTGACGTTTCAACCTTTATTCCAATGCAGCATGAAACTGTAATTTATTGGCAAACACACCTGACATCATAACACACACACACACACACACACACACACACACACACACACACACACACATGGTCAAGAGTAAAGAGTTTTGCATCATTTCTTACTCCATAAAACTGGATTTTAATTGTTATGTAGCTTTTGTTTTTTTGAAAATGTGTTTTAACAGCTTTGCATGTTTAAAAAAAAAGGTGTGTAACGTAATTCCGTTGATTTCAGCCCAAATTTTACAATGAGAGAAAACCACATGACATCATTTTTATAAACAAAGATAAAGCAAAGCAAAGCAAAGATCAGTTGAGCTGTCTTATATCTTATCTTCTTTATATGTTCATCAAATTCAGAGACTAGCCATGCAAATATCTCTGTGTTTTTCCAAGCTGAAGCACTCGAACATGTGTAGATCGGAACTTTAACTTGACTCAGATCTTCGATTGCAGAATCCAACTATTTGATTTTTCCTCATAACAATTGCTCACTTGCAGCACAGTACCAACTACAAACTAGTTAGCATAAAAACTATCTGTTATCTAGTCTGCTAATTCCTGCTTTTGTTTATGGATTCCTAGCGTATTTTGTAAAGGAAATTAAATCAGATGGAAATGCCTTCGAGGCAAATTCTTCTCCTGACGTCTACAGTCCTGCTGACTTGATCCTCCAGACCTCCAAACAAACTTCACTGCAGCTAATAAAACATCGAAACTGCAGTGAAGGCGGTGAGAAGAATTCGCCCGAGTGAAACAGTAAGGGGCCATCATCGAGGGCGTGTTGGAAAAGCGCTCTAAAGGGCTTAAAAAAGGTACTAAAATGTCTCAGCACTTCTTTTCTTTCATGATGCAAGCAGTTAGGTACGGAATAAAACACTGCATGTAGTGCTGTTACAGGAAAATAATCAACTAAAGTGATGAAGCGGAGTTACTGTTTCCACCCTGAAGCTGATTATTTTCCTGTAACCGCACACCCCCAAGTGTTTTATTCTCTTACACTACAACAATTTGCTCAATTATCATTTGTTCACATTTTTTTTATCCTTTTATACTTACATTTACTGTTAGTTCAAGTTAGTTCCTGGTCTCACTTACGTTATAGCAGCTATAAACGGTCATTCCCTCAGCAGCCTCTCTTTATTCTCGCTCTTGAAGTTAATAAAAAATAAATACAGCTGTTACGCATGTTACCGAGAAACCGCAAAGAAGCGTAAACTCTTCTGTCCTGAAGATTACAGAAAACTTAAACCTCTGACTGTTACAAAGCGCCGACACTGGCGACTCCTTCCGTACACGATATACAAACAACTAATAAACATGTTGTGTATCAATTATACACGTCTTTCTTTTTAATCTGTTTACTATTAACTGAGCATCCGCTGTACATGTTCATGTAAATGAGCTGTTACCATAGAAACGATAACATATTAGAACGAGTGAGTTAATGTATATAAAGCTGTGATGTGCGGCTGCGCTACTGTCAGAGCTGCTGTTCTAGAAAACTAATCAGCACCTTCTGACCAATCAGAATCCAGAACACAACAACAACTTTCAGCTCATTTGTTGATGCTGATGCTAACTAGCGGGTTTAAACGAGAGCAGATGCAGCAGAGAGAGAGAGCAGAGTTTCAGATATGGGGGTCTAAATAAATGTGTGTGTGTGTGTGTGTGTGTGTGTGTGTGTGTGTGTATACAGTGCATGCTCGAATGGCCACCCTCACCCAAAATCCTAAACACCGGGACTAAAACATCTCAACTGACCCGAGACACCACGGAGAGCCAAATCACAGTGAGACGCTGCCGAGGCCCGAGTGTTTACTCAAGTCTCATTCCACCTTCTAACTTCTGGGTTCTTAAAAAATGTAGGACCCTCAAAGTTCCTTTTTCATCCTAGAAACTAAGAACCCTTAATTATCCAATGAACCCTCAGAGAACTCTTAAAGAACAGCAGCTGTTTGAATTTAGAAGAACATGTCTCATTTTCTCATCATTCTTTGGATCGTCTTTCTCACTGTGGTGCAAGTCAACATGTAGAACCCAACAACAAAACGTTTCACGGTGCTTTCATGTAGTTTATTTTCTTTTGTTAAGCTAAGAACCCTTATTTATCCAATGAACCCTCAAAGAACTCTTGAGGAACCCTTCTTTTTATCTAACAATGTACCCAGTACCAACATTAAACTTCTGACAGGTTCTAGATATTAAGAAGAAAATAATGAGCAATATATAAGCAAGTTAATACACACACTGTAGGTAAAAATGTTCCTCAACGGTTCTTTAAAGTTACCCGAGATAATTACAGGTTCTCCCCCCTCTCAAATGGCTTTACTTTTTGATAGGATGAAACATACATCTTATACCTTTCCATTTAAAATCCTTCATCAAAGTGTTTTGCTATCAGAAAGGTTTCCAAGTAGAACCATTTAAAGAGGATAAGAATGTTCAATTATCAAGGATACTCACGGAGAACCATTGAAGAAACCTTTCCCCCTTACATTTTAGCTAAATATTAAACATCTGACAGGTTCTAAGTGTGAAGAAGAAAATAATAAGCAATAATTTGGAGTTTGTGCAGTACACTTACCCAGTTGGTACACACAATCTTGGAAAAAAGGTTCTTCAAGGGTTCTTTAAGGGTTCATAGGATCAAACTTATATCGCTTGAGTGTTATGTAGAATCCTAGAACAAATGTTTTTCTATAGAAAAAGGCTTCCAAGTAGAACACTTGTAGGAAGCTAAGAATCCTGAATTATCCAGTGAACTCTTTAAGATCTCTTGAGGATCTCCTAAATAACTAGAGCTGACAAGGTTCTAGAAATTAAAAAAAGAATATAATAAGCTAATACATGCACCCTTAGTTAAAAAGGGTTCTTCAAGGGATCCTTGGATACTTAGGGGTTCTTAACTTTCAAAAAGTGGTTCTACTTTTTATTGGATAGAACATCACCTTGCTGATTGGTTCTTTAAGAGTTCCTTCCTAGAAGTAATAGCAGCTCCAGTGTTTGTTTTAGGAGTAGTATTTTTAAATTGTGTTTGACTTTTTTTTACACAGAGAGCTCATACGGAATATTTTTACTCTGACTCGTGACTCTATACTCTTTCCAGATGCAGGTGTTTCACATTAGAAGAACACGTCTCAGTGTTCCTCAGTGTTCCTTAGCACATCTTTCATTATGGTGCATGTAAAAATCCAAGCTGAAGTCTTCAGTGTTGGTTCCCTGATGTTCTGTGTGGAGACAGAGCAGGCCCGTGGCTCAGCACTTGTGCGATTACGGAGATGAAAACAGCGCATGCTTCTAATCAGTGCCATATGCTGCCTCACGGCCCGCACTTTCGCCTTGTCATGTTGAGAGGCTCTCATCAATGCTTCCTGACACGTTCTATCCAGAGCCCATCCCAGACTAATGAGAAAAATGTCTCGGAATGCCTGGCTCCATCTCCTCAGACAGGGCTTAGGGTTCTGATCATGGCATCACTTTCCTTAACAATTCAATTCATTTTAGAACTGTTTTGGGAGCTAAGAACCCTTTATTATCCACCAGACCCCTCAGGAACCCTTGAAGAACTATTTTTCTAAAGTCATTATTATTTCCTTCTTAATATCTAGAACTTGTCAGCTATTTAACTTTCAAATTTTTAGGTACACGGTACACTCACAAAGGGTTCTTCAACCATTCCTTAAGAGTATATTGGATAATTTAGGGTTCTTGGGTTACTAAGGTTCTATTTGAAAGCGGTTTGTTGTTATAAAAGGTCATACTTTGTAATGCTTCATTATTTTCTTCTTAATATCTGGTATCTTTCAATAGTTTGAAACAATAACCCTAAGTTCTACTTGGAGGCCTTTGTGACTGGAAAACATTTCTATGTAGAACCTGTAAGGGTGTAAGTTGAAAGTGTTTTCCTTTTGGAAATTGTTCAAAGAACGTAGAACCTTTTTGGAAGCTACCAAATCTTAATTATGAACCCGAAGAACCCTTTTTACTAAAAGTCTTTGACTAAGTACAGAGTCCAAGTTATTGCTCATAATTTTCTTTTTAATATCTACAACATGTCAGGAGTTTAATATTTAGCTCTTGGTACATCATTAGTTAAGAAAGGTTCCTCGAGGGTTCTTTCAGGGTTTGCTGGATAATTAAGGGTTCTTAGCTTCCTGAACTGGTTCTTTTTTTATTGGATTCTACATGAAGTTGGTTAGTTTTGTTTCCCTGTCAGAAAGCCTTCCAAATAGAACCTTTTTTTGGAGAATAAGAACTATAATTATCTAACAAACCATTAAAGAACCATTTTTGCTAAGTGTGCGATACAAAAAAAAATCTGTCGGTTCTTTGTACACTGTTAGAAAAATGGTTTAATTAAGGGTTAATGGGATAATGAAGGGTTCTTCACTTTATAAAAGTATTCTACTTGGAAGACTTTATTATTGTTTGCACTTTGTGGGTTCTTGGTAACATGACAAGCCGCGAGAGAGGCTGCTGAGGGAGTGACAGGACTTAACGTGTTTCACTGACATTCCATGATCAAAAGAATGATGTATTCTTCATTAATAAATGCTAAAAAATGTAATTACTGTCATGTAATTGTTTGGAAATCATTCTTGACTCAAATTCCACCACATCTAGAACTCTCTTTTTCCCCTGAAACAGAACTTTGTGTGCTGAAGTCTCGGGCAACATCTGGCTCCTCGAGTAGGCTCATATTAGGATCAAATTAAGTAGAAATGAATGGGATGCTACATGACAGGCTGCAGATGTTCCGGGCGGCGGTGTGAAAATCCGAACAGCGAGAAGCAGCATAACGAATCCGGCGCTCTTACAGCAGGGGTGCCGTGTTGGGTTCATAGGTGAAGAGGGAATAAATGAAATAAGAAATTGATTTAGTCAGATCTAACTGCAGTGACTTTAGTTAAAGTGTGCGAAATTTTTATCTCTCTTATTAACTGCGAGATTTTGAAGCACAACAGTGTTTATTTTTAACGGAGTGTGTGAGTTAATTGAGCGTGAGACAGAGAACATGTGGTAGTTACGTGTCGGATCTTTTGTTGCGTAAAATGGATGCAACGTGAGATTGTGTCATTTATTTTCGGTAAGAGTGTTATCCAGGAAGTTTATCCCGGGAATACTGAGTGTGAGCGGGAATTCATCCTGGACGGGACATTCACACACTAAGTCACACTTAGCCAATGAGTTGATTTGAGCCAGTTCACCTACAGGCATGTGAGAGATTTTTGAACTGGGAACGACCAAACGATCAGCAAATTCCACTTTTCAGATTATACAATTATGCTTAATTAGTTGTTTTGCATTCTTGGGGCCAATGGTTTGGCACTAAAATGTTATTATGGGATGCTGAGTTTATGGAGTCATGGATGAACAACAATCAACACTGGTCAATATACAAGATCAAACTTACTTGAGTTGCCAATCACCCACCAAAATGACATCATGCCTCCAAAAGATGTTTTATTTTAACATTTGCTGATTCTCAGTATACTAATTATCTGAGGATACTCTTACATATTCATAGATGTATTCTAGCAGTATGGTTACATCTGTGACAGGCACACCTGAGGCAGCTCAGTATCCAGCTCCTTTTAGTTCCCTGGAACACTACAGCTTTAAAGAGACATGCTTTAGGACTTACACTCGAAGGTAATGCTAAACAAAGTGGCAGAATCAGGTTTTACATTTACATTTATGTCATTTGGCAGACGCCCTTATCCAGAGCGACTTACATACATCGTATTTCATACAAGTGAGCAGTGAAGGTTAAGGGCCTTGCTCAAGGGCTCAGCAGTGGCAGCTTGGCGGTGCTGGGATTTGAACTCACGACCAGTAGGCAAACGTAATAACCAGTGAGCTACCACAGACCCCAGTTTTAACTACAAGATGTTTGAAATAAAATGTTTTAGAAACTAAAATGGGTTTATGAGTTATACTTTGTTAAATCACAAGGTCAAAAACACGAGGCTATCAGTGGTTTAGGTGCACTGCTGCATGAGTGATATATACCTGCACTCTGCTCATACCATGTTTACATCACTAACTTATGGAAACACCTTGCATTAGCTTAGCATAAAGGGATATACTTACACATCTGTCTGTCTGTCCATCCGTTCATCCATCTATTTAATCAGGGTGTGTTAAACATGCACACTGTAAATCGTTTACAAAGGTGAAGTGTTCAGTTATCAGATTACATTTATATAATTAATCCAGATGCAGATGTTTTACACAGCTGTACAAATTTCCCTGGCGCTGCACTCCATCATCACGTAAAACTTTGCACCTCGTCACCTCGTTACACAAATTTGGCTTGCTAAACACGGCCTGGCACAATGACTAATTCAGGACGGAGCGCTAAACCTGGGTGGTGTGTGTGTGGAGGAGGGAGTTGTCTCTCCACACACACACACACACACACACACACACACGCTGCCACTCTCAGGTGACAACAGGTTGCTATGGCGCTCTGGCTGCTAGACTTGCCACGTGGAGATGTGATCACACTCCCTCGACGCGGCAGGAAGGCAGCGTTTGCTTCCAGCTCAATGACACGATCATGAGTTCATTGTTGAATCACAAGACATCTAATTACAGCCCAGAGATCTATTATTTCCTTTTATTTTTCCTCTTCGGGCGAAAGGAGGCTGCCTCACCTCTAAATCAGCACATCTCACACCACTCATTAATGTCAGAGCGCACTAGCCGCAGCGTTACGAGAGGTCGAGGCTAATTTACACACCGACGTAAGATGGCCTTGGCCGTATAAGATTGCCTTGGCTTGATTAGAGCACAGTGTGTGAGACACAGAGGCTGGAGGTTAAACACACAATGATGCAATTTAAAGCGAGGAAACACACTATTTGCTTTTGCTATGCACATAATTACAGCAGTGTTGCTCATGCTGCTGTGAGGAACTCCGGCACGAGCCAAACATTACACCTGACTGCTGAGGGTCTGAACGTAAAGAAACGATCATCTACATTACAGATGTGTTAAATAAATATTAGCTAAATAATGTTACGCTGAAGTATTTGTGATGTGATTAGCAATTTCAGTGCTAAGGCATATCTTGAGTGGTGCTGCATTTCCGTGTTGCTGTGAGAAGTTAGCGGTTGTGTGTTGCTGTTTTGGTTTTTGCTAGTGCAGTTATAATGGCGTGTAACAGCCAGGAGCTCAAAAAAAGGTTTTTATTTTACTGTGACATCATATTAACTTATATTAATGAAAACTCCAGTGTAGAAGCAGTAGCGATATCAGAACAAAAGCTGGACCAAAAGTCCCAGAATGCAATGCAGCTGAGAGACCCGGCTCGGCTCGTTAGCGGTGTAAAAAAATGAAGATGACGGTGCTACTAACGAATAAAGTTGCAGCTTTGCGCAGTGTAGACTAACGGAGTAAAGCAAAAGCATCGCTCTCTTTAGCTAGAGATGAAGGATATTTTCAGATCGTGCAGGATTTTTTCTCCTGTTCCTGCCTAATAGTTAGGCCAGTATGGATAAAAAGGGAAAATAATCAACCTCAGGATGGTAACAGTGACTCACACCGCCGTCTCTTAACATTTTACTCTAAAAACTGCTTTACTTACTTCTTTCTTTCTTTTCTTAGCTCTTGACTGAATTTAAAACCAAATCCAGCTCTCAAAGTGAGCTTTCAGCGTCTGCTTCCAAAACTTCCTCACTGATAATCAGATTTCAGATAATCAGATCATCAAACCTTAAACAGATTTGTGTCAACAAAAGCATAAATAATATTCATTAGGAAGGTGAACGCCACCAGAATTCCAAACGGCACTGAATTATAAATACAAATGAACTTGCCGCTCTTAAATGTTGGCACCCGCTGAAACATGGCACGACGATTCCAAATGCATCACTTTTACAAAGCGGTGGTGTGGTCTGGCAAGTGGCTGGGAAAATTTCAAAACTAATGTTACGAGGCCAGAGATCCAATAAAACACAAATACAGCAACGGGCCGCGCCATGGCAACAGCTGGAAACACAATCGCTCTCCGAAGAGAGGCCGAGCTCAAAAAGTCATTAGATGTTAAGATTATATACAAGCTATTATTTGCGTATGACTGTGTAAGGAGGGGAAAAAAAGGAAATTAAAAAAAAAGTAAAAGTCATCTCTTCTGGTAAAGTCGTAATGGTTGGAGTATAAAATATATTGCTTTGTAAGTGCTACTGCTGCAGAAAGGCATGAGGAGGTGCTGAAATTCAACTCGTCCTCAAATCTCCTCGTTATTATTACACTGAATTCGCTCCTCTGTGGAGAAAGCGCTACAGCACGTGCTGATTTTAATCTGTTTTAGCAACTCCAGGATTCGATCATCAGTTTCAATTCCTCTGAATCTGCAGGTGTGGACTGAAATGCTTTTTAAACAGGAAATGAGCAGAACAGCAGTACGTTCCAACCCTGAGGAGTGACTGGGAGCCCAAAGAGCAAAACTGGCAAATTAGCCATCTTCTTTGGGTGGGAGGGGCATACCCTGTCAATCACAGCGACACTAGCCAATCACGTGCTTCTGTGAGCTAATGTATGCAGGAGAGGGCGGATAGCGCTCTCCTCTGAGTGTTACACGCCCTGTGATGCAGCATGAGCAGCAGTTCGGTCGGTGGCTTCACATGTCACAAAGGAAATATGCGTTAAGATCTCGACACATACAGGGACACGGAAAAACGACACGAAAGCGCAGAAAAATCTTCAAAATTACTATTCGCTATTACTATTACGTTGTGTTTTTGCTGTTGTAGGACAGTGGAGAGTTATCTAGCGAGTGTGAATTGGCAAACTGGCAAAATGATAAGAAAACGTGAAAAAATCAAGAATAGAAATATAGACGTGATGCTACACGTGACACTTTGACGCAAAACGTTGAACGTGAGACGTGAATCGGCCTTTAGCCTCAAAATGATTACTGGTTCACTTCATGCCGAAGTAAAGAAAGGAAATGAGAGCATATTCTCTTAACGCTGCTCCTCTCTCTCTCTCTTTCCTCATTTCTTTCTTTCTTTCTAAGAAGAACAGGACAAAAAAGACCAGCATGCCGAGGAGTTCAACAAAGCACTTTGCACCTTGTTGTGTTCATGAAGCACGCAATAAAACTTTTTCGAGTGCACTTCTGTTTCGCACTACGACAGGCTTGTATACAGGACTTCAACATCTGGCAGGTAGGAGTGCGATTGTCCGGTTTAACACACATCACAGCTGGAAATGAAGTGCTTTTGCTAAAAAGGAAAATATTCCAGAAAAAAAATATGGATTATAAAATCGTATAAATATTTTTTTTCTCTAAGTGTATTTATTACGTGAGTCCCGTCCAGGCCATTACCACCAACACCGCAGACAGACGCATATGCAAGGGGAAAAAAAGAGAAAAAAGAGGCCCCACTTTAGCCGGCATACTCATTCTTTCTGCGCTGGCACTTCCAACAGGAAACTGACAGTATTATGTGACATGTGGAATGCTCGGGAGGTCTGAGCTGGCGAAGTCCACGTACATCAGGCAACAATGCGGCCTTTTGTTTAGCACTTACCAAAAATTGTGTCTAACTTCTGCCCTCCTGAGAGAGTCGTGTAACAGACAGGAGTCGGGTTGCCAAATGGGTTCTGCTTTTTTTTATGATTATGGGACCACGAAAAAAAACCCCAAACAAACCCAAAACATTCACGGATGATATTCAAGCCAGCGATTTATCACTCAGACGTGTCGCTTGTACAAAGCCGCAGTGTCGTCATTTCAGCAAATATTCCTATCACTTTAGTATGGCTTCATAAACAATGACACTCAGGTCAAAACAATACATCTTTTATATATATATTCACAAAATATAATATTCATATAAATCCCTACATTTAATTCCATATCGTCACAAAGTTTTCACACCCTGCTTCATACATCTGAAAACTAGTCATTTTTGTTTTTAAATCAAGGTTATTTTTGACATATTATTCATAAAGCTATGCACGTGTCAACGTGAAAAGTGTTGTTTTTAATCATTAATCACTCTTATTTAAAGCTGGTGACTGACTGGTGTGTCAACAAAAAGCATAAAATGAACAACTTAACCAAATAAAATAGAATTTTTAGCAAATTGCAAAAAAAAACAAAATGCAAAATTTAAGTGAATTAAGTTACAATTAATTGAATTAAGCAACAAACAAAGTCATGTTTTTGATATTTTTATCATATATACATCGTTTCCTCTGTCATTTACATCATAACTCCAAATTATTACTTTTTATTTCATTTTATATTCTTTTAGGAAGCTAGAACCCTTAATTATCCAATGAACCCTTAAAAAACTCTTAAAGAATCCTTGGAGAACCAAGAAACTAAATGTTAAACTGCTGAGAGATTCTAGAGGTTAAGAAGGAAATAGAGAGCAATGATTTAAAATCTATCCTGCCCACTTACCGAGTGAACAAAGAAAGGGGTTTTCAGGGGTTCTTTAAGAAGTACCATAAATAATTATTTCCAAAATATGGCAGTACTCGAAACTCTTTTTGATAAGACGACACTTACAGCTTAAACCCTTCTATACAGAACCCTTCATTAAGAAGTTTTGACAGGGTTCCAATCCAAGTAGAACCCTTTCAGGAGGATAAGAACCCTTAATTATCCAGTACACTAATAGGGAACCCATGACGAAACCTTCCTACAGTTTAGCTAAACGTTAAACTCCTGACAGGTTCTAGGTGTAAGCTAAGAACCAATAATTATCCAAGAAATCAATCAAGAACCCATTTTTCCTAGGAGTGTGCATTGGCTGGGCCAGTGTGCGGTACAAACACCACATTATACTTAGAACCAAGGGTTCTTTAAGGGTTCCTTGAATAATTAACTCCTAAAGATGGCCTACTTAGAACTCTTTCTAACAGGGAACCACCCTAGTGTTTTTTCTACTAAAAACATTAATCCTAACAATGTATATAAAGCCTTCTGAGCACCTCATGATGGCCTCATGACCAGGCGTACTCTCAGAAAGTGTTTCCGAGCCGTCTCTTTTTCATTAAGAGGGATTTGAGGTTTGTTTGTGCTGCACTGAGAGGATTTAAACAGCAGGACTGAGATGAAGAGCTTTGAGGAGAAGGAAGGGAAAAAAACGTAAAAACCCAGCGCATTAAAATCAAATCAACTCCAGGGTTCTAGCAGCTGAGGAGAACCGAGACGATTAGAGGGTCAGCGGTCGTCTGACAGGTGCTCCACCTTCTGCCTCTCACCGTGATGCCGAGGAAAAGTTCTCTCAAGGAAAAATGGCACGTTCGGAATTTAATGGCACCGAACACGCGCATGCACGGAAATAACAGCAATCAGAGCTGATATTCAGAAAAGAGCCGAATCTCAAATACACTCCAACATTTCACAGGTTCACGCACGAGCAGACTGAAGGAAAAACAGATTGTAAAATTGTTATGAAATGGAACATTGTGGCCTCTGACACAAAACCGTGTGTGTGAGCGGCGTTAAGTGCAGGACGTGTGTCAAAAATCACCTCCATTACAGCAATAAAATCATAACGCTTATTTAAAAAAAAATACCTGAATATATCCTGTCTTTATCTCTATTATTTGCAATAAAAAAATATAGAAAACAAACAAACAAAAAAAACACGCTTTACACCCTTAAGGAACACCACTGAGTGCATGTGCACCTTTTTAGTATTTTTTGTGCAAAAAATATCATTTTTAAAGAATATATATAGGTGTTATTTTATGTTTAGAAATATTGCTCAGGACCTTAGATCACATTTTAATTTTAGTGATAATTGTAAAGTGTTTAAAGTTGAAACACGTCTAACGATAATCCATAAATTAATTAGAGAAGTGTTAAAAAAAAGACTTTTATGTTGTAAAGGAAATGCTGTTTTCGTGTTTTTACAAAGCTTTTTATTCTTCATTTTTTTATTACAATTTGCTAATGTTAATACGATATTTAGATTTTGAAGGGTTTTTTTTAAACGTCACAGACTTTCATTAATGTACCAAATGTACAGTGTCCAAAAACACATCTCTTACAGAGAACCCTGATTAGAACCTGTTCGTTGTAAAAGTGTAGACCTTAAACATCACGCTTCTTTCCTTAGCATCAGGTGAAATCTTTAAGATCAGGTGAAATGATGCACCTGTACAGCACGCACTAAAAATTGTAATTTGTCAAAGGTTCTACAGAGAACCATCATACTTATCGACAATACAGTGTTTGCAAAGGCTTGTGAAACTTTCTATGTAGAAGCCTAGAACAGGGGCTTAGTAATGGTTAAAAATAAAACACAGAACCCTTTTTTGAAAGTTAAGACCCTTTAGTTATCCAATGAACCATTAAAGAACCCTTGAAGAACCCTTTTTCTAAGAGTGCATGTGTAGGTAAGTGTGTGGCATAAACTGCAAATTGTCGCTTATCATGTTCTTCCTAACACCTAGAACACTTAGAACCTGTCGGGATTTGAACATGACATGTAGCGCTTGGTTCTCGGTACAAAGGTTCTTCAAGGGTTCTTTCAGGATTTAATGGATAATTAAGGGTTCTTAGCTTGTGGATTTGGGTTTGACATATGAAAAACACAAAGGAGACACCTTGTTGGGTTCTACAAAAAGAAACGTCCTCCCGGACGGACAACCCAACATGCCTATCTAGTGTCCCACACGAGAAGGACCAACATAAGACTAATAAGAGATGTGCTTTATGTTCTAGATTAAATAAGGCCAATAATCTCAATAAACGCTCACTAGAATCTTTTACAGTTCTTTGATGGTTCTCAACATTGTTAAGGTTCCGTTAACATTGCTTCTGTTTTAGAAAGTGTTGCAAAGAATAACCTTTTTAAGAAGCCAAGGTGCCTTAACAAAGAGTGTAGAAATTAATACGGTTCCAAAAATGTTGCTACGTTGATGATTTCTGGTTGGAGAACCACGACGGATCGGTAGAAGGTAAGAGTAGCAGGCTGTCGTGTTTCTCTCCATGCTAAACTCTTAGCACTGAGATTGAAATCTAAATCACCCTCGATGTCGATACCGATCTGTCTTGCTGTCGGTCCTCTTTGTGTTTCGGGTTCTTCAGAGCGCTCCCAGCGTTGCTTTATCAACCACCAAATTGAACAGGACAGCTCCTCTCACACTCATTGGCTTCTCAAGCACTAATAGATAAGTCACTATTCTCCTTTTCACACTTTCTTTTGACCTCAGCTCCTCAGGTTCTTCTCTTGACTTTGATTTCTCAGGGAACGCGATCCCTCGCTCCAGGACCAATGAGATCCGGCTTTATTTTGGCTCCGATATTGAGAAGCGTAATGCAAAGTGAAGTAGCACGTCTAAATGTCCTGTCAATCAGCCGCACCCCGTCCGTTTACTCCACGGCCTCCAGAAATCTCCAGCTGGGACTCATTTCCAGCAACATAAACGATACGGCGATATTAAATCGCTCTTAAAGTACGTGACGACATTCTGCTGGTGCTGATGAAGACTGGCGCTGGGTTTAAACGGAGAACAGACAGCAGACAGGATGGTGACGTGAGTCCCTTCCGTTTAATAAACTCTTTTCCCGACGTGATCAAGCTGGAAAATCCACTTCAGGAGTGTTTTTATAATGACTCTGTGTTTAAATCTGAAAACACTGAAAACTCTAATCACAGCAATCAGGATTTACAATTGCAGACTTTAGAGATATTTTTAAAAAAGAAATGCGTTTGTTATCTGTGAGGAATAATATCTGTTCCACTAAGAATCCAAACTGTTCTATTTTTGAAAAATGTACATTTTGTACAGATTAAACTGAATTTGCATTTCCATGATTGCAGAGGTAAAGCTTAAAAATAGAACAGGAGCAATGTTTAATCCAATTTTTTTTTGAATTTTTAATTATTTTAACATTTTTAATTATTAAAAAACAGAAGAAGATTCAAACAAAATTGTAAGTAATCAAAGCAATGAAATTAATATTTCTTAAAATATGAAAGTAATGGGACAATATGGAAAAATGCAAACAATAAAAACATTAAGTTTTACCTAAAAAAAAAATCTCACAGTGAAACGTGATTCATTTTTGTAAATAAGCAAAACAATCGGACAAAATACCTACTTTAATATTCAAAACAATTTAGCAAAAATAAAAAAACAAAACAATGAGACAATTCAAAAATGTTAGGAATGAAAAAATGTAACAATTTGAATTTGAACACACTTTAAATTTGATTTATTAAACTTACATTCTATAAAACACACACACACACACACAGACATGTTGATATACTCGTAGCCATCTCAGCCAATCAGGAGTTGAGAAATGACAGACAAGCTCCTCCCCCAGGGGACCGCAAGCTGATTTCATACTGAATTTGAAATTCTGAATTAAAAGAAAAGCAAAAAACAAACAAACAAACAAACGCTGCCAGAACTTTTCCATCTTTAAATGTATCTGTAATGAAATGTATCTTTATTCCCAGATCTCATCTTGATCATGAGATTATAATCGCGAGGTGACGTTCTGTTGCACCTTTACAGAGTGTCTCAATTCTCAGAACACGTGAAGACAGGGTGTGTATTGTTGCTGAAATGTTCACTGGCATGAGTTATAGCTCGGGGGATCCAGGGGCAGCCTGGGGGTGCTGAGGGGTGGGGTGGGGTGTCTGAAGAGAGGCGGCACGTGCGCCGCAAGACGTCTGTTCCACAACAGGAAAGAATAAACCGAAGCTTGAATCATAGGAATTCATCCAACCTGGTTCTGGGAGTCGCGTCTTTCAAGCCCTGTTTCCTCGCCATATGATCTCTATAAAGCAAACGACTGCTGGCTTCCACGCGGGCGAGCAGACGCCTGGAGCCGCCTCCTAATCAGAACCAAATGCTAATGACAATAGAAGCAGAAGCAGAAGCAGAAAGCGCAGGGAAGCTCGACTCGAGCGTTCTCCTCCTGTCTGGCCAGAAAAACCCAAAGCAGAACAAAAAAAACATTGTTTGTGTCTCTCTTGGTATGTGCTTACGTCTGACAGGAAGCTCTGCAGCGATCAGGTATCATTCGACTGATAAACAAGAGCAAATATTTAAAAGACTAAAAAAAAAAAAAAGTTCAATTACACCATTTCAAAACGGTTTAGTCGTTTGTGTATCATGAGCTACTTTTCTTAACTTTCTATCTTCTTTTCAGATGCCTTTTTTCTTTTTTCTGTTTTTTACCATTTAAATGCTAATTTTCTGGAAATAAATAACAAGCAGAGCACCTCTCGAACATTTCTTGTCGTCTTTTTTTTTGGTCCCAGTTTCCTGAAATGAAAGCGGGAGTCTTGCCTTTCACTCGTCTTGTTAAAAAGGTTTTAATTGCTTAACGTGTTGCATCCTGGAAGCCGCTCCGTCCTTAAAGAGAGCGACAGACGCAAAGAAGAAACACACAAAGCGGTTGTGCAGTTTTGTGTCGACGCTATTATGACGCCTCGACTTTGTAAGCAAGACATCATCGGCTGAGTGAAGTTCTCAAAAATGTTTGAAAATCACAGTGGCGCGTGATGCATTGCTGTCTTTCTTTTCCTCTTTTATTTCAGCTCTATTTGATGCCTTTGCGTGCGTCGTTGATTGAACGGATTAGAATATAATAGAATAATGGCTTATGATGAGACGAATGTGTTGCTCTGTGCTCTGTGTGTTGCTCATGTTAAATGTTCTGCTTCGGTTTCCAGAGAATAAAAGGGTTCGAGTGGCTTCGTTTCTAATAGTTTGACAGGGAGCGCAGGTGAGAGGCGGCTGATCGTGATGGCAAACTTCAAATAGCTGCAGATATACAGTGCGAACGCATTATTAGACATTCTGAATTATTTCAGCCGTGGTGCATCTGCATCTGTGATGTGATTTGCCAAATACAGAGCGAGTTCTCCAGTCACACTGCTGGAGGCTTGCAAAATAAAGAACTATCAGTGCCATTATTTATAAAGGATGAACAAAATGGAGCAGCAGCTTCGCCAATAATCACCGTCACAAAATAATTCTAAGTAAAAAACATGTAAAGTCCTAATTAAACATTGCTTCTCAAACTTTGCTAATATATCAGCTTTATAAACTGGAGAGCATTTGTAAATGAAACAATTATCGAAATGTTAAGGAGTGTTTTTTATTAAATAAGAAAAAAAAATCACTCTTAAGAGTGTAAATTAACTTGAAATGTGACCGTTTTGTTCATTTGATGCATTTATGGTAAAGAAAACACCCCATGGTTTGAAGGATAAGCTGACCAAGCTCTTATCTGCTTTGCTTACAGAGAAACTCTCATTTTATCCATGACAAAGTTATTGAATTTAATGAACATGTTTATGTATTTAATGTTGGTCTTGAATGACATTCCATGGTGTTTTAGAGTTTTTACGACCAAAACAATCCAAAACATTTCAGAGTTGAGTTTACATGAAACTGTCAGATGGTGGCGCTGGACTGAATACTGCTCATCACTCAAGCCGTTATCACAAGAAAAAGTTCAGACTTACTCTGTTAGAGAATCTCTGAATAAGTCTGAAGTCTGAAATTTCACCTAAGAGCTAAATAGCGATAAAATGTGTGCCTTGTTGAAACAGATATCGGGTTTACAGCTATAGGTGGGGGCGGAGCTAGAGGCGGAGTCAGAGGTTGGATTAGCATTTGGGGCGTGTCACCATTCATAAAATGAGCCCAGTGTTGCAAAAGTTCATTGTGAGATGTAGTGGTTTGAAACATGAGGCATTTTGATAATTTTGACATTAATACATTTCTTAATCAATAACGTATCCATCACCAAAACATTACACTGTAAAAACAAGCTATAAATATGACTAAATATGACAATTATGTGGTTGCTATGCATTCATTTTAAATACAAAGTTTACAGCTGATTTTTCTGTTAAGATGATGATATCTTCAACATTTTTGCAAATTTCTCTGGATTGGCTTCACTTCAATATAAAGACAATTAACTGTAGAGTTAGAATTTCCAAACAAACATTTTTTTTTGACCAATTGGATTCATTTCGTGGTGGACTCGTTTTGTAGTATCTGTAACTTGTTTATATGAAATGAATAATATTTTAGTAGTTGGTGAACTTATAGTTTTGGGCTCAATAGCATCCAGAAGTGGTGCAGGTATTAGCCTCATACACGCAGGTGACGTCATTAAGGCATGACGCACAAATGGGAAATCAATCTTCTGCAACTTGTTCATGTTTAAAGGCAGCATAGAGACACGCAACACAAACACCTATTTTAATACAAAAGAACGCACAAACGAAAATCTGGTTTTAAGTCATAGTACAAAAAAACTATGAAAAAATTGTGTACAGCAGGATTTTAATTTAATTTCAAGACCAATTTAGCTCAATAATAAGGAAACCACCGTTTAACGAGCCGAACGGCCTGCAGGTTCCCCAGTAATCTGAAAGTAATGCTGAATAATAAACTTCACGATACGCCAGAGATCGCACATTTCTGATTAATGAATTGGCAAAAGCGCTGCAAATATTTTCGGCTACAATGAAGCGCAGGATAAATCTATCTGGCACGTTCCGGCAATTCCCAGGCCAGCATCCTGTAATTGTTTCCTTATTTAAGCCGGCAGCTTAAAGCCACAATAATAAAGACTCCTAATAAAATCCTAGGAAGGTTGTTTTCAGGGAAACACAACTCAATGGAAAAAGAAAAAAAATAGACTAATTAGAAAAATATCAGCAGTTAAATCATCAGAGGTTGAAAATTTGGCTTCATAGCAACATTTTATACCATGTTGAGTTTGAGCAAGATGTTTAAGTGCTTAAAATCTCTGCTTATTTTTCATTTAAACACCTCAAAGCAAAGATTTTAATTATTCAGTATGTACAGAGAGACTAGAAATGTAAATCTGAATGCACTGATGGCTTCTGGGAGTTTAAGGGGTTAATACTTATAATAATTTATTCATATGTATGCAAATATATACGCAGACGCAAAGTACATCTATTAAGGATTGCTGATTTATGAACAAATTAAATGCAATTGTCATTAAATAAGAGAAAAATGTATTACTTTAAATGGTCCTAATTTCAATATTATGGTTTTTAAATTATTACTGGTTTTTATGAAGATGACTTTGCCCCAATTTAATGCAAATTAGCAATAACAAAACAACAAAGTGTATGGCAAGATAGAGGTTTGGATTAGGGGCGGGGCTAATGTTTGTACCTTTTCTTGCTACTTCATTCACATGATTTAAAAACTGTTATGAATTATTCAGAAGCTAAAGTGAAATTAAAACAAAGGGCTTATGTTCAGAGAGTGGTGGATTCTGGGAGTTAAAGGGGTTAATCAGTGATTACACTCCTGTGTTTGGGATGAAACAGCTTGAAAGCTATTTTTCTATTTTTCTTTATCAGCATTTAATAATAAAGTCAGATGTCAGAAGGTGGTGATTAGTTTTCCAGAACAGCGGCTCTGACAGCTTGATATACATTAATGTGCTCGCTCTAATACGTTACCGTTTCTATAGTAATGGCTCATTCACAGAGACGTTTATATATTTATCATTTATGGAAGGTGTTTTCACTTTGTAACAGTCATAAAGTAAGTAAAGTATTTACAACATCTTCAGGACAGAGTGAGTGCAGGATGCAAATGGACTCGTGAACGTTCCACAGCATTCGTTGTAGCTGTGAGAGGATGAGAAGTCTGATGATTCTTCATTGGTTGATTGCTGTGGTATAAGTGGAATAAAACACAGCATGTTTACATGCACACTAATATTATGCTTGTATTCTGACTATGTTTAACAATATTCGGAATTTGATACGGGTCATGTAAATAGTGTATTCCGTTTGGATATTCCGGATTTGGCCTCATTCTGAATTTAGGCTTTCAGGATCAGGACTTGTGAGATATGCTGATATTATTTGGGTTTTAGGAGCAGTCTTTGGATACGAACACATAGTGTTATACTTTATACCCCAACCCCGAGCTACATTCCAGGATAACCCTACCCTAACCCCGAACCCTAACGTTAATCGTAATCCTAACCCTAACACTTTACTTTAATCCTAACCCTAACCATAACCCTAAACCTAGTGATCCTGACCCCTTCTGCTTTCCGGGCCTGCCTGACCCATCCCGGTGTCCTGCTCCTGGCTGAAGTCATCGAATCACCATGAACAGTCTTGCACTTTAAACCTGACCCTAGTATTAAGTGTATTAGTTG
>JAQQZU010000007.1:23425337-23440563 GCA_030068025.1 Parauchenoglanis punctatus | reverse complement strand
CACACACACACACACACACACACACGCACGGCCTACGCGGGGGCTTCCCCACCACCACTGAGAAGCTTTAAAAATGCATTGGGCCACATTTACACTTCAACTACACACTCCCGCTACACTATGCTCAATCCTGTGGCTATTTTCCGAGGTGATCATCCGGACCTCCGTCTCTCCGAGTCCTCATTGTTGATGGAATCTGATTAACAGCATCCTGTTGGGCCATGAGCTCAGCTTTTTGGAGACATGGGGCAGGTCCAGCAAGCTGTGGAAAGAAAAAAAAATAAGAGAGTCCTTGCCATTGTTCACAGCTCTCCAACAAAAGCCATGTGGAAGCTGACCCAAATATGGCGCATTAGCGAAGCACAAATGACATTCAGATGGTTCCTAGGCTTTCTTCTCAGCTATGCGGCGGCAAATGACAAGCCCGACAAAAACATGTCGAGTTTTTCACCCGCGCTCATTGTGTTCCCACATTAACTCCTAGCTGGGTTCTTTGAGATGGTCCAGAGTTGTGTCTGGACTCGGTGGGCCTGCGATGGCTCTGTCAGCAGGCTTGGCCCTGCTCTTAGCTGTTCTTTTCACGCTCCCTCCCCGCTCCACCCCTCCTCCCTTCTCCCTTCCTCGCCGACTTGGCTTCTACTCCGCCACTAAAGCGAGCGATTGATGGGGTGACGGAGAAGTTAAACAATTTACAGATGGCCTCCTGAGCCAAACTGCTTGGTGCAGTCAGCTCCATGCTGAGGAGAAGCTTTGGAGATCGGTGGAGATGGTCATTGTTTGGAATCATCAAAGCAAAGGAGCTCCAGGGGTTAGTGGAGATCACAATCGCAAGAAAACATTATATTAATGACAGTCCGCTGGATGCAATAGGTACTTGGAGTCTGAATAAAGTTTAAAGAATCCATCTGTGAGAAGAAGTCAAGAAGTAACTTCAACCAAATGGGAACATCACTGATACAAAAAGAGCAACAACAACAACAACAAAAAAGATATTGCCACAATATTTTTTGCAGTTTAACTGATGATTTTTGATATATTCAATTAAATGTTCTCTACAAGCGTATATGTCTCACCCCAAGGGGCGTGTCCTGCTCTGCAGTAGCAGTTTCTTTACTAGTTAGCAGCATTAGCAGTTGAAAGATTCTCTCTTAAATTCTCCGTATTTAGCTACTTTGCTAATCTAATGTCAGATCTGTTTCGTGGGTGTGGCTCAGTGTATCTCTAACACTATTGACTGTAAACATTTTTACGCACGGTCACGCTGACTTCCTGTATAAGTAGGAAATGCGACACCATACGGATTCAAATCGCACGACTTTAACGACGTCAAAATTAAAGTCGATGCGTTATGCCCCATGTTAGCGGCTCCTCCAGATAGCAGACGTGAAGTTTCCCAGATTAGCATCCACTTTACAAATGCAGAAGTTTGTCTTTAACCTTGCTGGACTTTTGGAAGGCACTTCGGAGAGTTTTGGCAAAGGAACCGGGAGCCTGGTGGGTCCGCGCATCTCCGGGTGCTGGTACTCCACACTAATCTATTTTAAACCATCTGTGAAATTAGCAAGATTCCTTAAATCCTTCACCTCCAAGGATTAAAAATGGCTCTGGGCTTCAGCCATCTCTACATTATCCATGAGCATCCAGCGCTATCCAGAGGCTGCTCTCGGGTGCAGTGTTGTGGTGTTTGTTTCTCCGCTGAGGATGCAACTCACAATTTTGCCTTCAATTTGATAAGCCGGGGGAAAAAAAACATCACTTTAGTGGTATTTTGCTCAAAGGCTTTTGTGCAGCCACTGAAATCCAATTGGTCTACCTTGCATTACACGACAAACGCGAGCGCATTCATCCTGCAAATAACCCAGCGTTTTACCAGGATGAATAGCAATGTGACTTAACAGCCTCGCTCGCAAAATAAATGTATTTCAATTACGAAAGATTTCATTTCAGAACTCAAATCTGGGACGGGACGCGAGAAGAAAAAACAACCCACAAACACGGACTGAAATTACCTGCGAGTCCATAAACAAATCGAGGGTGCAATGCTTCAGCGGTGAGAACCAACCCTTCTGCCAAGGGCTGCACAATAAAGTCATGAGTCAAGTCTAATGAGAAAATCAGATAAATAGCCAGCTGGGCTGCACGAGCCACCACTCCCTGACTGATTCACTGGACTCGATGGCAATAGCACAGCGACTCAGGAGGAGACAGCAGCTCTAAAACAGTAAAATATTGTTCCAGATGACTTCCTCTCCAATGTTTAGTCATCACAGCCGTGAAATAACAGCGCTGTCGCCTCTCTGTGCGGCTACACGGAATTAATTATTATTTGCTGCCCAAACACCTACGTCTTTGTACAAACACTGTGACAGTTCATCCAAACAAGCCACTTAGAGGCTGCGAAATTGCTCCTTCATGAAGGCATACTTCTGCACAAACCCCATCGCTCTGCGTTACCCCACCTACCCACAATTCCCTTCGGTCCTGCCGGATTAAAAAAAAAAATAGAATTATCATCAAGATTAAAATGTCACTAGGCCAGAAGTCTGAACGTTGGGCGCGTACGCAGGAAAGCACCGGAAAACACAATGCCAAGGCTGCTCTCCAGGGCCAAAGATTTGTAATGCAAGCTCGGTGAATTACAATAAGATTTATTGTAGCAGCAGTATATGTCTAATTTTCCATCTACCGCCCGGCTCTTCAGCTGCAGTTCGCTGACACAGGCGTCTGTTATACAACGCCATGCTTTAAATGTCTTTCTTTTACGCATGCTCTTGGGAAAAGGAGCTTACAGTAGTACATTCTGCTGTGGGACTAAAAAAATGATTGATGAAAAACAACAAAAGGCTAAATGGTTTTACAAAATGTTTTGAAAGCCGCTCGGTTCCAGATTCTTTTTCCTTTTTTTTTTTTTAAAAGGCAAGGAGAAGCCGGTTTTAAACAGGAAACCTTCCTTTATTCGTTTCTTCATCCATCCGTCTTCAGTAAGAGTAAGCGTTATCCTAGTCAGGGTGGAGGTGGATCTGGAGTCACTGGGAATGCTGGGAATACACCCAGGATCAGATGCCTGTCCATGACACACTCATTCACATCTAGTGCATCTGGACTGCTTTTTGGAGGAGGGAGGAAACCGGAGAACCCAGGGGAAACCCAAACGGACACGGGGGAAGAACACGAGAAACCCCAAACAGACGCTGACGCGTCTGAGCTCACGCTGACCGGCTGTAGTAGCGGCAGAAGCCGCAGATTTTCTGTTGTTTGCTATGGTTTGGCAGCGGAATGGCTGGAATGGAACTTTCTGAACGTAGTGCGATATTCATCATCGTCACTTTAACGTGTCGTAGGAACATTTCAGGCATTTTGACCAATCAAAGTAGAAGGATTCTTATATGGGCGGGACGTCTGAAATGACAGTTTGACCGTTTACATCAGTGACACCACGGAGAGGTTTATTATCGCCATCTCAAGTTGTACGACACATCAAACGAATATCACAATATATACTAAAAAATAGGAACACACACGAACGAACGAACACACACACACACACACACACACACACACACACACAGCTCCTGCACTAAATGATGATACTGTGAGTTTTTAGTGAAACAATGTCTCATGGATGCAAACTGAATGAGATCCAGTCCCAGAGCTACTCATAGCAAAACTCTATTACTGTTATCCGTTTTTTCCAATTTTTTTTTTCATTGTTATCTGGAACGGAATCTCCGCCCATGAGCGGGTATCTACATAGCGTTTCTTTCTGGTAGAACAGCGCTAGCAGGGTGCTGGGGAGTGCTTCATCACAGCGCATCATCAAAAAAGCACTCCTACGATGTGTCAGTTTTGTTTCCATGACAACACTATCTTGACAACTTATCACCACTAACTGCTGTACGATTGGTTGCCTGAAAAGGAGCAACAGTAATGGCGCTAGCATCTTTCTGTAAATTTCAGAGATTTCCAAACTAAAAGCTTTCGGAGAATGCGCTGTCTCTCCTCGTTGACTAACATTGGATTAATAACTTTAGGTGTGTGTATTACAGTTCAGTCAGTAAGAGTTCAATTTATAAAGTCTTAACCAAAAACCAAAGTTGACTTAGCTAAAGGAAAAAAAAACAAGATGGCGGTCATCCAAAGATGCAAAAGATGAAACAACACACACGGTCTGAAAGGACTCGGTTTCCCGCTGGCTTCCTCGCCCTGATCCTGGCACAGACAGCAGGAGCACGTGTGTATTAAACACCGTCCTCTGAACCTGGACGCTGGCAGTCAGAAGGTCGACTCATGCTGCTCTGAGACACTCGAGCTGACCCGGACTCTGTCCTCGAGTAAAGCCAAAAAGTCAGACGCCATGCACAGTGTTTAGCTAGTTCAGCCGTTATTCAGTACAAAGCACATAATGTCCAGACTTAAGTGTCACATCATGGCTGTGGTCCCACCGTGGCCTCCTGCAGCGCACCACATCAGATATAAAACTCTAACTCCAGCTACTATTCCTGAAGACAAACAGGAAAATAAAAACCGACAAATAAAAACCCACCACTTCACCACAAACTTAGCACTTATTTCATTACAAACGGCCTTCCTGCTAGCTTGTTAGCATTCTTAGGCCCTGACCCATTTAATGAGGATGTTTTTAAATAACGGTGTCTGCTAAATTCTTTAGTAATGCCTGTTTTTCGACATATAGTGTTTAATTTTTAATCCAGTTAGCTGTCACGTGCTTAAGCTAGCACTTTCTACAGCTTCAGCAAACTCTCTTTGGACAGGATTAGCTTGACACAGGCATTAACTTCATCAGTGTCAAGTTTATTTCTGGATTTCATGGATTAGCCACGTCACTGTTTTTCTCCATCCTGCCTTAAGATATTACAGATTAAAATAGAAGTCAGCATGGCCTGTTTACTCACCTAGCATGTGTGTTAACTTCCCAAATCAAGAAAAGATCTGAACGACTCACTTGTGGGTTGTATAACTTCCTCTCGTGGTGCCTACATGATCCTGAAGCCTGATTAAAGGGGCTGTTATAACAACAGGTGAAAGTAATCCCGATCACATGACCACACCTGAGCCAGTCATCCAGGTTCACAGGCAACACAGGCTCATTCATACAGAGTTAATACAAATGTCGTGTGGACTCAAGAGTTTTATTATAGACGTCACACGTACACACGCTCATCCTGGCCATATTTAAAAAAAATAATACTGACTTATTGTTGCTTGTTTGTTTTACTGTATATGCTCGCTACAGTATGCTGACTACAGTTTAATCCACAGCGCTAATTCTGAATTATGATTGGTCAGAAGGTGTTGACTAAGTAAGATATAACGTACAGCGAGCCGATCATTGATATTATTATATTAAATATATAATACTGATGACGTGGTCCATAGCAACAGCCTGTGAGACGTCCGAGGCCGGTTCTAGTCCATTGCATTCGGAATAACAATACGAAAAAGGAACGGATCGGTCAAAAGAATTTATAGTATATATATGCCATGACGAAAACAAATTCAATTTCAGGTTACAGTTTAAGATCTATAGCCCAGGATGTTGCCGGATTGTGTTTGGAATATCGATGGCATCGAAAATGGAGACTCGCAGTTTCCTGCAGAGGATTGTGGGAAGGCTGAGCCGACCCCTTTAAGTTTTCTGAAATCTTCATGACGGGCGTGTTTACTCTGGGTAAGCGCCAGTAAACAGCTGCGGTGTAGGAGGAATAAAACACTTCGGTACATGCTGACTAACGAGCCAGTGGTTAAAGAATAACACAACCTGTATACAGCTATATTTCCTCATCAAGGTGTTAATCTGAGCATCTAGGCCTAATTAGCATAATTAAAAAAATTAATTAATCGATATACATAGATTACGTATCGGTTTCATTGAAAGAACAACAATTAACACGTTGTTTAAAACAAAATGTCTCTTTAATTTGTAAGTGTCAACAGCAGTACAAAAGATGGAGTGATGGTGAGACGATTTTCTGGTTGTGTGTGTGTGTGTGTGTGTGTGTGTGTGTGTGTGTGTGTGTATGACTGTGTGTACTGTATGGTTTTTATGAAAAAAAGAGGAAACTCTTGAGGTAAATGAGCTAAAACAGACAGGAACTCCCTCTTCTGCCATTGTACATCAAATGAATTGAGTATACTGTAGAAATGTCATTACTTTACAACTTTATGCCAAAAAAAAACAAACAAACAAACAATAAAACCCCGCCTCCTGTGTGGAGAGCGTCCTAGAGAATTGTACAATCCACTAAGGTGCCTAAATAAACCAAAATGCGTCACTCATCTGGATTATTTTTATTTATATTAATACTACCATTACAGAGAGAAGACTCGTCTCTGGAACATACGACTGTAGAATTAATTTAGTTTACCTCACGTCAATACTGCACATGGAGAAAAAACCAAGAAGTTGCTGGTTTACATACTGAAGCCAAGCAGAAAATATTTTTTAGTACCTTTTTTTGTCTTATTATTTTTTTTAAACAATAATACCCTTAGCAAATTGCCATCTTTCATACTGTTTCATATTGTATAAAGAAGAAAAATGTGAACACGAGTGTGATGGCAACCTTTAAGTTCAATTAAAAACTTTACACTGGACTGTACAAGATATGATAAACTATTTACATTTTTTAGACTTAATTACTTTTTTTTTTTTTTTTTTTAAAAGCAGCACACTAGTTCTATATCTCTAACGCCCGAACGATACCTGGCCAGGTACCTGCCGAGAAACCGGTTTCTATATGCACGAGAAACAAAACCAAAACAAAACCAAACGAATAGAAGTAAGTATCAGGCTGCCTGCGGGATTCGACGTGAGAGCGGCCCGGGCATCCGATGAGCCACGCACAGTGTTGCTTGAGAGACTAGAGACTAGAAAGTACCATTGCAATGACAATAAATTGTCCCTGACAGCAAAAAAAAAAAAAAACGGGAAAAAGTACTCTTCTGAACAGCAGCTAGCATTTCAGTCCAGCATGTCAGTGAATTGTGCTGATTAAATTAGCAACAAAAAAAAGAAGAAGAAAGAATCCCACAATATACATCATCATTAAAGTCTAATGATCGAAAAAAAAAACAGAATTACAGTAAGATAAGTAGAAACAGCATATGCATTTTGTCTTCAGTTGTATCTAATTTGCATAAAAAATGGCAGTGATAAGGATGAAATGAACACAAAGCTGCAGCTGCTGAAAAGCTGAGAAAAGAAGTAGAAGAAGAAACACGAGATAAACTCCATGAAGACAGCAAAATGCAAAGAATGTGTCCGTGTTATTCAGCGTTAAAAACTAATAAATATTTGTTCATCCCCATGGACCGAGCTTAGCCAGAACCTCACGTCGGATCTCGTTTTCTGACCAATCGGATCGGCCGTGCCTCGGGAAAGCGGATCCGAGTGAGGTTCCTCGATTGTGTGGGTCGTATCCAATACTGTCTGATCAACAGGGACTGAGTTCAGCATCTACATGAGGTACAGTGACTTGTCTAGTTTTGATTCTTCTTCTTTTGATCTTTTTTTTTCCTAAAGAATGACTGACCAACATACACAAACACAAAAAAAAATGCAACAACATAACATAAGTCAAATACATAACTTATACTTCAGTAAGTATCCATGAACAAAAATAGAATTCTGTTTTTTTCTATGTTATATTTACAATTTTGGAGAAAACAAAAACAAGAATGAGATGGTAAATGTATTAAAAAAAAAAGAATTTTGAGTTCCAATTCAGCGTCACTGTATTTTCTCTGATTGTCCTTTTTATTAAGTTCTACCGACAAATTTTATAGCCAACAACGGCTAATAAATACAATAAAAGTCTATATGCACTATATAGGTTTCAAATACAATATACAAACACAAACGTACATGAGCGTTAAGATGCGCGATTGAAGTCCGGTGTGTCTCGGCTGATCGGTCTCTTACGTGAGCCTTCTGTCGAGTTTACTGCTCTTTATCTCCCTTAGGCAGCACTGGAGCTTAAACCAAAAAAAAGTGTTCGTTTATCACGTGTCTTTGCATAAATTAACAAAACAAATCGAAAGAAAGAAAAAAAAGACACACAAAAAAAAAACAAACCAATGACTCAAATCTGGCAAGTCCAAACAGGTCACTTTTGTTCGTGTGGATTTTGTTTTCTCGCACGACGGCTTCACATTAGTCAGAATCGATAAAAATACCATTTATATCCAGTGCTTGTAACACTTATGAAACTCTGTGTGTGACCAAACAAAGCCCCCCCCCCTCGCTCTCTCGCTCTCGCTCTCTCTCTGTTTTTTTTTTTTTTTTTACTTTTCCCCATTACACAAGCGTGATCAAGTTTCAGTCCTGACAACAGTCCTTTTGTCTACCGCCAGCCTAGAAAATCAGTTTGGCGTGGTCAAGAAAATATGTACAAAACACGTACGAGTCAATCTACCAACAAACAGATATGAAACAAATTTAAACAAGACACTTATTGAGAACTAAATAAAAACAAACAAAAAAAAAAAAAGGAAAAAACTAATTTAGGATAGTCAAGGGTGTTGTACCTCACGAGAAAAATCACAACAAGCAAAACAAAAAAGAAAAAGTTAAATTTTCGGGATTACAGAAGTGCTTAAGAGGCTTCTAAGACTTGAAGTAAATGCTTCTCCATTTTTAGGGGCTTCATAGAAATTTCTTGTTAATGCTAGAAGGAAAGAAAGTAAGCGCTTGAAGATATTTAGCTTTTTTTTTTTCAAATGAATGACTTTGAAATGTATTTTTATTAATGACCTTGAGAGGCAACGCAGTGACCAGCAGCTCATCAGCCCAGCGGTGATTAGCCGTGTTGCTAATGGAAATAAAAAGAAATAAATAAAAAATAAGACAGGTTCAAGGGCAAGAGGAAAATAGCGAGCCTCATGCATTAATAATGGCGCATTTCAGATGATACCGACTCGTCAGTCATTTTAATCATCTCCCACAGCTTGATCTACTTGTTCCATCTGCTCGCCAGCACCTCGTGGATTTCTGCTGCACTTTGATGGAACGAGCACAATCAGCGATCCGCCCCCTCCCGCCCGTATTGTTTTCCGCGGCATCTGACGGACACCGAGTCCGAGTCCGGAGTCCAGATGGCAGCCTCTCGAGGTACGAGGTGACGTGAGCAGATTCTCACCCCTGAGTTGTTGATTTTCCATAACAGCACTTCCTGAAGTCTTTTATTATTTATTAAACAATGACACTTTTTCAGCCGTTAACACTGGAACAAGATAACTCCTGTTCTCGATCACGTTATAGCAGCTATAAACGTACAGATTTACCTTACCGACACTGGACACTCCTTCCGTAAATGTTAATAAGCAAAAAGAGAAAATCTCGCTGATAACCCATTAGAACGAGCGCATTCATATAAACTGCTGTTACAGAAAACGAATCAACACCTTAGGACCAATCAGAATCCAGAATTCGACTGCGGTATAACCTGTTGTTAAACAATACTAAACGACGCTTTTGCCCCCCGTTATTAAGCACCGTGTGTCCTTTATCTCGCCCGGACAAACGTCCTGTTTCTTTAAGACTTATTTACGCTCTGATTTAAGACTTTCTCGTGTCGATTAAGCTTTACAACGTCCCCAAGGCCTTTATGGTGACGGAAAGCCCTTATGGACTTGCTGCTGTAAAAAAAATAAGCCAGCATGTATTGTACAACAGCAAATTTGTGATTGTAATGCCACTGAAGCTGCCTTTTGCTGCCATTTCAATTTCACAGATTGGATGCCTTTGGCCCCGCTTCTGGCATTTGGCACGCCGGCCAATCTCTTTGATTAAGAACGTTGTAGGTGTAAGACTGAAGCGGAGGGCAAGACAGGCTGCGTGATCACCGCACTGGACCTCCTGGACTGAACAAGGACTTTAAGATCTTCTTAATAAAATCCAGCATCTCTAAAACTGCCTCGAAAATTCCTGAGTGCTTCAAGAAGAGGGAAAGACGAGAAAGGGTTTTTTTTTCTTACTCGATAAAATTCCAGAGGATTGTCCAAGAACTCTCTCCTATAAGACTTGGAGATCTAAGATTACGTATAAGACGTGGTTGGACCTTCGATGTTGATTGAGAAACAATACGAAGAGCTTTAAGATAAGATACAATAAGTTAAAGGGGGCAGTTTTGTGTTCTGTCATCGATTTCAATTTTTTTTTGTTCTGCTGTCTTCCTTATTTCTAAATAGCTCCAAAAAAAAAAAAAAAAAAAAAAAACATTCACAAGCTGTTGGCTGGCACAGCATACCTGAGAGAAATACAGAACCCCGTCAAAAACAGTGATCTAAAAAAAGTATCAACAACAAAACGACAAATTGATGTAAGACTGTGAGAGCTATAATTGTGTTTCAAGTCCTGCCCTCTGTAACTTTACAGGTCAATTTGTGTACACATCCATGATCAAATTAAAAGAAAAAGAAGAAAAAAATAATGAAACACAATCAAACTCTGCTTCACACTCGAAGAAACATTTAAGACCAAAGAGCCGATGAAGCCGGGAGCCACACGTGCATGCAGGCTCCTAAGGGATACATTATCAGAAACAAGTTTTCTTTTCTCTCTCTTTTTTAAATTTGTTCTGTAATTATTTTTTGTTGTTTTGTTTTTTTCCTCCTCCTTCAGTACTCCTGCGAGCGAAAGCCTCAGTTGGCGCTGACGGGCTCCTGCACCTCGTTCTCGCTGCTGTAGTCCGATTTGGGCTCGTCCTCGAAGTCCTCGTACATGTCCATGTCGTCCTCGCCGTTGACGGGTTCATTGGGCACCACGGTGGGCACGCTGGGCTCCAACTTCATCCCGAAGGTGCTCTGGATGACGGGAACGGTGGGCTCGGGGCTGGCCGAGTTGCTGGAGCAGTCCGAGGTCATGCTGATGGCTCCGGGGTAGACGACGCCCGCGCTGCTGCTGAGCGGGAGCTGAGTCTGGGGCTGCTGCCTGAGACAGGAGCACGGAGAGAAAGGCAAAAACAGGTGAGTTTTACTGACACACAGCCAGACAGAGAGAGAGAGAGAGAGAGAGAGAGAGAGAGTTCAAAGTGATGCTCGCTCGACCATTCAGCTCTAAATGTTTGTGCTATGACACTTTCGATTCCTGACTCGAGCTCGCCACGACCAGACACAACACGACCGATATATATGTATTTGAATATACATATATATATATACCCAGATTTACATTCCTCACTCGATCGTTTCTATAGCAACGGCTCATTCATTTAACGGTGAAGAGATGTTTATATAGCAT
This sequence comes from Parauchenoglanis punctatus, assembly GCA_030068025.1. Classification (NCBI taxonomy): domain Eukaryota; kingdom Metazoa; phylum Chordata; class Actinopteri; order Siluriformes; family Auchenoglanididae; genus Parauchenoglanis; species Parauchenoglanis punctatus. Next base: position 23,429,303 of record JAQQZU010000007.1, on the reverse strand, counting down.
GTACTGAAGTAGTCTCCAGTGTCCGCGCTTTGCAACAGTCAGAGGTAAAGCTGCAGGAGTTTACGCTTCTTGCCGTTTCTCTGCAACATGTAACATTTTTTTTGCCTTATTAAACTCAAGAGAGGAAAAAAGTTAGTTAGTTCTAGCTAACTACAGGAACTGATGGTTCAGGATAGTTCGGGATAAACGCTAGTGAATGAAGCGTGAGTCTCTTACAGTGCAGCTGAAGCCAAAGCGCGATGGCGTGGGTCAGCGGTGTGAGCTGTAAAATAAACTAAACTAAACAGAACGTGACACTTAAAGTTCTGCCGCAGAAAGGAGCAATTCTTTATACATTCTCACGTCTATAATTCTGTGAAAGAACATTCGCTAAAGGAAGTCTCATTCAGCTGGATTCAGTAGCGGCTGCCGGAGTAAGCGCTCTGCTCCGAGGCAGCGTTTGCCGCCAGCAGCTGTGAAAAAGATCTCGCTTCGGGAACCGCTGTGAAAAAACCACGCAGGCGTTGATGTTAAACGGCTTGATTGATACTCCAGAGCGGATTTTTCTCAACGGTGAAGCGGGAACTCCGGGTGCAGGATATCTCACGCTGACCACATGTAATAAATTACACGTCTCAAGACAGTTTCCCCGTCATCACGTTTAGACTTCAGTTTAATATCCTGCAATCGTGTCGGTTATTTAAATCAATATCAGGAAATAACTAAAAGACTTTTATATTTATCCGAGTGTTTAATTATTATATTATATATTATCTGGACAGTTAGTGTCACTGTGTGACGTTGCTAATGGCACGTCATGCTTTTTATCCGTTTATAGTTACATTTAATGTCGTTGAAATGAATTCGTTACTGTTCTCACATGCATTATAGCAGCTATAAACAGTCATTCCTTCACCGGCCTCTCTTAAAGTTAATAAGGCAAAACCATGTTGTCATGTTGGTGAGAAACACCAACGAAGCCTAAACTCCTCTGTCACCTCCGACACTGGGGACTTTTCCAGAAAAGTCCTTACAGAAAACGCCTGTGATGTGCAGCGGCAGTATTGTCTGCTACTGAAGCGTCTGTGATGCGCAGGCAGATGTCATGTCTGCTACTGAAAATGAATCGACACCTCTTGACCAATCAGAATCCAGAATTAATTAGGAGTGTTATAAATCAGGTCTTGTGGAACGTCCTGCAAGCAGTTTATGTGGGATTTTTTTTCCGTGCACTTACCCCACGGTAAAGAACTGGCGCATTTCCTGCCTCCGCGAGCGCATCATCTGCTTGTACTCACTGATGCGTAGCTTCTTGCCATCGATGATGCACGTGCGCTTGGGCCGAGGCTTGTACTTGTAGTTGGGGTACTTCTCCAGGTGGATCTTGCTCAGGCGAGCCTGTTCCTCGTAGTACGGCTGCTTCTCCTGGTTGGACATGGCCTTCCAGCGAGAGCCTGGACAAGAATGTACAAGAAATGGTGTGAGATCAACCTACATTTCCAGTAGATAATAAAATTATACATCCTGAAAAAAAAATCTGCACTTTTCATGGTACATATACAGTTATAAAGGAAATTGAGGTGTTTCAGTTAAAGCCCCACTCTGTGTGATTCTGCCCCCTGACCCCCCCTCTCTTACCGCTCCCTCTCCAGGCATGTATTAGAGCGTACGGTGGCCGTCAGGAACCTGTAGCGTACTTCCAAGTACTTACATTCACACGCTCTTGCTTTTTCTGTGCTAAATACATTAAGTATGATCCTCCATTATTTTTTCAAAATTTGGTTCTCAAATGTGTTCTCCAGCTCCAGCAAACACTGCTTCCTCTTCTTTCTTCTTCCTCGTCTTCCTTTCTTGTCCTTCGTCGTCCTTCCGGTGCTTCCTTCCGGATTCACGCTGCCGCTTATAGAAGCGTGGAAGGCGCTCTCTAGAGGTTTGTCCGTTCTGGGCTACTGTAGTGGTGCAACATGGCGGCTCCGTAGAGGTGGACCCGCCCCATGTGTAGGTATAAAGGGCTCGCTCTAAACTTACGCAAACACAACGATTCAGAGTTACAACTAATTATACACTAATGAGGACGTACTGATGAATATTATACTCCATTTCTGATAATAGATCCTCTGAAATCCTACACAGTGCACCTTTAATGCTTGCTCAGTGGATCAATTGGAACTGTAATACAGATATTAATAATACAGTGATTAATGAACTAAATAATTCACTATTTATACACAAAGTAGGCCAGGATTGAGTATGAACGTCATTTCTGCCCTAAACCATTTTCTAGCTTTAATACCCGTTCATCCCTGCCTGAATCCGAGGCGAGCCGCTCGCTAAAGGCAGCTTTGTCTCAGAGTGCTGCATTAGCGGAAACAACGGGGCTTGTAAATATCTCCAGCCTTCAGCGTGTCCCTCTGGCTGACGGGACTTTTAGTAACGGTGATGTATTGACTCTCAGCACTGTGGGACGAGACCCATTTAGCCCCGTCATTTTTCATGACAAACACCAGGGCTGTGTGACGGCTCCTAAATCCATCTGATTGAGCCACTCCGACTGCGGCCCCACCGCCACAACTCCTCACTCCAGCACACCGCCACGCCACGCCACGCCACGCCACACGACCAGGCGGGTAGAGGCGTCAAAAACCATACGTTTATATAATTATACATTTACTGTATGTGCATGTACTTTATGTACTGTATATATATATATATATATATATATACACAACATATAAAAGAAGATGGTCACAGAAACATGCAGAGAGAAGAATTTCACTTAAGTCATTTATTTGTTTGTTTATTATCTATCTAACTATCTATCTATCTAACTGTGTGTTTGTTTGTTTGTTGCAGGGGGAGGGGGAGAGTTGGTTCCCACTAATATTTATTTCTTATTGTGGGAGTTGTGGAGGAAAATAGTTTAACAATATTAGCAATATTTATATTGCTATTATTATATAATATTATATAATCTGTACACACCTTGCTTAAACAATAGTAATGTATGAGTATGATATAATATTTACGCATCTTGTCTTTGAGATGATATAGATATGCACACTGTTTATATAATAAGTCAGATTTATGAATTATGAATACAGTATGAATGAATTAGCTTATATATACAAACAGTTTGGAATACCCTATATGATTTTGTTTTTTCAACGAGTCTGTAAGGTTTAATCTGCATTCCAGCTTTTTGTCTGAGGAACAGAACTGATGTTGAGGGTGACGCGCCGCTCCGACGCTCTCGGGAGCGATCCACACTCGCTCGCTCTGGAGAAACAGAGCACGCGTTCAGCGGCTGGGGCGAAGCCGCTCGCTCTCGTTTACACCAACAGACTTTCAGCGCGTCATGAATGCTGTTCTGTTTGTTCTTCACGTCACACACATTCATCGCCGTGTCCACGTCTGAACAGTGGAATATTTATACACGGAGTTTGAAAGGAAGCTGCAGGCTAAAGTCCGTGCTACAAGTCCTTTAGTCACCTTCTGTAAAGAGCTAAAGAACGTAGCGTGGTTCTTTACATTCATAGAAGAAAGGATCGAACCAGCATTACTCATTTACACATGAACTAGCTCCATAAACGTTAAATACGTAGCATGGTACAGCTTCTCTGTACATAAAATCACACAAGCTGTAACACATGCTGAGTTTTTTCTTAAGGGATTTTAATCCTCAATTCTGAAACAAAAGTAGTAACGTTTCACGACTAGCATATTCAACAGAAAAACATGTCCGTCTGTCCAGGGGGCGGGGCTTATGTCACTCCCATGTGTTCTTAGTGCTGGTCTATCAAACATAAGGACGATCATTTACCTGCTGATGGTGAGAGATCAGTGAAACTCGGACATCCTAAAAGGCTTTGTCGGGGTCAGGTAGCGCTGTGAGATGTTTAAATCTTGTAGAGTGAAAAACTACAAAGCCTACCCTAGACAGTGATATTATTATTATTATTATTATTATTATTATTATTATTATTATTA
>JAQQZU010000007.1:23394474-23415001 GCA_030068025.1 Parauchenoglanis punctatus | reverse complement strand
GTGTGTGTGTGTGTGTTGCAGGAGGGTGCGGGTAATAAATTAGCCGCTTCTTCCCTTCCCTCGTGCTCAGCTGCCCTCTCTGATCAATCAAGGCCTTTTATAAACTCATGATCATTAAGCATCTTGTAGGACCTGAGATGGAAAAAAAGAACAAGACCCATCCATCACGGAGTTTCATTAATAACTGCCGGCCCTTTAAAGTTTTTCCTCGCTGCACGGAGATATAATTAAAAGAACAAGTCAACAGGGAGCAATTGTGCACGAGGAGGGATTCCGTCTTTATTTCCACACCTCGGTATTTTTCCTCCAATTAAGCGGAGAACGGAGTCGGGACTGCTGGACTGCAGCTCGCGCGAGTCCACGGTCTGTTTAGGATGCATTAAATAGAACGCAATTGAGCGAGCGCTCCAGAACAGTGCAGACGAACATTAGAATAAATGTGCACCGCATGAGCAAGCTGCATTTCCATTAAATTTTACACACTGGCTTTTATATACTTATTGGTTATCACTGCTATAATTTATGTCACAGCATTAGGAAAAATTGCAGTTCATTTATACCTACAACATCTTTTCTGTTTTTTTAAAGGAAAGAAAATCTCAGCAAACTTAACTCATCTTAACTTTACTACCATCTGCATCAAGCAGTGTGATAAATTAATGGCATTTTTATTATTTTATGGTGTCATTAAATTTTTACTGATCACTCCACGACTGAAGAGCAATAAAGGATGTGCAGTATCCTTGTCCTGTCCTCCTGTCCTGTCCTCCTGTCCTCCTGTTCTGTTCTGTCTTTCTGTTCTTTCCTCCTGTCCTGTCCTGTCCTATCTTCCTGTCCTGTCCTCCTGCTCTCTTCTGTCCTTTCCAGCCAGAAGGATAGTCAAAGTCTTAAGGTCTGTAGCAAGAAGACATCCAAAAATAAAACCAAATAAAGTAAGTAAAGGAAAGAAGAAAGACCAAACAAAGAGAGATGAGAATGAGAGAGAGAAACAAGAAAGAAAAAGAAAAGATGTCATGGTGCACTTAGCACCCCTCCCAATCTTAACCGCGACCTCTCTGGCACACGGCTTGCGTTTTCCCATTTTCCCGTTTTCCCTCAAGTGTGCTCAGCTTGCAGCGCTTCCACCCCACATCTAAAATTGTAGCCTCATGCTTCAAGGATGAAGTGGAAAAAAAAGTGGAAAAAAGTCACCCACAATAATCTGTGCTCCTTCCCTGCCCACCCCAACATTTTGTTTTTTTACAGTAAAACGGTGGCAGGATGAAATAATGGGCAGCTGGAACTTCAGGAACATCTGGAAAGGGGCCAGGAGCACCGTGTCATCGCTGTAGCGAGAGCTTTAATCAGGCCGGCCGCAGAACATGTGCCGGAGGAGTCGTGTTGTGCTGGTGGCTTGCCTCGACTTATAAACGTGATCCTGTTCCCCGGTATAAATAGGCCTGGCTCGGGGCATATGGCCCTGGGGTTTTTTCGTCTTTTTCTCCAGCCAGATCCGTACATGAACGCAGAACAATCTCAGTCCTTGTCTTGTAAATATCTTTTCTCATTTCACTAGGTTAAAGCTAGGTTTGGGTGAGTTTGATCCAAATGAATGAGATCTACAGGTGCAGAGTTAATCATTTTATACTTTCCCAGGTGCATGAGCTTAATATCATTACAGTCAGGAGACTAAACACACACACACTCTCACACACACTCACACACACACACACACACACACACACACACACTCAATGAAAGTAGCGCAAATCTGTTCACATCATGTCCTCGCCTTGGTGCTGAAAGCAGAGAATGCGCGCGTTATTGCCTCCACGAGCGGAGAGCTGGATAATGGACGGCTTTGTAAGGTCCGCGGTAAAGAAGTGCCGAGAGAACGCATGCAGCAAGTTGTAGCTTTCAGCTTCCTTGAAAGCTTGTGGTGGTCCTACATCGACGTTTCGCCATCCGCTTTAGCCTCTCATCTGTTTTCCATCCTCGTGTAACCAATCACAAGGTTATTTATAACTGCACGGCTTCCCAGTAGTCACTCGTTCTCCATTTCATCTAGCCTTAAGCACATGCGCTTGTGTGGTGAGCTTTCATGCGGTTTCATCTCGGCCTTCCTCCACAAAAGCAGGCCTCCAATCCTCCAGCAATTTTTTTTTCACCATCCAGTTTTATCCCTTCGCCTGCCAGGGAACGGGAGCAGAGCCGCTCGCCGCTCTAATCAAGCAGCAAAACTGTAGCAGCACGTCAGAGAACGGCAGAAAACCCCAGCCATGGCAAGACGCCAACATGAGCTTTCACTTTCCAGCTTGTTTCCTATTCAGAGCAGCAGATTCCACCGCCATACCATAATTGTGCATCAGGCTGACAACTTTGTCTCGTTTATTGAGCGAGAACCAAAAAAACAACTTCAGCCACAACATGTGACCTTTCAACTTCCAAAGGGAAATGATCCGTTTTATTTCGGCTTTAAGCACGGTCTCCGTGCTTTTCGTTCCGTGCTGCGTCGAGATCGTTTGTTTTGGCTTTTTTTTTAATGAGCTCCGAGCTCTAAATGACCCTGAACTGTTCACTGCGTCCTCAAGGATCTGTTAAGAGCGACCTCGCTTTCCTTTTCCTTATCGCACAAACTGTTTACAATTATGGAACGACTCCATTAGACCATCGAGACCTCGTGAGCAGGAATACAGATATGGAAGGGGACGTTTTACGCCCGTTACTAGAGGTTCGGTCCCAATATGGAGGCGTTAAGCGACCTACTGTGGCCTGTTGTGGTCAGATCAGTAGCACAGGGGCTCGTTAGTTGGTTTTTTAACAGAAGCCCTTCTGTCGCTTGCGTATCGCAAGAGGCTTGGAATGCATACGCATCACAGTAAAGACAAAACCATTTTCTGATCCCAAGCTGGGCCACGTGCCTGTCATACACACTCAAACCCTCAGCTTTGTTTAAAAGGATGTCTGTTTTTAATCGCTGGAACATTCAGACAAGCAAGAGGTTCCTGGTTAGGGTTCCAGACAGCTCAAGTCCAGCACAGTTTGGTGATTTCACTGCCATATTTGAAGACTAAAATCACCAAACTGAGGTTTTTGCACCCAGAGATATAAATGCATTAACGTAACAATGCTCAACAAAGCCACTTCCTGGCAACGGGTTTGAACATAATCACAGTTTTGGAAATTTTGGACGGCCGAATCCATGTATAGCACGATTTACTTATGTGGCAAAAAAAACTCCATGACTGGCAATTTCCAACAGCAGAAAAAGGAGCAGAAAATTGGTTCCAGGGCTGCCGAGTAGAGAAGATTACACTTTCTGGCCTTTGTGAGGGCCGAGCTGAATAGACCTCCAAATGTACACAGAGGGAAATGCAGCGCACATTGGCTTCCGCATCCAAAAGGTAGGTAGAGAAGATTTTCAGGAGCTGCATTTTTGACTGTTTAAGGGCCCTCTGCACTGGGAAAGAAGGACAGTGAATGTTCCAGCTCATCAATAATGCAGAGGAGAGGAAGGGGCTGGAAGCTGCAGACGCTCAATAGGTTAATACACTGGCCTTTCACCTTTCTGATTACAGTTTGGGAGGCGTCAGCAGAGGAATGCATTTTAGTTCCGCAGCATCTGCCATCCTGTATAGCATCGACTGTCAGATACGGCTTCATTAGCAATGGAAATAACAAACTTTAAAATCCCAGGCTGCGGAGGACTTAAGACTTTTACGTCGCTCCTTGGAAACTGGAACCGGTTCTACTCGAGATGGAAATCTCAAAATAAAAATCGCTCCTGTATAAAAGCATGATAAATAATAGAGCGGCCTAACTGCTCTCTTCAGACAATACTCTGTTTTAATAAATATTTGAGAAAACATAAATCATCGGAGTGTTTATAAAAGCCTTTTTTTCCTCTAATGGGAAAAAAGGGACAAACAAAAGAAAAAAAACAAAAAAAACAAGCAAGGTTCACTAAAGCATAAATATTTTACACGAGCACCTTGAGGACAAGAGCTATGTAACAGCTAACGCAAAGGACAGTGCTGAGAGAGCGAGAGAGAGACACATGACAAGAAAATGTGGAGAAGGGGAAAAAAGATGACAGAGGGAGACAGAGAAGGAGAGAGAAGGAGAACGAGGGATGAAGCCCATCCTTATTGTGCTCCTCGGACACACTTTGTATTAAAAGATGAATTGATCCATTTGTAAGCAGCACTTAGCCCCACTCTCTGGCTCGGTCGTTACACCGGGATAAATCAATATTTAATATCCCCCTCCAACAGCCCCAGTAGATGATTTTAACCTCTCCTTAATCCCATTTTACCTTACCTTTCCAGAATTGTCCAGGCAAGCTTTCACCATGATAAACTCCCAAACAGTCGACTAGGAGGCAGCTATTAAAGCGGCATCCAGTATTTATGTCAGGTAGGATACGGAGATGAAATATTAATATTCTGAAACTGAGCAAAGAAAAGGCTTTTAACTGGAGGCTTTTTTTTCTCACCATGGAGTGTCGAGAGATACCCGACAACGGGTTCCTCCATCACGTCCTATACAGCGGCTTGTACCTATAAATATCCCATGCTTCCAAGTGGTCCATGTCATGCTGTTTTGTGCCGTGGTTTGTTTCGTCACATGCCTTTGTTTTGCTTCTAGTCCTGTCTTCCCTCCTGTCCAGTCATTGGTTTGCTGTCGCATTGTGTTCACCTGTTTCATGTTAGCCCTCAATTAGTTTGTCCATTTCATCGCCAAACCTTGATTATATTCATGCACTTCTGAACACGAGGTATGTTTTTCTAGTTCCTGTTCGACGTTCTCTTGCCTGAGTCAATGTTTATTATGTGCTTATTTTCCTATTTTAGATTTCCATGAACGCTAGGTCTACACACTTGCGTCAGGCCTATCACTGGACACGGACTTGCAGAATTGTAATTAGACATCATGAATCTATAATTATTGTATAATTGTATAATGAATAACATAAATTTTTAAGTGGGAGGGAAAAAATATAATCGAAATAGTTTACAAAATTATTTACAAATTATTCATGCCTGCCGTTATGAAACCCATAACGTAGGTCCGGAGCAACCAGTTGCCATCAGACGTCACTTAATTAGTTAAAATTGGACTCATCTGTGTGCAATTAAAGTGTCATGTGTGATCTCAGAATAAAGGCCCCAGAGTTTGTTAGAGAATATATCTAAAGAAACAGCACCATGAAAGCCAAAGAGCTATCAGAACGAGTCAAGCAAGGTTCTGGAAACGTATCAATCAGGGTTTGGTTTTAAAAAATATCCAAAGGGAGGTCAAGGTCAAGGGAGGTGAATACTTATGCAAGTGTTTACATGCTATAATGTGAGCGTCTGTGGGTGTGGGGATGTCTATGAGCTATGAACAGACCTCCTTGCAAAGTCTTTGTAGGACAAAATGAAAATGTATCATGAAGCGTGATGAAGCCACGAACCTCACCTCGGTCTGAGCTTCAAGGTGGAGCGCTATTTACACTATCAGATGCAGACAGACTTCAGGCTTCAGAAGAAAAGTACAAAAGAGCCAATGCCATTTTCTCTTATTGGCCGCTGGCTCAAAACGCGTCATGAAACAAACTGCGGAAATGACGACTGCAAATAAAATGCACTAGGTGAGTCTTTTTTGCAATGTTCTGTTACCTATGGAAACTAATTATCATTTGTTGTCACCTCCTTTAGCAAGCCGAAAGCCGCCAAAGGGCTTCCTTGAATCACCTTTCCCTTTACATCAAAGTTCTCCAGTGAAAGCACATCAAATCTAACTGCTACCTTAATGTCTTTTTCTGGGGCACAGAGGCCTAAAAGATGACTTCAGGGCAGGGAACAGAGGTGAGGAAAGACAAGCTAGCCGCCTTCTCCGCTGCTTAGAAAAACACTGAGCTTTCCTAAGCTCGGCACACAAATAAGCAGATGAATAAATGCAGAACCCAGCGTGGAAAACAAAGTCAAACCCAGACAAAAGAGCAGCAGGGAAAAAAAAGCGCCAAGCTCTACCTGCCCGGAACAATACAGACAGGTGTGTACTGCCTGTTGACAAGCGTACCTTTTCAGCTATTGTTTAAAGAGCACGGCATTCGTGTCATGTCACAGCATATTCCTCAGCTTGGCTGACCATGCGCTAACCCCAGACTTCACCAGGCGGGGTAAATAGCTCATAGCTGAGGACGGTGAAAAGAGAGAAAAAGACGCAGGTAGTGGCTATGCACTCACATACCGTATCCACCTCTAACAAAAGACCTAGAAGAATAACAAGCTTAAGTGCTAGCTCCGAAAAAACTCCCCTCATAATGCTGTCCGTATAAACCCTGAGCATTGTGTTTGAGAAAGCCAGATTTGCGCTCTTCTGCCATGGGGAATAAAGAAGAAAATTGGTGGAAAAAAAACCACCAACAATAGAGTAAATAGTATTCATAATCCTAGGAATTCTCTAAAAGCTCCAGGGAGATTTAAGCTTTATTTTGAATGATCTGGGATTCTTAGGATTGGAGGCTTAGGGTTAGATATGTTACAGTCATGCCCAGATTTGAGGACACACTTTAGCTTAGTGCCACACCACCAAGTCTCTCAAAGTTGTAGCTCCTGAGATTTTTTTTTACATATACATTGACCTACTTTAGCATGTTAGTTGAAAGTAATTAGGCACTAAAACATCTCAAATATTAATGATGCTCCACTCCCAGATACCGCCTGCTTATCGCAGCCAACTGGCAACGTGGCATCAATCAAACGGGAGCGAGCAGGGATTTTTCTAACTCTCCATCGACTCATTGATTGAAGATATTTTTAAAATGAGTCCCTTGGAGTCATCGTACAAAGCGGGACTGGTCCACACCGGGGGTCCGTCGCCTTTAATTGGGCCGGGATTTTACGGTTTGGACGTGCTCACGGGGCAGTCCTGGAGGATCCGAAATGTCCCTCAAACATAGAGATACCAAATAAACATACACACAAGCACACGATGGGCCATGCCAATGTCAAAAACACACACTGACCAAGCACATCACATGAAGTCTCCTGGACCTACATCAGACAAATCTTTTTTTTTAAATCTTCTAAAGTAGATCATCTAAACAAGACAGAGATGCTATTGCTTCAAATCTATCTTCCAAGAGCTGCTCCTAGAATCATAAAGACTGTTCTTTGGTCATCCCAGGACTACTGTAGAAGAGGATGGATTGCCTTTTGAGTCTGGATCCTCTCAAGATTTTTTTTTCCTATGTTTTAGGAAAAGCAGCAATTTATAGCTACTATCATTTCTCATTGAAAAAAGAAATGTTAGACAGGCCACGCCCACAAGCTACAACAGTCACAGCAGTCACTGTACACCATCAAGAGGCAAACTACAAGCATATGTGGTTAGTTATGAAACATAAAAGGAGAACTAGGACACGGAGTGACAGATGCTCACCTTGTCAGCCCTGCAGTTGTTGAGACCGAGGCCTGAGAGAGCCGAGAGTTTAGCCTCCATGCCCTGTTGGTGATGCTGCAGCTGCTCACGTTGGATCTGCTCCCTCATTTTCCTGGCCTCCTGGATGGCCTTCATCACAGCATCCTGGTCTCCAAACAGTGCCGTGGAGTTCAAGTTAGACAAGATATCTGCAAGGGTGTCAGACATGAAGATACAACAACAGCAAACTCATTATCTTGAAGGCCCATTGAGTGAACATGACACTCTGGGAGGTCTGGTTATCAACTCTTCATGTGTGTGTGTGTTGGGGGGGGTGGATAAGGCAGCAATCTTGGCGTGTGATGCCTTTCTATAATTAGTGGATCAAAGTGAGGTGAGGCTGGGTGAGGCAGTTAAAACTCGGAAATAGAACAAAAAAGCAAACGGCAAGTCTGTGTTTAAAGACCCGGTCCATGGAAAGAAGGGAAATGAATATACAAGCATGGTCTCACTTTAATGAAAGGCTGTTTTTAGGGAAAAAAAAGTCACTTGTAACTTCCGCAAAAAAAGAAGGCTTAATATGAGAGGTGAACCGAGAGCTTTGAAACAGCTAATTGTCAGCGGCAGCATCCATGATTACGCCAGGGTGGCTGTAATGCCAAGGTTTGAGGGAGATTAAGGGGATGTGGTTGTGTAAATAGCCCAGTGTGCACAGGGATGAATGAATTGCAGTCGAGTGTGATAAATAACTGGAATAGTTAAAAATAGGTTTGTTTCATGTCTATAACCTGAAAATAATATTTTATGGTGAAGTTATCCTTTATTTACAGACAAACATCATTTCTGGAAGTTATATTTGTCAGCAGGTTTGATGATTTCTATAGTCACAGTATATGATTGCGCTCATCGGGGAAGACTCACCGAGGGACGATCCTCGGCCCAAACCCAGGGGACTGGGGATGCCTCCACTCTTGGGCTGGCTGTTCGGACTGCTCTTGCTGCCCGGGAACAGGCTGTGTGTCGGGGACATGGGGGATTTCACCGGCTCAGCCGTCTTAGGCCGGGCTGAGAGGTTCAAGGGCTGCGTTCCCTCCTCCTGCAAACAGGAGACCTGATGTTTAGAACATACACCATTCAACAAAGACATATCAAGACAATTAATTAGCCCGAGTCCACCTAAGAGGCAGGCTGAGCATTCATCGCTAGGCTTCGTGCCATGCTGAAGCTCCTCTGTGTCTCAAGGCTGGGTTTTGTTCAAGCTAATTAAGCCTTAGTGTGATTCTCTCTCTCTCTCTCGCTGCTTACCTGTGTTGCACCAAAATCGTTTCCTGCAATGTCAGTGATGTTGAAGAGAACTTAAACATCTCATGTTGTGTGCTAAAAAAAAAGGGGGCTCTTATTTGGCAGAGAGTGCCACTGTCCAAACAGATGGACCACATAATGAACACTGCCTGGAGCTTCTTGGAAATCTGACTGCCAATTACAGTTTGTCATTCAATTACACATTAAATAGTCAAACAAAACAGATTGCCAGCTAATTAAGCACAGCATATCTGCATATGGCCCTAACACAGCTAAACGCTGGCTGTATAGTTGATCAAAGTCGTAATTACGAAGATTACATGGTTCGTGTAACAAGTGTCAGCTAAACAAATGGGGCTGAATGAAGACAAATGTTTTACGTCACGTCTCTGAAATAAAAGATCCCGCGGTATTCAGGCTAGCTCTGAGCGGGCCATGTGCTAAAATGCTGTTTAAGCCATCATTAACCAGCCCTGCTGAAGAAGATCCCACATTACTTCTCATATCACTGATTTATCCCTGGCTCTATTGTGATATTAAACAAAACGTTTCCAAATGGGCACGTGTTTTGAGTTACAGCAGCAGACGTTGGGAAAGAAAAACTGATGATGTATATGGCTTCTATTCAAAGATAAAGAATGTTCCAGCTTGTGAAAAAAAACTGCTAAAGAACAAGCAGACACCAAACCATGACCTCATTAATATAAATCTTTGCTTATCGATTTGTGCTTGATGTATATTTTATGCCTTTGATATAATCTGGTTTGGTTTGGACCACACTGCAGGATTGGGGGAATTTTTTTTGTTTTAGAAAAAGGCTGCCAACTTTTGTGAGGAGAAACCACATGTACCTAAAAATGATTCTCCGGGTGCACACAGAGCCATAGCAACCCCATCCACACAGTTATGCATGAGGGAACGAGAGCCTTGTAAAAGTCAAGCCAGATTGATGGGTTCTGCGGAGAAAGAGGCAACACAGTACTATGCGCTAAGCTAACGCTACCGTAAGACTTCTTTTTTACGAGTTGTACATTTTTTTATGTTCGTCCCTTCTTTCAATACTAAATGCAAAACGCTGGTCACGGCTCAGATTTTTACACTCTACATGAAGAGACTTCCAATCCTCAAGTTCTCCTCTTACGCTAGATTCCATGGCTGATTTAAGAATGCAGAAAAAAGGCTCAGGTCAAGCACCACTCCAGGCCACACTTAAATGTGCCCCTGTTCACACTTTCAGAGCCAGACAAGAGGATTCCATTTGAGCTTTTAGTATTTAGACTCCTGGATTGCAATCTCACAGATTAGTAGATAAAAAGAAAGTCATTTATGTTATATTGTTCAGATTCCAACATGTCCTTTAGGTCATTTTCACACTTTTCTCAAGATTTCTGAATGTTTGGTGAAGTGGGAAGGAGAACCGATCCCTGGTCTTCTTGTAAACGGTACTCTAGGTTTTGCTTCAATTGACCTATGGCACAGTCTGAATGGAAGCTATCCAATATCAATGCTTCGTGCTGAGTAACGTGATTGGTTCATGTGCCATGGTTCCGAGTTTACATACTACTTCTTGTTTCAAGTTCCCCAATGGCTGTGAAAGGGTGGTTACTGTCAGTGGAGAACACAGTTAGTGGAATGACTTATTGATATATAAAACCAGACTTTCATAGGACTGGAGCACTGTAATGAGCTCTTCTTTGTGGTGTGATTGCTGGTGCTGGAAGCATTGCTAAAATGCTTTTTTAGCATTTTTTTTTTAGCTTTTTTTTTTTTGGAATTGGAACATGGAGATAATTGCATCGAACTGCCTGTTGCCTACCAGAGGACCCAACCAAGGCCGACTCTTATCAGCGTGCATGGATAAAAAAACTTATACCACAGCAATGCCTTGTTTGAAGGTATTCCTGCACAAACGGCATGCCATGCATCCAAAAAGCACTATTTTGGTATCAAATGAATGAACCTAGTGCCTATCAATTTGCAAACAAGCCCAAGAATCCTGAGTGCGGATTCAAGAATTCATCCATAATCCATCCATACTCTACCCAACACAGGTGATTTAGAGAAATGGAAACCGATAGTACCACTCAGGAGGGTTATACCTTGACTTGGCCCAGTGGGCTGGAGGACCTCTTCTCACTCTTGGGCCCAGGTGAGAGTGGCCCTGCAGAATTAGGTGGCTGGGGCAATGGTGCCATCTTGGCTCCTGGAGAGAGCTGCATGCTGGCCAGCTGGGCGGCATACAGTTGCTGCGAGGAGAGAGGAAAAAACCCACAAAGCGTTAATGTCCCAAGCCAGCCACCATTCAAAAACCTGTTCTCTCCCATACACACACTCTCTCTCCCTCCATTTCTCGGTCATTCATTTCTTTTATGTCTTTCTCTTTTTCCATCCTGGCCCAGAATCTCTGCTAAAGATCTAAGATAGATAGCAGCCCTGCAAAACCACACTTTTGCTCTGTTTTTCTATTTATCAGGTTTGCAGTCTGAAGGAAATCTAAGATCTGATTTCGTTGGTCATTTATATTCCTCCATAAACCTCTTTCTGCTCTGGTTGGTACTGATTCTACATCACAATTCAGACACCTGAGCCGCCATTTCATCATACAGTACATGTACCATTACCCAAACTCGCTGCAGTTGAGTTTCCATGACACATAATATCAAAGGCTTTCATTAAAGCCTTCAGGAACCCGGACAAAGCAAATTCTTACCACTCTTATTATTATCCTTGGCTCAGACTCCCAGCTTGGCATGAGTAAAGTTTCAGTTTTGGTACAAATTAAGCAGACGGGCTATGGGCTTTTAAACCTCAGAATGGGATTTTTTTTTCTGTATACAGTGTTGGGAACGTGCATTTGAGCAGCTTCCACATATTTCAACTAGGATGATCTTCTTCCAAATCACACTGATTATGATTTTAATTTTACTCATCCAATATTAGCAGACACACGACTTGAGAAAACTAGCAGAACTGTAGTGGCTTAAATGAAGTAAATTAAATTCTTGTTTTGTAAAGTCTAGCAAGAAAATATGTACAAATGTGTCCAAGTGTGTCTTGTAGTGTTAACAAGAGGCTGTGAATAATTTGACTTTGTTTCACACTCCACTGGGAGAAGATCCTAGCTGCACTTCTCTTAGCCCAGAGGCTAGTATTGATTAGCAAGCAGGTAAGTGTTTAAATTAGCTTTTTCTCCACAAGTAAGTAGCAGGGGTCAGACTACATAGCTCATGGCCTCCATGACCTGACACATAAAAAGTGTGCCTGGCTCACATAACCCAACTAAGAACAAACCAGTGAGAAACAAGTTTCTTTGAGATTTCTACTGTATCTAAAGGGTCTGCTGTTCTTTGTGTCATTCAGCCACTTAACATGGAAAAAAAGAGCGCATATAAGCAGGCACGTCTGCTCTCTCTACACTCATTTCCTCTTGTCAGCAAGCTACATAAGGGCTCCATTTGTCTGAATTGGAAAAAAGTGGCATGAGCATTAGTGGCTCATGCCCTACCTCAGCCAGTCAGACAGAAAAACCCAGGTCTGGACAAAGCTCTTTGTGTCCACTGTGTATCAGAAGATATAAACACAAAAATACTCTCCGCCGCCCGAAGTTAAACACTTGCACACTAACAGTACACAAAAGGGGTCATTCTTCTGCAGGGAAGCTGGGGCAAGAGACAGCACATGGGCACAGGAAATGGCAGGCTGATTAGCTTCACTCTGTGATAGTATAGCCTTACTGAGCCACATAAATAGAACAGCCATTGTTTGTTGAACTCACAAACACCTTCGACGTTTTTCATAAATTCTGAAGTGCTTAAACACAAGCGCCTGGAGTTATTGTTTTCATGTGGCTAATCTATATATTGGATGAATGCATGAAAAGAATCGGTATGTTGCTAGCACTGTGGATGCAGATGCTGCCCAGAGCACCACACCACTAGTGACAGACTGCATCCTGAACTCATGGGAAGAACTTCCTCAAAACAAATCCGTAATTGGATTCTGCTTCAAATGAGATAAATAGACAGAGGTCCACCACATTAAAGATAGCGAGAGAGTGAAGGTGAGACACTGGTTAGCATGCCAGGACACATCCAGTTCTGGATGAAGGGCAGTAGTAGGTCTGGGGCAGGGGCAGAAGGGGCTGATGGTAATGAGGGTCATGCTGAAAGTCAATGTTCAGACGAGAAATGGGCAGCAGGCAGCCAAGATTGGCTTCATGCCTCTGGTGCACAACACACCGCAACAAGAAAGATTAATTCTAAAACCTTCTGAAACATCTCTATGCTCTATAAATGCCATTCGTGCATAGTTATTCTTCCAACCATCAGGGCAAAAAGGCAACGAGTGATGTTTAATTCAGCTACATGGAAATGTGATAGAATGCTTTTAACGCTATTGTAATGTGATTCTCAGAACTCATAGATGTATAGTCCCATATTCCGTCCATCCATCCATTATCTATACCACTTATCCGGTAAGGGTCATGGGAAAGCTGGAGCCAATCCCAGTTGACTTTGGGCGATAATCCGAGAGTTCAGAATAGTTTCTTTGGTATTAAGTAGCATTAATAAAAAAGATTTCAAGTAGAACCCTAAAAGAGAGGGTTTCACTTTCACAATAGATCTCTTTAGGAAGCTACAATCTTTAAAACCCAAAGAACCCTTGACGAAGAATTTGTTGTGATTCAATTTGGTATCAACAGTGCCCCAGATTGATTGAAATCGGATTCAGATGTCAGGGTAAGATGAATTAGGACAGTCTCACACTCATACCTTTCCCCCAAACCAAAATATATTTCAATCCAGAGTTTGGTACATTGTAGTGAACTTTAAATCATCAAGTTCAGATAAACCAGAGATCAGCACCCTGGAATGCACCCAGTTTCCACACTTGACCAAATATACTGTACTGTGGGTGCAGACGTACAACTGATCTCTGGCGTGTGGCATGAAGCAGTCTACAAAGGACACTGAATTGCCCTATAGATATATGACTACAATTACAAAATTCAAACCTGCAATGATGGCCCAGAATTGATCATGGGAATAGATTCTGTCCAAGCGTGAAAGCATCCTTAGACACTTATGGAAGCACATCCCACTACCCTCCTTATAACAATGCTCAGTCCCTGTGCATAAAGGGGAACGGTTCTTCTCTTCAAAATCCTTCATTCGAGCTCTTTCTTTATCAGGAGCTTAAACACTTCAGGTGGTACATGCCAGTGGCTTTTCTGCTAGATCCTGTTATATCTATCCAGTGCATCATGTCATAGACAAAAGACTTGTGCCAAATGGTCATGCAGTAATGCTGAGTCATTCCACACACAGTCCCGCAGTACAGCAGAGAGCTATTACACCATGTGCTGATTCTGATAGCTCGAGGGAAACAGGATGCTGACTTTCAGCAAGGCCTGTAGAGAAATATCTCGATCCACACCAGCGACTCGGGTAATACCTTTGTCCACTTGAGCATTAAATGATTCTCTGCTCTACAGCTTACTTAGACAGAGAGCAGGACTCGGGAAATGGAGCTTTTCAATTCACTCACCTTACCTGCTGCAGTCATTACATCTCCAGCAACACACACACACATTCATGCACACCTTTCAAGCCCATGGAATGCAAATGGCCAAGGGCTGGCCCAAGGTCAGCCTGTTAGCCTCTGGTAATTAAAAGCAACCCCTCTGGAGAGCAAAGGGGTTAAACGAGCAGCTGCACTCGCATTGCTTGCTACAACATTATCCATAGATTACACCCGCCTACCACCTCCACCTACCACCTCCTCCAATTTCATTCGACACCGCTCGACACATCAAAACGCATCTATAGCACCAAAAACGCTTTCACGTTTAAACCTCAAGGGCTTCAAGTTTAACTTTTAATGTACAACTTTCTCAACACAGAGGAAAGCAAACATATATAATATACATCATGCAATCGCAAAGCTGAATATTGTCTTTGAAATTTCATTTCAGCAAAAAGCAAAGCTTATACCGTTATTAGAAAGTGATTTCCGTCAATTGCTCACTCAACAGAAACAGCAGACTCAAATTTGTTAATAACCCCGAGCGACAGATGGGCTGAGATTGAACAGCTTTAGAAAATCCCAGAATAACTTGCGTGTAAACCTGTTGGAAATTAACACTGAGTGTAGCTTAGCTAGCCCAGCATTATCTGTGTAAGAAATAAAACACATCGGTGTGTGCTGTTGTAGGAAAATAATCAGTGATGCAGTGTGGAGTTTGGTTATCACCCCGAAGTTGATTCTTCTTACATTGTGATTCCACAATTAGGACTTACAAATTTTATTTTATTAAGTTAAAGTTTAAGTTTATTACATTGAACTCACCAACCTCAGAGGAAGCGCTAACTCTGGAGACTCTTTCCAAAATGATAATCTCCTTACAGACAATCTCCTTAAACCAATGTGTTTATGTGGAGCATCCACCATAGGAGTCCATGTGAACAAGCTGTTACTATGAGTATAGCAATATATCCCTGTGATTTGCAGTTGCACTACAATCATATTTGCTGAACCTCATATTCTCTTCTGTGTTTATGAACACGAGTGAAGGTTAAGGCCTGAGTTGCTGCCGCATGGCAGTGCCAAGGGTAGACCGGCAGGAACCCTGCACTCATTTGCCACAAGGCTTGTTGAGGCTTGGTGCCCAGGGGATGAGGGGGAGGGAGACCCATGCTGGCCCAGATGTCATGAGGAGAGGCGGCCGTGCTCTGGTGCACTGCGCCAGTGCTTTCCAGTATGGCCCAACATCTGTTTTATCTGCTGGCAACCAACCTGCTCCCACATCTCCCCTCCTGCTCAGCCCTTCCTCACTCTTCCACCCTTTTCCCCTCTCTCACTTCCCCCTACGCTCCTAATCTCTACCCTGCTGGGCGACAATGACCAAACTGTCTGATAACGCTTGCACACTCGTACGTTATTTCCTTATTTATGTTTATTTTCTTTCCCACACTTCACTCAGTTCTTTCTCCTCCCTATCTCTCCCTTTCCCTCTGTTTACCGCATGTTTGTCCATCTGTCCCTCTTTTCAACAACCCCATCTATCCAGATGCCCATCTTTCCATCCCATTACAGCCTCGGCGCTGGCCTCCCAGTGCCTCTCTGCTTCTGGCTATCTCTCTAGAGCGAAACGCACACATCTTGTCTCCTCCTCAATAACCTCAACAGCTGTTCACTCTCATTTCTAGAAAGTCAACAGTGCTTCACTCGCTGGCCATGGCAGCTGGCCTCAGCTCTCTCATCGTATCCGGAACATTGAGATATCAGCATCTAAACAAAAGATAACACCCGGTTTCCTCTTTTCCGCCACTTCTTGTGGAAGATATTACAAGAAAAATCCACCCTGAACAACAACCAAGACTTGCCTCCGAGTTTTATTTCGTAACTAAATTCTTTCACCAACATTCTGCTCAACAGTTTCCTACATTACCCACAATGCTGTCTGACTACCTGTTGATAGTGTGCAGCGGGATATAGCCCTCACTTTATCTCAACCTAAAGAGAGTGATGCGGCTGCACTTTAGTCCTTTAGTCTGTCCGGCTCTCTGATTGTCTCATCTGTAGATCTGCCCCGTCTCACTCATCAACTTGTACATTGCTAACTAGCGAGCTGAGTCCCTTTCTTCAGATACCTGCATTGAATTTTGCAGCTTTGAGCTACTACGTCTAAACTAGATCTTTCATTAATATCACATCAAATGTCACTGAATAATCATGAGTGAGAAAATAAGCTCTTGCTCATTTGTTTTTAGAAGCTAAGAGTGAACGCTCTTTTCTGTTTGCTTGCTTTAAGAGATGAAGCAGAGCTACTGAGAACCATAAGAGATTTTCTGCTCCTGGGTGGTGTTTTGAGTTTACAGTAAATTATTGTACGTCGACTTTCATATGTTATATGACTGTATGATTTGAAGAACAGAAAGAAGAAGGATAGAAAAAGATGTCAGTTGACTCGTTTGTGCCTTCTTTAATACGCTACAGGGAGGACACAGATGTTCTGCTTTATCCAATGATGCTTACTTTAAAACTGCTTAAACCCAGAAGTCTGCATCCAATGATATAAAGCAGGCCTCTTACAAAAAAAATGTTCACTTTGGATTTGTTTGGATCCTGGTAATAAACTAGGTAAAACAAGGCAGATATCAGGCAGAGAATGGCTTTAAGGAAATTGTTTTTTCACCTCAAGCAATTCAAGAAAGGTGATGTTGTGTCCCGGCAAATTAAACTCCAATCCAAAAGAGACAAAAAAGTAAAATGGAATTCTTTTGTAGAATTAGGATAATTCCTTTTAGGCCGGTCTATGAGCCGAGCACAATATCCTCCTAGGGGTGAGAGGTGTCAGTATTAATAAAGTAACGGACACCTTGGGATGGAGGCATTGTTTCGCCGCTTGAACCCGGCTCATCCCGAGCCCTGAGTGGGCCTTAATGAAGAGAGGCATCCGGCCCGGAGGAACGGCTCGAGCTGCTTCTCTCCGCTGACTTGCAGAGGAGCAATCTGTCAGAGAAGCATTGAGTGAAATTACTCGCTGTGTAGCGGCGCGCAGTGTATGTGTGTGTGCGTGTGCGTGTCCAGTGGAAGGAAGTGTATTGACAAGCCAATTACACCGTGGCCTCCTGGCTGCTTTCATTTCCAAACCTGAAGCCTTTGTTAGGTCTCACTGAGAAAAGAGAGAACGAGAGAGAACGTCTCGCTCACATTCTGTTATGACACGCTGAAATTGTGAGTGACATTAACCCTAAATTTACACTCCTTTTCTTGTAGTTTGTCTCCCGTGGGTGTGTAGTGACCACTACTATATTTAGTTTCAGTTAGAAACAGTAGTGTATTCAAGGCATGTAAGGATTCACCCAATTCACGATTTGATTAAATTCAAGTCACGAGATTGGGTTCATGATTAGATTTTACCACAATATTTGAAAAAAAAAATTCGTTTTGTTAAAAAAAAAAGTATATATATATATATATATATATATATATACACACTTTTGCTTCATTTTTGTAATAACCAACAATAATTATTTGCATTCTTTTGTAAAGGTTGGAGTAAAATATAATAGCTTATCAACTAAAATATTCCTTTTATTAAAAATGAAAAAGTTAATAGCAAGCTTTTCTTAAAAATTTAAAAAGCTTAAACATAAAACGTCTCCCTTCATTTGCTTCTCTTTTCTTTTTCATTTCATTTCTTTCTCATCTTTCGGCAGTATGTAAAAAGTGAGCTCCATTTATCGATGCAGGATACATCATTACATGCCTAGTACATACTGCAGATCTTCTAAAGCTAACTTAAAGCACGCACTCTGCTTCCTACTAGCCTCATCCTCCTATGAGATTAGCATATAAGCGAGTTAACTGTGCTCGCTACATGCACTCACTACAGGCTCACAGCGAGCTCAGCTACTTCCTTCCAAGCTTCATTTTTCTTCATAACGTCTCTACATACTTAATTCACATAGAAAAAAAACTTGCGTCTCTGCGCTGCGCACGTGTCTATATGCAGAAACGAAGCGAGTGCTTGTCATATTGCTGGCTTGTTTTTTTTCCCTATTTGACGAAACATTGCTGGAATTAATTCCTTTCCAATCAGCATTTTTTTCAGGTTAAACCTAAATCTAGCAAATTGTGGAAAATGATACCTTGCCAGATAGAGAAGCAGAGATATTCTGATTAGACAGGCGCAGTGAACCAATGGCGTGACGGGTGGGCGGATCCCCTGGCACAGGAAGTGGGGTTCCTCCAGGTGAGGTCGCACGCTTCAAACGGATCAGTGATGCATGACGACTGAATGCACACTGATACCACGATTACAGACAATCCCACACACACACACACACACACATGCTCACAGCTCATTAACACCAACCTGGAGCAGGCAAGCTGAAATTTGACAGATTTAAACAGAAAGAATAACACACCCTCTCTTGTTGGATCTTTATCCTATTATTATTGTATATTTTTTTATTAGTTTTTCTCCAACCCTATAACCATGCACTAGCGGCCGTTGACTGTTGGACGAGTCACACTTCCTTTCCTCACCCCACCAAATGACATCCTTTAAGTGCTCGTCTCTTGTTCTACTCTCTTTCAAAAGACTGTTTTGTCAGCCTCTTTTGTCCTCGCTTGACGTGTGACATATACTGTAGAAAGCACACAGCGCGGTGTTTTTTGCTCACAGACATTTTCTTTTTGTATCTAAATTCAGCTCGGAGAATTGAGAGGCATTGAGAGGAGGGATAACAATGTTGTCACCACAACAAGCATGAATTAAATCATTTCTGTCACCAGCTCAGTAACAGATATGATCATGGGCTCAGTAATCCCGCCATCAGTGGAAAAGTGTGTGTTTGATTTGACGAGCGAGGGTTATAAAGCACTTTTCAGTTTCTTCTCAGCTCAGAAGCCACTGTAGATACCAACAACATTAGTAGGCAGTTAGTATTTATCCTAACTGCAAAGCACAGGTTTAGAGTAATCGGTGGTAAATTGTTGAGGTGTAAGAGGAATAAAACACTCAGGGATGTGCAGTAAGAAAATAATCAACTTCAGGTGGTAACAGGAAGTCCTCCATCACGCCACAGTGTCATGCCTCAGTATTGTACGACGACAGCACAAACCGCAGCTTTACCGCAAGAAACTGTAACGCAACATGGTGTAATCAGATGTTAAAATAATCCCTCAGATTACTCACAGTTTATGACATCATGTTAGTATTTTAATTGTTTGATTTCTTTCTTTCAAAATGAAAGTTGACAGCTTGTGTTGTAGGGGTTGATTTATGTTAAGATTAAACTCGTTTAGCCTTTAGGAGAAATTGCAGAATGGCTAACGTTAAGTCTGTGCCAATTATCGGGAACGCGATTCCCTCCCTCTCTCTCTTTCTCTTTTGTTTACTGTGCAGTCTAAAGGACAGTCAGATCTTTGACTCATGTGGCTCAGGTTCAGCTCATTGCCAGGGTTAAATCCATTATCTGAATGAAGGAACGAGTGTAAAGCATGGGGAATGTAGATATACGACGATCCCAGCATTGAGCTGACCCATCACTACGCTATAAATAGAGAGAACGCAGGCTTCAGGCCTCAGCCATGGCATTGCTGCCTTCTCCAGAGCAAAACAAGCATTCACACACACACACACACACTTTCAAAAGTCTAGAACTGCCAGTACACACACATACACACTTCAACATGAATAGACTCATCCCACACCTTTCGTGCACTTGATTGTTCTTCACACACAAGCGTGATAGCGGAGGCCCAGCTGCTTGCATTGTTCCAACTTGCCAAGCCTCATTAATGCTGAGAGCGATAAGCTGCGAAGGACGAATAGTACTCCTCCTGCAGCAGTGAGAAGAAAAGGTATGCTCTCCGCTCGCTCCGTCTTTCCCTCCTCCCTCTGCCGTTCTCAGCTTTGTTTTGCAACAATCACTGCTATCAGAAAGCTTCATGTCTAATTGCTATCAACAGCTTTACTGTAGTTGTTGACAAAACAACAACTGTCTGGCGAAAAAAAAGAACACGTGTAATTCTCGACAAGCTTGTTAGGTCGATTGGCCTCTTTCTCTCGCTTGTTTACTTTTTGTTTTAAAAGAAGGAAATAACTTCTTTTTTAGTCTTGAGTTCAAGTGTTTCCTAGGTTTTAATCCTGGTTTTAAAGAACAAGCACCTGAGATCTAAAGCAAGCACGATTCTAAATGCCACTTTCACTCTGCTCAGCTTTTTCAGGTATATTTATGCATCTCAGAAAAAAAATTCTCTTTCAAGCATGAATATAAATGACAAATATGGCAATAATAATAATAATAATAATAATAATAATAAT
>JAQQZU010000007.1:23374453-23387851 GCA_030068025.1 Parauchenoglanis punctatus | reverse complement strand
CTAATACCCACCACTCACATGTAAAGACTTGGACATGGACACACACACACACACACACACACACACACACACACACAAAGCCACACAAGATAAATGAGTTAAACAGCACTGGCTTCACGTCCTCTATTTAATCTACTAAAGTGGAAAAGGCCAGATTCATTGTGAAATTTTCCTACGGAGGGAGTGTCATATATTTTTTCCTCCTTTTATAGGCCAGACTTTACTCATAAAGTGTTAAGGTTGAAGCGTGGGAATCTGGGAGGCTTAGTGCACCTTGGGGGGGAAATGACAAACTGTCACGACTGCAACTTCCTAAAGCAAAGCAGTCTTTGCAGACGCGTAAGTGAGGTTGTCCGTGGCTAAAGCGCACCCTCAGGACGAGATCATTCACGCAGGCTCATTGTATAATATTGAAAGATCATTTATATAGACAATAAAAGTGCAGACATTTCATAAATTAAAAAAAAAACATTGGAAAAAAAACCACAGCTGCGTTTTAGCACTGAAGCTGAAAAGCATGGAAGCGCCTGTCCTGTCATGTGACTCGACACTGGCCCATTAACCATCAGGATGTCATCTCCATTCTGTTATTAACCTTCAACATCTTCATCCTCGACTTTGCTCTAACCTGCCATCGCATGCTACATCAGGACGCACTGAGATCGCTGTGGGATTGCTGTGTGTGTGTGTGCGTGCACACGTATTAATATTCCATGCGGGACAAAGAGTGAGAGGAAAAACAGACCCAGGCGAAGCGAGACAAAGAGAAAGAAAGCTGGTATGTTTTGGGAACAAGCCACAGCAGCTTAGAAACCCATATGTTTGCAGAGCATTGGCTGGACCCAATCTAGCTGTCATCCCCTGCTTCCTGAATATGCATGATAAGCTGCAGTCCTGCTACTGTGGGCCTGCGAGACTTAACGCCCAGCCGGGCAGGCCCACCTCGAGGGGATCCGACCGGAGAACGGGGTTAATAAAGGTCGGCCCCACCAAAATAAACACGTTACGAAGCGTTTCGCCGTCCAAGCCTCTTTAAAATCAACTCACAATAAAATCGGCTCTGGGTGCAATTACTGCCGCAGCATTGGGGCATGAAATCAACCTGCTCCGTGCCGCCGCCACCACGTTTTTTTCCCCAAACCATTCTCGCTGAGGTTTGCGTGCGATAGCAACTTTTTTTTCCTGTTCCTGTTCCTGTTCCTTCCCCCAGCTGAAGCTTGGTTTAACAGCGCCATTCCCCATTCCCCATTCCCTTGCTGATTAACAAGTGTTTAGGTCCATGATATTGATCTCGGGGAATGAGATTTCTACTAAGCAAAAAAATAAATAAATAAATTACACTTTCCTGGTTGCTTTTAAAGTCTGGAGCTGCAGATCTATCATTGTGCTGGAGTTAGATACCTGTTGGTTAAATGGTTTTCTGGTTCATCAGGTGTAAAAAAAAAAAAAAAGACTTTTTTCTTTATTAAAAATGAGCTGAATGAGAAAGGAAAGAGAAACAGGTCAGTGTAAATGACCTCACAAGTCAGTGTTAAAAGCCAACTTTTCCTGCAGATGCTCACTATACAGTATGTGCTAAATGTTTTCCTTTTTGTGGTACAGTGCATACGAAGTGCGTCTTAGATTCCATCATGCAGCCTCCTGTCGAAGGTTATTAACACTCACATAAGCACATAATCACCTCTATTTCACCTTTATTTCTATCACTGTTAAAAAAAAAAAAAAGAAAAGTATTCAACATCTGCCCTCAAAGTGGAACCAACTTTTCTGTGTAACTATTCTCCAACATGTCACCTCACATCAGAAGTCAAAAGTCAACTCGACATTCCGGCTTTTGCCACAGAAACACCTGATCCTGGAAAATAACGATTTGCGGAGCGTTTACTACAGAAATCTGCGGCATGGTTTTAAATTCTAAAGATACACATCGCAATGAGAAAAGAATAAAAAGGCATGACAGCAAGGGAAACATAAACGGATAAAAAGAGAAGATAAACTGCCCTCCGTTTGATCGCTTGTGATTTGCAGTAATGAGGTCTTTACATTAAACTTTAATTTACACACGGCACATCAGTGAGTGGCAAATCAAATCAGGGGCTTCAAAATAGCGGGCTAATAGAGGAGGTTAGCTTTGAGGGTTGTCAATTAATGAATGCCGAGTGAGCTGAGCAGACAATGCTGGTATAGATTTAAAGATTATCGTTGGCAATTTGCTTTGACTGCTGATAGACAGAGAATGGAATTAAGTGCCTGCACTCAGACAGGCTGATTTTGATAAATTGCATATCGCGTCGCATTTAGAGAGTTGCTATTATATCTCCGTGAATCTGTCTGTGGTGGCACTCTTGCTCTTTGTGTGATTCATCTCTCCTCCTGACTGCTTCCTGTCTTCCATCTCTCTCTTTCTCTCTGAAACAGCCACCTCGTGGTGGACCGGCGAAGACACTCGAGTCATCTGATTGTTGAAGTGCAGGAGCGAGCAGACGCGAGAGACGAGCCGGACACGCTCCCGTCGTAACCCTGCTCCTGCTCCTGCTCCTGCTCGGCTTTTGTTTCTCAGCCCATCAAGAGTGCCGGGTTCTGCTCGTTCTTGCCATCTGCCCCGAAGCTTCATTAAAGATACATGAAGGAGCCCTCGCTGCGACTTATGAGGAACAGGTGCTATTGTTTGTCCCTGAAGAGGATGTAACTCGCACTAGTTGGGGAAGAACATCTGTGGCAATCATTTGAGATAAAGACGTGTGTGTGTGTGTGTGTGTGTGTGTGTGTGTGGACCATCTATACATGCACAGGAAGAAATAAGAGGAGAATTATTGTTTTATTTTACACAACAGTATGAACGTAGAAGATAATATAAACAGTCATTCCCTTATCAGCCTCTCTTTTACCGTTTTTTACCGAGAAATCACTTGAAAAATCAAAATTGAAAAAAAAAAAAAACCAACACCTCCTCAGAATTCAATAGCGCTGTGGTTCTGTCACTAAAATGGCTGTACTCGAAGTTCCGGCCGAATTTTGAAAGATATTAAACGGGCCGACTCGGAAGGAAGGAAAAGACAAGGCATGTTTTGTTCAAAGCTTCCACGTATGACATGTAAATGAGGAAAAGGTTCCAGCTGGGGTTGAAAGGGATCACTAACGGTGAATTTGCGAAGCTTTTACTGAACAGAGAGCTAGCAGGTAGCGGTCACATGCTTTCAAAACGAAAACAACGCACTGGAGTCTCAGAAAAGGTGAGCCGGCAAAGCCATTGAGGTAGTTAGCGTACTGTAAAAAAAAGAAACTGTTTTCTGTTTCGACACAGAATTCACGTTTCATGCTATATGTTGAATGCCCCCCACACCCCCCACACACACCCAAAAAAAAAGAGATGTGGATTGGGGGGAAAGAAAGCTTTGAGTAAATAGGAAGGTATGGATTAATCAATGTTGTTAGTGGAACTGTTGACATCAGCACTTAGGTTCAGTAATGGTTTACAACAGAGGCTAATCCTAAGGTCAGGGAACACGGGTCAAGCCTGCAATACTGCCGAGGCGGGTTGTGTGTGTGTGTGTGTGTGTGTGTGTGTGTGTGTGTGTGTGTGTGTGGAAGACAAATGGTACTGTATGTATTTGTACAGATATACAATCCCAAGGATGTTTATGCAGGCTATTGTCTGGATGTACTGTATACAAGTCTGCATTTCCATATAAGTGTGTGTGTGTGTGTGTGTGTGTGTGCGTGTGTGTGTGTGTGTGTGTGTGTGTGTGTATGTGTGTGTGAGCTTTACAAGGAAATGTCTAAGCCATGATAATGCTCTGCCAGCACCCACACTCATGCCGGACCCAGGAGAGGTTCTTTTCAGCACCCTGAAAACTTTTACCCTGAAATCGTGTTCTGAGTGCTCTCTCTGTAAAACCAAGAAGGTGGCTGGGCTTCAGTAATGGGGGGGGAGTTGTTTTAACATGTCCAAAATGCCTTTCAAAGTTGACAAGATAAGATAAAGGGAGGGGAGGAGAGCCTTGTCTCTCTCCATCCCTCCCTCACTTTCCCTTTTGAGTCGTAGATGTTAAAAACGGCACACGCACCCACATGTGCGCTGAAAGCAGAGCCGCCAACAAACAAGAAAAGAGGAGAGTCTGAGACGTGACGTGCAACAGCACTCATTCTTCTGAAAGGAAAAAAAATAGCTGGACTCCATTTTTAGTTGAAAAGAACAGGGTTTCCAGTGCCACTGTAAGCACCGGTACTTTACACGTTCCTCCCCGAGGGGCTCGGAGCTGCCCAAGCCTGAGCGCCTGAAATGAAAATCACCCGAAGGGATCTGTTTTGAAAAAGCCAAACGGATTCCGGTGGAGTTGGCAACCTGAGCTCAATGCATGTGGCGAAGGCCAGAGGCGCGAACACGGACACTGCTACCGTATAAGCGCGCTCAGCAAGAACGTTCTGGAAGCTCACCAGGAAAGAAAGAGAAAATCAATTCATAAAAACAATCCCAGAGATCCCGGAGCTCATATTAGCCTCACGTCGCAGATCATTTATCAGTTAATGTCATACTTCAACCTTTTTATTACGCACCACTTCTGTAGTGTGTGTGTGTGTGTGTGTGTGTGTGTGTGTGTGTGTGTGTGTGTGTGTGTGTGTGTGTGTGTGTGTGTGTGTGATTACCAGGATGATCATTTCAACCAGAACAGAAAACTCAAACAGTTCACGTCACATAGAATGGAAGTCTAAGGGCAGGTTTTTAGTCTGTCCATTAACGTTTTATGCCAAACACACATATTGATAAAACTTGTTCAGAAATTAAGACAGATTTCTGTAGAATTAACCCATAAATTTTAACATTGTCACGTAGATGTCCGTTATAAGTGAGTTTGGAGTTTTTCGCTCATTTTTAAGTGTGTGGAATCCAATTATATATAGAATATAGTCATGCCCAAACACACACACACACCTGTACTTCTATCTTTGTGAGGACGTAATGCATTCCACAGCTCCTTACCCTAACCTTAACCATCACAACTAAACCCCTAACCCCAACCCTAAACCTAAACCTAATTCTGACCTGAACATGAAAACCAAGTCTTAACCCTCAAACAGCCCTCTGAAGAAGTGAGGACCAGCCAAAATGTTCTCACTTTCCAAAAATGTCCTCACTCTGTTGGTTAAATATGTTTTTCCGTTCTCAATATGTGGCAAAGTACACACACACACACACACACACACACACACACACACGGCGCTGTTATCAACGTGGCAGGTCTTCTGCGGGGCCTCTGACTGCTGTTTCAGTCCCTGATGGCAATCGGGCCGTGTGGATCGATACGGCTGAGTGGGACTTTGATCCTTCGGCACAGGGCCGGAATTAAGCCCGGGTTTTCCGCCTCCTTGCCGCCAACTAGTCGCATTGTTCTCTCCTGCAATACAGGCGACCCCCCTTCCCGATCCACGGACACAGCTCCGGGTCAACAACAAAGCGGCTTTGTGTGGCACAAACACAAACCCTTTCCTCGAGCCTCAAACCCGCCGGCATCTTTAAGACTTTATCGACTCCTGAAGTCTTTTTGGACTGACAGGTAAAAGATTAACATCTACGAGGGCTGAGCACACGCACTCACTCTCGCAATCCGGCTCGGGCTGTGTTTGCACAGAAGACACAGGCAAACAGTGAGTGTGTGTGTGTGTGTGTGTGAGTGTGTGTGTGTGAGTGGGGGAGTGTGCGTGGGCGGGTGTGTGTGTGTGTTGATTGTGTGTGTCACACCGCTGGCCGGTGCACAAAGCTTGGACTGACAGCGACTAATGTGTCATGTGCCCTGTGGTCAGTGTGTGTGTGTGTGTGTGGTGCGTGTGTGTGTGTGTGTGTGTGTGTGTCTGTGTGTGTGTAAAAAACACTTGGGCTAGGTGCACAGAAACCAGACACCGCCCTGCTCTCGGCCAGACTGAAGGAATAACCAATAGACGACTTCTTGTTCCACTAATTCCTTACACAGTAAAACAAGCCCTCCTGGAAAAGTGCCATTCCAATATATCTATATTAAGTCCAAGGGCTGTTAAAAAGCAGGACGGCCCCCGTTCCCCCATTCCCCTGTTCCCCTTCCTCTGACTCGACTTTCTCCCTCTCTAACCCAGAGCTGAGAACAAGCATAACAAGTCCTAGGACCAAAGCAAATAGGTTTTATTTTCGTAATCATAATTCAGGAATTCTTCTGAAGGAAGAAAATAAAGCGGCGCTTCTTTCAGACGGGTAAACGAGTAAATGAGTAAACTAGGACAATCCAAGTACAAATATCATGGAGGAGAAGTTAAATGCAATCTGTGTGTGTGTGTGTGTGTGTGTGTGTGTGTGTGTGTGTGTGTGTGTATGTGTGTGTGCGTGTGTGTGTTTTGAAAAGTGATCTTAAGGTGATTTCTGGTATCAGTCCTGAAAGAAGCTGAAATGTAATTTATCTTTGTAAATATTTAAGCCAATTAGGTTTGTATTGCATATAAAATATCAAAGATGAGCCTAAGGCTCTGTCCTCGAACAGCTTTGTGCTGAGCTAACACACCAACATACCATGCTTTCTTCATTTGTGTGTGCATGTGTGTGTGTGTGTGCGTGTGTGTGTGCTATCTGCAATCCCTCCTGTACAATTTCACAAATTCACTTCACGCGCTACTCTCTACATTCCTCGCTTTAACTGCAGATCATTTTTGCCGTCTTTTCCAGAATTTGTTTTCTTTTTTATCCAGATTTGGGAAGAGAACGAAACAAAGAAGGCAGCGTTCTGATAACATGTGGTCATGAAATTACAGCGGAGAAACCCATGAGGATTCCTTCAAACGGCATGGGTAATGAGGGGAGAAGAGAACAGACAAAAAAAATCCACAAGTGAATCTGGCATCATAATCCCTAAAAAAAGAAAGAAAAAAGAAGAAATATTCGTGCCAAATCCATGGACATGGATAGCATGGAAATAAAAAATATGATTTTATTCGCAGGTGTGGAGACAACGCTGTATCCTATATCCTATGTGTGATTACTAAAAATGAATTAGATAAGAAATGCTGTGTAAAAGCTAAGGAGCTTGAATTATAGCTAATTAGGCTATATTTATAAATGTATATATATTTAAGATAATTTATCTAGAATTTATGACAGTCGATGCGGTTGAATTCTGGATTCTGATTGGTCGATTTTCCGCAAATCACGTTTATATTAATGCGCTTGTTCTAAGATATGTTATCGTTTCTGTAGCAACAGCTCATTCACCAGGAACGAAATGGCTGACGCTATTTATGGAAGGAGTCTCCGGTGTCAGCGCTTTGTGCTGTAAGACATCTGACACATCGACAGAAAAGACTTTTATTAGATTTATTTTTATGAAGCAAAATGCCCTTTTGAGTTACAAGACTGATTTGCAAACGTTGCTTAAACAACCCTCTGTTTTTCTGGCCATCTGTTCTTGAGCTCCCGATTCACAAAACACACGTATCGGTTTGTCCGGCGAAACACTGTGCAGGCGTCCTCTGAGCTTTCAGGAGCCTAATGAAGAAATGCCCCGCGTTCTGAGGCAGGAGCGACGGGGAAGAGGTGGAATCAGGCCACACAATAATCTAATAAAGGAGCCGCACAGAGAGCAAGGAGAGACGCTTCCCCTTTCTTCCTCTTCTTCCTGTGGTCCAGGGGGGTAGAGACTCAGAGACTGAGCCAGTGTCTTCACAATTGCCTCCGAGCAGCTGGGGCCGGCGCAAGAACAACAGAGGCCGTTCTGTTGTCCAGCAGAAAGCTGAGATTGTTGCGCTCAAGACTTTATTGCAGGCACATGAGCGCAGCCGGGACCTGAAAAACGCACTCGAATGTCATGTGCACACCCAGTGACGGGGTCGGAATAATTATGATTAAAAAAAAATAGGAGAGAAGGAAAAGGGGGGAAAAAGACAACAATTCATCGTCTATGAAAAACGGACGAAGGACAAAACGGGCTATTCATTGTGTTCGGCGAGGGAATGCTAGGACTCTGGTCTGCCCCTGTCCGAAAAACAAAGCGGCCCTTTTTTTGTGCCGTGAGGCACAGGGGCTGAATGCTTTGCTTTGCCACCCTAGCCCTAAGAAAACACGGGCCCCCTTTCTAAACTGCCGGCTGGACGCACACAGTAGAGACTATTAATGCCTCCCCCCCCTTTTTTTTCCAAATCTGTATGTGTTTGAGTGTGTGTGTTTGAGTGTGTGTGTGCGCACGACTCAGGCTGAAGGGCTGTGTTAAAATGCCAATGCAAAGACAAAACAGTTTGCTCAACATTAACTGAGAAAACACAGCAAGGGAAACCGAGTCCGCTCGACACTACGCGATCTGTTCGCTTTTCAAGCGCTCACTGGCTTGTCAAAAAAAAAAAAAAAAAGACTCAACAGGTGGTCTCGAACCTTAAACAGTCCCTGCTTTATAGCGACCTGACCCGCGGCTTTATCAGTCACGCACTCTTTATGGGATGATTTTCCCTCATGGAGCTGGCGTCATGCAGAAAATCCTTCACCTAACTCGTTGGAGCTGCACCCAGGTGTGACTTCGCACCTCGGAACTGTTCATGTGACAGCCCCGACAAAGCGCCGCGCGTCTTTATTAGCACAGCTCAGCTGCCGAGGCGTCGGGCCGCGACGCGCCGCTGTTAATTACCAGAACGCACAGAAACCCTGCAGAGGACAGAGTTACAGCTGTTTACCAACGCGCAGGTGGAGCAGAGTTACTGTTAGCACCCTGCAGGTGATTCTTTTCCTATAACAGCATGCCCCTGAGTGTTTTATTCCTCTTACACCACAGCTGTTTGCCAACGATTAAAAAACACCACACACTCAGTTACATTTAACCTCGTGCTACTTCCGTGAAACATCATAAACCACGGCACTGTTGAATCCTGGACTGTGATTGGTTAAAAGGTGTTGATTAACTCTCGATAGTTACGGCTCTGATAGCTGCGTTTTTAGTCATATTAAGACAAAAGAGAGAGAAAACTGGTGACGGATTGACCATTTACTGCTGCTATAACATAAGTGAGACCAGGAACTAACATGTTAGATATAACTATAAATGGTGTAAAAGTATGATGTAATAAATAAATGAATGAATTAACAGTGGAATTGTTGGTAACTCGCAGTGGTGAAAGAGGAAGAAACCACTTAAGGATGTAAATAACAGTAAGAGTAACTCTCCCTGCGTCCGAGGCGGCGCTAGCGCTTCTGGAATGCTAGGTCAGTATTTATACTCCTGATGTTGGAACTTGTTTAAACGACATTAACCGTTCCCGCTTCCATCCACTTAGCTTAATTTCAGAACCATCACGGCTCTTTGCTGAGGTTGTAGCTTATTAGGCCCATTTTTGTGCGTCATTAAGTTTTAACACGGGGGTCTGCGAAAGCTTTATTGTTCCAATTGCGCATGACTTTATTTAACGTCAGCATTTATTCTGCTTCCTGACAAGAAGTCACATTTCATAACTAATTAAATTGATCCTCAACTCAGTCCAGCCCCCACACAACCTCTCCAACCGAGCACGCTAAATGGAATTATTTGTATCCAAGTGTCAATATATTAAATCAAAGGGGGCTAATGAGTCGGGTCACCGCTTTCTTTTATCTCCGCTCTCGCGTGCTGGGATCTTCATCAGCTAAAGCCTCTCTCTAAATGGAGGATGAGGCTGGTTCAGGCTCCATCGCGTTGGGCTCGAGCCAAGTGCATTTGATGAGACTGTTATGGCTCTAATCCTGCTAGGAGAAAAGCTAGCATAGCGCACTACGTTTACAAAAAAAAAGAACGCAGGGCAAAAGGCAATCTCTCTCTCTCTCTCTCTCTCTCTCTCGTGCACACACACATTCCCACACTCATTTCCTTCCTTATTACGCTCTATTTGCCTGACAGACAATGCTAATTGGCAACACATTCTTTTTCAGAGCGGCTTGTTTTCTGCATTGTCGGTGCATGAATGGGGACTTTAGCATAAGAGATCACAAGAGCACTGGGAGACAACAGAAAACATCTAACAAGAGGCAAATTAGGAGAGTTATCTCTGTTCAATTAACCACCCCTATATTTATCTAAAAAAAAAAACCACACTAAAAATCCCTGAAATAATTCAGCGCTATCCTATACGGGCGAAAGTGAGCGAGCGTAATGAAATATTGCATTTAATCGTTGTTCACTGAATTAAAAAGCCAAACCAAATTGCTCGGGGCTAAAGACAAAGCTGCGCTAATTAGCTTCATCTAGAGCGGCTGGATAATAGGATAGCGATATGATGGTTAAGTGAAGCGATCCACAGATAAATAAATAAATTAATAAATATTCATGCATTACTAAAAAGCAGTGCTTTCAGCGACATGTTCTACTCTTTCCGGCAGCACCTTCAGCCAGGCCGAGCACAAGGAGCTAATTTAGCGGCTCGGTGAAGCCGCCTCACACAAACGGCGTTTACCTGAACAATACGCGATTGTGGGACCCCGTCAGGAGCCCCGCTTCCCGCCAGGACAGAAAGAGTGAAAAGAAAAGCCGCACTATCATTTTCTCTCAGGAAAAGATACACGTATGAGGGCCACAAAGGCCTGGGTGTTTAATTAGGCGGCTCTTTGGGGCCATGGCGGACAGGGCTTCTCTTTATTAAACTCTTTCTGTGAATTCTGTCGCTGGGCCGTAACACTGCGTGTGTGTTTGCATGTGTGTGTGTGTGTGTGTGTGAGAGAGAGAGAGAGATGGGGGAATGTTTGCTGAGAACACACTCCTGTTAATGTTATTCTGATATCCCTCCATCATAAGAATAAATAACTTCAACAGCCTTTCTTCTATTGGTTGCGATTTCTCTATAAGGAACTATGAACACTTTCACAACGCGCGTCATGACACGTCTCAGTATCGGAGAAACCATACAACCCAAATCGGATTATCATTAGACACGGCTTTACTACTCTCGAGCAAATCATTCCATGTTGGTCACTAGTGGGCGTGTCTTAAGATCACAGATGGTTAGCTACCATGGATTAACTTCTTAGCATCAGGCTAGCGCCAAATCCACACAGGCTAGCTACGGAATGATATTGTATTGATGTTTGTGGTGAAAAGCATTCTAGTGTGTGTTCATGCTCCTTATAATGTTAGAGTTGTATTTAGATGAAGCTAGTTACACCAGTTAGCGCAGACAGAGCAGGCTCGTAAGTTTTTTTCATGTTTTTTCCATTTCAGAATCCCTCGTTGTGGACGAACGAAACTGCACACGCTGCGTTGTAGGGGGACATTTGTCCCCACGTCTAGCTAGCACTTGCCACAGCATCGGTGTCTGTCTTGTGTTGCTAGCGACGAGCTCCTCATCACCTGGTGTCGGATGCTGGTATCAGAGCGTTATTATTTAATGAGAGTGTGTAAACGAGTACGATATCGGTACCAGTAATTACACTGTAGCCCCGGGAACAGCTTTGCGTATACCTGAGCACGAGACAGAGATGTGCTGTGTTTGTATTTCTTCTGTCTTGTATCTTTTTTAGTGTGTTTCTTGTGTGTTGAGAGCAGAAAGCTGTCTCTGATTAACCCTTTAATCTGACCCCTGCTCCGACTTCCTGTCCCTCTCTCATGACTAAACCATTTTCTCAGGGCAGCCTCCCAGTGGGCCCAGGGAAATGGCAGACATATGAGAGAGATCAACCTCACACACACACAGACACACAGACACACAGACACACACACACACACACACACACACACACACACACACACAGACATATGCCTGTCAGCTCACAGGAACAAAGCCATGTCCTGGAGGCCCTCTACTCCAACTGGCCCCTCAGTCTGTTAACAATACTTGTATCAGAGGTACATGTGCACACACACACACACACACACACACACACACACAGGTCTGCCGAGATTCTCTTTATTTTTATTGCAGTCTGTCTGGCACCGGCGTGGAGGTGGTTAGTTCTGTATAATTAAAACGGATCTTTTATCTGGGGGGCCGCGTGTGTGCTGCTATTATCATTTAACCCTTGGAAGCCCCCTGCTGCTCCCCCACACCATTTAAAACCACATGAGAGGAAAGCTTTTCCCGCTTTGAAGTGAGCACTGACAACAATTTTCGCTCGAACCGTGCTACTCCTCGGCACTCGGGCGGCAGGGACAGAGACGAACACGCGGAAAATCGCAAAACAAACCCTCGTTTCTGTGATCTCGTAAATTTACGTCATGTAGTTACGATGCGCAAAGTGGGACGGTGTGTGACACGTAGCATGAGGGGGGGGCTGTTTCAGAACGTAAATAAATAATAATAATAATAATCACACGCATTTCACGTGGATGTGCGAAGGAAGAAACGCCTGAACGTGCAAAAATAAATGCGACAAATAAAATATATGTAAAATTCTTATTTGTTTCCTTATTTACTTCTTTGTTTATTTGTTTGTTTACTTACTTTAATGACATCATGATGATGGACAGCGCAAACAACTAATATCAGGCAGTACTGTGATATTTATCATTAATATTTGTCTGTTGTTTACATTTGTGTTTATCGGAGTTTACATTTACATTTTGTTTATTAACCCAAGCGTTCTCTGCTTTGTCCCACTTTAAGGTTCTAAGCAGAACCTTTCATTTTAACATCAGTTTATTAATGTTGTTATTAATTCATGGTTGTAATAAAATCCTTTATTATTTATCTTCATTGTGAATTTTTAATATTTAATTTTTAGTTTTAATTTACTGTATCTCTATCATTTATTATTATAATATATTGTTT
This sequence comes from Parauchenoglanis punctatus, assembly GCA_030068025.1. Lineage (NCBI taxonomy): Eukaryota > Metazoa > Chordata > Actinopteri > Siluriformes > Auchenoglanididae > Parauchenoglanis > Parauchenoglanis punctatus. Next base: position 23,375,119 of record JAQQZU010000007.1, on the reverse strand, counting down.
GATTCTGTGTTTAATATTTAAACATTTACCTAGATATGTGCTAAAATACAGTATATATGTAAATAAAGATTTTTTTTAAATTATAATGATACAATACATCTTCGGGAAAAAGCGAGAAGGCTACCAATAGTCAAAAAAACTTCTTTTCTAAATTTATAATGATGCCAGAAACACTAATTCCTTTCCTGAGCTAAAGACAGTTTCCGTCGAGAGGAGACGAAGCAACCTTTAGTGACAGAAAATGGACAAGTTGAGGGAGGAGGAGGAGAGTGTTGAGGAGGAGAGGAGGAGAGTGGAATTAGAGGAGGAGAGGAGGAGAGTGGGATTAGAGGAGGAGGGTGGGATTAGAGGAGGAGAGTGGGATTAGAGGAGAAGAGGAGGAGAGTGGGATTAGAGGAAGAGAGAGGGATTAGAGGAGGAGAGAAGGAGAGTGTGATTAGAGGAGGAGAGGAGGAGAGTGGGATTAGAGGAGGAGAGGAGGAGAGTGGGATTAGAGGAGGAGAGTGGGATTAGAGGAGGAGAGGAGGAGAGTGGGATTAGAGGAAAAGAGTGGGATTAGAGGAGGAGAGGAGGAAAGTGTGATTAGAGAAGGAGAGGAGGAGAGTGGGATTAGAGGAGGAGAGGAGGAGAGTGGGATTAGAGGAGGAGAGTGGGATTAGAGGAGGA